>CM064486.1:5335392-5654353 GCA_032716605.1 Paralithodes platypus | reverse complement strand
AAAGTTATCGATAGATAGAAAAGAACAAAATCTAAGGAGTGAGAATGAAAATGTCGTTGCTAACTGGCAGGGTAGCGTAACCAAGACTTGGTATCAAAATGGCTGCATACGGTAGCTGGATGCAGTTTGTTTCGCAATTTACAAAGGTACATTATTACTGTATTTGTATTATCATCATCATTATTATTAATAATTATTGTATTAGTAGTAGTAGTAGCAAGGGGAGAAGCAGGCGGCGGAGGATAAGTAAGAGGAAGAGGAGGAGGAGTAAGTGGTGGAAGAGGGGTAAGTGGAGGAGGAGGGATCTTCCTGCCGACTTTGAGCTTTGATACTCCGCTCGTCTTAATGAATCTTGAATCAATCTGTACATGAATCTAAAGATTGTTTCTTTGCTTACACGTGGTATGTAAATGGTTGCATATGGTAGCAGTTGTCTCAATGCTCAAAAGAACATTAGCATTTTATCACCATCATCATAATTAATACTCTATTCATCGTAGCTGTAGTAGTAGTAGTAGTAATAGTCGTAGTTGTATTATTATTATTATTATTATTATTATTATTAGGTCAAGTTATGTCATTAGCATGTTATCATTAATTATTTATACAGTATTGTGAAATTTATTGTTATTATTATTGATTGGTGCTGTTGATGGTTTGTACAGTAATTGTTTCATGTGGTGCTTTAAAGCTTCTCATTATGTTGGTTTTTGTTAGTATTTTATCATAAATAAATGTATGGTTAATGAAGAGCTCATGTTTGTACATACTTTATTTACAAATACTTTACAATACAGTATTACAGTATACATTTTGATACCAAACCTTGGTTACGCTACCCTGCCAGTTAGCAACGACATTTTCATTCTCACTCCTTAGATTTTTTCTTTTCTATCTATCGATAACTTTAAAGGTGTAATATCTCCATCATATCAAAAGCTCACCCTAAGGGTCATAGAGTAAATTAGTCTTATTTTTGTCTCCCGAATTTGCCATTAAATTTATGAAAAGGGTTACTGAATCACCCTATAATAGCTTTGTACTCACTAGGTTCTGTGTCTCATTGCATATTTTGAAAATTGGAATATGGATATAGTGTTGATATATTGGGAGCAGCAAGCGTGTTTTTATGGCGTGTCGTTGGGCTTTGTGGTAATATAATGAAACTAAGTACAACAAACATTAATTCTCAATAATATCTTCCCGCGGAATTATGCTTGGGTTAATAGCTCTATAGTATGACCTCACACACACACACACACACACACACACACACACACACACACACACACATATACTGTATTATATGTATGTATATATATATATATATATATATATATATATATATATATATATATATATATATATATATATATATGAGAGAGGGTGAGATAAAACACTTATGTTTATTGTTTTACTGCAATAATAGATGGTAGCAGCTACTAGGATATTGCAATGAGAATATTCACTGTTTTACATTTATCAGATACACAACACAGAAATGCCGAGGCAACAATTCCATTGTTGCCAATACGGATTAACACTAGCAGTTTTTCTAAAATGTTGTTTTTGCATAATATATTCTCAGAATAAGTGCTTGAATGTCACTCATTCCAATAACAAGCTGTAAGCCTATTATATTGACATTTGACAATATGGATGAAATATTATGTAGCTGCATTTGTAAACATGAACATCCATATTTCAGAACAGAATATATACCGTACTGTACATATATATATATATATATATATATATATATATATATATATATATATATCTTATATATATATATATATATATATATATACATATATATATATACTGTATATAATTATATTCTACATGGTCAGCTGGTGAGTCATTATTTCGTTGTTAATGTAATGTTTAAGTATTATATTCCCAACACATGACTTCAATTGACCACTTTCGAGATTCAGGCTATAAGGAAGTTAGAGTCGTATACATCGAAATTAATCAGAAATGCAATATTAATGTAGGTTTCTGATGGATAGAGAGTATGATACATTTGTTTCAATATATATTTAAATGCAATACAACCCTAATTTAGCTCGTAATTCTGGTCAATATTGATATAAGAGATCCTAGTTACTGAATCTCGCAAGTGGTCAATTGGTTGCCAGACATTTTGATATTTAAGGGGAGGCAGACCGTTTATTTGGTTTATTAGGTCATTTATTTATATATTTTCTAGTTTCCTCCCTAGACCTCCATCAAGCTTAGAAAAACACCCCCTAGACTCCCCTTCAAGATGAATTTGTTAATTTTTCGATAGAAAAATGTCCCGGCCGAAGGCCGATTCCTATTAAAATTACAGGCTCGCTATCGCTCGCCAGGAAAAAAACGACACCTACATGGCACGGAAGGTCTTAACATTGACAACGAAATGGGGCGAAAGGTGTTAAAATCGCCAAGCTAATGGGCCGAACGTCATATAATCTCAAAACTAGTGGGGCTAAACATGAGGGAAAAGGGGGTCCAGGAAAACGGTCTGCCTCCCCTTAATATCATATGATGAACTACATACGTACAGCAGGTAGCGTTACAATATTTAAGATATATATCAAATATTATCATTGTTTCATCAACAACGTTTCCTATGTACTAATATTCGTTTGTCTGAGCAGTGTGCGCGTTCCCTGTCATCATGATCCGAAACCCAGGGGCACAGTCGCGCTAATAAGTGATGTTTCGACACCAAGTATGTTTTGATCATAATTGGTATCAACAATATCTAAGCTTCATTTCTTCATATTGAGTGAAATATACAAACATGTTCCTACACTTACCCACCCTATTCCACATCTGACAGACATTAATACAGCACAGAGCAAGCCAAACATAATGACACCTGGGACATGACTTATTACCGCGACCGTACACAAAACTGTCTACCATTTATAATTTGGGGAGTAAAAAAAACGCCAATTCCCAGTCAATTTTGTATGGGAGATAAAACACTCGTTAAGAACGAGTCAATTGTTATGATGTTGAAAGGATAACTCGTTGTTTTATATAGTTCACTTTGCTATGTTCACACTGTAAACTTTGCGTGCGTAATATAAAACACATAGATTGTTTGCGTGCGTAATATAAAACACATAGACTGTTTGCGTGCGTAATATAAAACACATAGACTGTTTGCGTGCGTAATATAAAACACATAGACTGTTTGTACGCTTAATCTGTTTATAGTAATAGTTGTTTCGTAATATTTCGAATATATAAAAATATAGTATATTAATCATATTTTATATTTTGGTGAAGAACTAGCAAAGGCTGCAACAGTAGTGGGTAAAGACACAGTAGCAGAGTAAGGACCCAAGTTTATTAAGGGAGCCCACCTCGCTTTTTTTTTATCTTTATCTCCCCCTCTCTTTGGCTTGTATCGATTCGGCCCCATTCAGCCTACTGTTTTAAGACGTTTATCCCCATCTAGGTGGCAATTTTTTCCTGGCGAGAGTTAGCGAGCCAGCATTGTATGGAGAAATCAGGCTTCGCCGGAGACGTTTTTCTATCGAAAAATTTACAAATTTAGCCTGCTGTCAAAAACATTTAAAACAAATATGCTGGCTCGCTACCTCTCGCCAGGAAGAAATCGACACCTGCATGGGGATAAACGTCTTAAAACAGTTGGCTGAATGGGGCCGAATGGATACAAGCCAGAGAAAGAGAGAAAAGGAGAGAAACAAAGGCAGGTCACCCCCCCCCCCCTTAAACGTTTTGTCTTGACGGTTCTTCCTGAAGAAGCCGTCACAGCGAAACGTTGAATAAACTCTGGTCCCTACTGTCTTTACCCACAGAATGCCAGCTGTGGACTGTATCAGTTTATCTATAGCTCTGCCTGTCTGCCTGTATGTCTGCCTGTTGTTTGTTTATCTATAGGTCTGCCTGTCTGCCTGTATGTCTGCCTGTTGTTTGTTTATCTATAGCTCTGCCTGTATGTCTGCCTGTTGTTTGTTTATCTATAGCTCTGCCTGTCTGCCTGTATGTCTGCCTGTTGTTTGTTTATCTATAGCTCTGCCTGTATGTCTGCCTGTTGTTTGTTTATCTATAGCTCTGCCTGTCTGCCTGTATGTCTGCCTGTTGTTTGTTTATCTATAGCTCTGCCTGTATGTCTGCCTGTTGTTTGTTTATCTATAGCTCTGCCTGTCTGCCTGTATGTCTGCCTGTATGTCTGCCTGTTGTTTGTTTATCTATAGCTCTGCCTGTCTGCCTGTATGTCTGCCTGTTGTTTGTTTATCTATAGCTCTGCCTGTATGTCTGCCTGTTGTTTGTTTATCTATAGCTCTGCCTGTCTGCCTGTATGTCTGCCTGTTGTTTGTTTATCTATAGCTCTGCCTGTATGTCTGCCTGTTGTTTGTTTATCTATAGCTCTGCCTGTATGTCTGCCTGTTGTTTGTTTATCTATAGGTCTGCCTGTCTGCCTGTATGTCTGCCTGTATGTCTGCCTGTTGTTTGTTTATCTATAGCTCTGCCTGTCTGCCTGTATGTCTGCCTGTTGTTTGTTTATCTATAGCTCTGCCTGTATGTCTGCCTGTTGTTTGTTTATCTATAGCTCTGCCTGTCTGCCTGTATGTCTGCCTGTTGTTTGTTTATCTATAGCTCTGCCTGTATGTCTGCCTGTTGTTTGTTTATCTATAGCTCTGCCTGTATGTCTGCCTGTTGTTTGTTTATCTATAGGTCTGCCTGTCTGCCTGTATGTCTGCCTGTTGTTTGTTTCCTTCTGTGTATCTAGTTACACACACACACACATGCAACTTTTGGAGGCCAACGGTGAAGCTCTATAAACACAAATTTTGCGACTGCTGTAGCGAACCATAAAATACAAAACAAACGAGAACAAAAATGAAGGGCAAAGTTTAACATTATTCTGATACACTAATCAGAAGATAGAGACACACTACAAATGTGGAAACAAAATCATGAACATAACTTTTTATTATACAAACTTGGAAGCCAAGATGAAAAATTTCAGAAACTGTTTTGAAGGAAGAAGTAAAAAATGCACGACTTTGGACGAAACAGCGAATTAAGATTAATATATAACAATTTTACAGCTGAACACCAAGATTAATATATAACAATTTTACAGCTGAACACCAAGATTAATATATAACAATTTTACAGCTGAACACCCAAGATTAATATATAACAATTTTACAGCTGAACACCAAGATTAATATATAACAATTTTAATGCTGAACACCAAGATTAATATATAACAATTTTACAGCTGAACACCAAGATTAATATATAACAATTTTAATGCTGAACACCAAGATTAATATATAACAATTTTACAGCTGAACACCAAGATTAATATATAACAATTTTAATGCTGAACACCAAGATTAATATATAACAATTTTACAGCTGGACACCAAGATTAATATATAACAATTTTACAGCTGGACACCAAGATTAGGCTACACATTGTCCAAGTTTAGAAATCTTGATAAAAGCTCTTTGCGGACTAATTGATTTATGCGTTAATTTATTCTGAACTTGATTAATAACTAGATCATTTATGTTTTTATTATATATTTATGCAGGAATTATGCAACTAGAAAGCATGCAGTATTTATTTTATATAAACCAACATTATTGAAGTTTATACAGTATATAAAAAACTAATAAAACAAAAACAAAAACAATACATTTTCACGTTACTTAATTATTTATACGTTCATGTAAATTCCGCAGATAACCATGTCGCTGTTACTTTCCTATCACATAAATTTATTCATAAACATATAATTGATGAATAATATACCAAAGCTGACATTACACACTCTCACTCCCTCCCTCTCTGTATGTGTATGTAGATGTGGAAAGAGAAAGAGAGAGAGAGAGAGAGAGAGAGAGAGAGAGAGAGAGAGAGAGAGAGAGAGAGGGAGGCAGGCAGAGGGAGGCTGCAAAAGAGAGACCAACGACCTAGTTCAGGGAAGGTGGGCGTGCAATCAATCCGAGTAACACCAAGACAAGAGAGAGAAAAAAAAAACTAAGATTAATTTTTAGGCTGGGCTGATGAATGTACTAGTGTAGGCAGGGCGGGCTTTGAGGGAATCTGCTGAATGGGGGAGTTGCCTAGAGACCCTTTAGTAAGCAGAACACTGACCTCATTCTTGTTTCTATGTGTATATCTTGTGTTTTAGGCTCGTATTCCAAAACAACACTTACCATTGTTGAGGATGAGTAATGTACTATTGCAGTATTCCTAGCCAGTCAACATGATACTCTTCTTGTTATGAAAATATATAAATAATTGTTACGTCCTAATCTACAAGACTGATGCTGCTTCGCCTCCGTGCTTCAGCGTCTTATCCCCTAGACTCGGACCCTCACTCTCAGATCGCCACCTATATCCCTCGCTGTCGTCCCGAAGAAAAATATATGAGTCAACCCTCAAGCAGAGTTTTCCCTTACAACAAAAGAAAACGGACCTACACACATGACCTCACCTGCTCTCCCCACCAGACTTCACCTACCTGGGCCCGCCAAGCCAGAACAACAAGAACACAATGGCCTCATTAACAAGCCAGGTAAAAGGGACCATCTTACCCTCACCCCTAAGACCAGCAGGAGGAACAAGAGAAATAAGGTAGACCAAAGAGAGTTATTTGGCAGATCTCCCAGCAGGAAGATAATATCTGAATACCAATTTCAGCGACCAGCATGCCAAATGTGTCGGCCTGTGATACCAGCTGCATTGGCCTGCATACCAGTCATAACTTACCAGGATCACTGACCTGCATACCAGTCATGTCGGCCTGCAATACCAGCGAAATTGGCCTGTGATGCCAGCCTTACTACCCCAACTCAGCGACCTGCATATCAGTTATGTCAGCATGTCATGCCAGCCGTATCAGTCTGTATACCAACTGAGGGTTTGTATACCAACCCAACAAACTTGACCTGTAAATCAGGCAAGGTAACAGCTTGCAACCTGAGAAAACCGAAGCCCAGCCAGTCGAATCGGACAGCCGAAGCTACGCCCACTGGCCCGTAACGAAAAAAGGAAGAAGCTGGATCATGACCTTACCTTGATCCTCTCTATTCCACCTCTGTAAAAGTAAAGAGACGCCCATGTAACTTACCTGCCACCCGGGAAACTATTATTGTTAAACTTTTAACCAACGAGTTACCACAGTATTTACAGTTACTTTTGTGCCAACCCTAATCAACATGAATAAATATGCAGTCCGCACTATCCTTGCCACTATACAGTCCGCACTATCCTTGCCACTATACAGTCCGCACTATCCTTGCCACTTGCCTAATTTACTGATATCTTGAATCATTTTTGACGAATCCGCCGGCACCAAGAAAAAGATAATTATATGCTTATACTCAGTTACCATTAATGCCTCCACGCCAAACATTGCTCATTACATACTTGAATACTTCACCTAACTCCCTCAAACATAGTCTATCTCTCACAGGTTATATATATATATATATATATATATATATATATATATATATATATATGTGTGTGTAAAAATGTAAAAGATAGCTTGAAGGGGGTCTGGGTGGGCATTTTGAAATTTGAAGGAATTCTGGGGAAGGCGTTTTTCTTGTCTTAGGGGACAAACTAAAATGCATTACTCGAAAATTACAAAAACAAAGAAAATCCTCAATATTAATTAAAACATCTGCCATAATAACCCACAAGACGTCGAATTAGATAGTATTAATTGGGATACAAATATAGTGCTATACAGTGCTATATAGTGCTATACACTATAGCTATTTTACTCATCCCTAATGAGTTCCGAAAATGGTGAAGTGTTTACTACTTCCTACTTCCCTTCCACTAATGGGTGTGTATAGCACTGCTAGTAGGGAGAGTCGCTTACGGATGTTTCGTCCACATGGTCACTTAGCACATATTCAGAGTTGATTTATTCAGAACAAACCTAACTTAATCTGAACTACTTAAATTTAATTTAAGTCTAAACATGCATAATCTAACCCAAACTAATGTAATCTTAAGTATCCTAAGCTTAGCCCCTCCTAAAATAATTGTATGTTCCCTATCGTAACCCACACGTACCTTATCTAATATAATCGTACCAAACCTAATTATATTTAATTGGTGGACAACAAAAGTGATAATATACAATGAATACATTAGATAATAAGTGTGATCCAAATGAATACATAAGCGATAACAAACTTGTAGTTAAAATGGTATTTAGGGTGAAAGGAATTGTGGACGAAATTATGGGCGAATACAATTATAGGCGAAAATACCTGTGAGCGCAAGAAAGTGTGGGTTCATCGGATTGTAACTGAATAGACTTGTGAGCAAAGTAACTGCAGGTAAACGTGGGATCGAGGCAATTGGAAACTGTTGCCGAGTGCCGAACATGATAGGAATGCTGGAAAGAAACCCACGAATGCTGGAAAGAAACCCACGAGTGCTGGTGGAGAGTAAAAGGGCTGCTCGGAGCCACTCAAATAACGGAGGCTTGGCTCACAAATTAAGGCCAGACTGGCCGTTTGTTTGGTCTATTAATTCATTTATTCATATTTTGTTTTAGTTTCCTCCCTAAACCTCCATCAAGCTGTAAAAAATACCCCCTCGACCCCCCTTCAAGATAAATTTGTACATTTTTCGGTAGAATTTTTTTCCGGCCAAAGGCCGGTTCCTCTTAAAATTGCAGGCTTGCTTTCGCTCGCCAGGAAATAATCGACACCTAAATGGCACGAAAGGTCTTAAAATTAACGACGAAATGGGGCGAAAGGTTAAAATCGCCAAACAAATGGGCCGAATGTCTTATAATCTCAAAACTAGTGGAGCTAAACATTAGGGAGAAGGGGGTCCAGAAAAACGGTCTGGCTCCCTTTAAGGGCAGACTTTTTATTTATTTATGTATTTATTCATGTACTTATTATTTCCTTTAGTTTCCACCCAAGACTTCCATTAAGTTTTAAAAAATACCCTTAAGATCCCCCTTCGAGATAAATATTGCATTTTTCGGTAGAAAAATGCCCCAGCTGAAAGGCAGTTCCTCCTAAATTGAAGGCGAGCGATGGGTGAATGTCTTATAATATCAAAAATAATTGGTCTAAAGATGAGGGAGAAGGTGGTCCAGAATATCACCCTTAAATAATAATAGGATCGAGGGTAGTAGTACGAGTTATGTCCCTTCTTAGCCTGGAGTCACACCAGCGTATTGTCAAAACTATAGGCAGATAAACAGAGAGGCAAACCCACTTTGGAGAGAACAAATCCTTGACTAGTCAGGGTGCAGATTTAAAGATCGGTTCAGAGTGTAATATGACTGTTCAATTTCACAGATTATTCAATGTCTAAATGCTAAAAGGTGCCTTGTGATATCATACATATATACGGTACAGCTTCCTCCTCGTCTTCAGATTTACATAAATAGAGCTTCCTCCTCGTCTTCAGATTAATATAAATAGAGCTTCCTCCTCGTCTTCAGATTAATATAAATAGAGCTTCCTCCTCGTCTTCAGATTAATATAAATAGAGCTTCCTCCTCGTCTTCAGATTAATATAATAGAGCTTCCTCCTCGTCTTCAGATATATATAAATAGAGCTTCCTCCTCGTCTTCAGATTTATATATATAGAGCTTCCTCCTCGTCTTCAGATTAATATAAATAGAGCTTCCTCCTCGTCTTCAGATTAATATAAATAGAGCTTCCTCCTCGTCTTCAGATTAATATAAATAGAGCTTCCTCCTCGTCTTCAGATTTATATATATAGAGCTTCCTCCTCATCTTCAGATATATATAAATAGAGCTTCCTCCTCGTCTTCAGATTAATATATATAGAGCCTCCTCCTCGTCTTCAGATTAATATAAATAGAGCTTCCTCCTCGTCTTCAGATTAATATAAATAGAGCTTCCTCCTCGTCTTCAGATTAATATAAATAGAGCTTCCTCCTCGTCTTCAGATTAATATAAATAGAGCCTCCTCCTCGTCTTCAGATAAATATAAATAGAGCTTCCTCCTCGTCTTCAGATTAATATAAATAAAGCTTTCTCCTCGTCTTCAGATCAATATAAATAGAGCTTCCTCCTCGTCCTCAGATTAATATAAATAAAGCTTCCTCCTCGTCTTCAGATAAATATAAATAGAGCTTCCTCCTCGTCTTCAGATAGATATAAATAGAGCTTCCTCCTCGTCTTCAGATTTATATAAATAGAGCTTCCTCCTCGTCTTCAGATTTATATAAATAGAGCTTCCTCCTCGTCTTCAGATTTATATATATAGAGCTTCCTCCTCGTCTTCAGATTAATATATATAGAGCTTCCTCCTCGTCTTCAGATAAATATAAATAGAGCTTCCTCCTCGTCTTCAGATTTATATAAATAGAGCTTCCTCCTCGTCTTCAGATTAATATAAATAGAGCTTCCTCCTCGTCTTCAGATTAATATAAATAGAGCCTCCTCCTCGTCTTCAGATAAATATAAATAGAGCTTCCTCCTCGTCTTCAGATTAATATAAATAAAGCTTTCTCCTCGTCTTCAGATCAATATAAATAGAGCTTCCTCCTCGTCCTCAGATTAATATAAATAAAGCTTCCTCCTCGTCTTCAGATAAATATAAATAGAGCTTCCTCCTCGTCTTCAGATAAATATAAATAGAGCTTCCTCCTCGTCTTCAGATTTATATATATAGAGCTTCCTCCTCGTCTTCAGATTAATATATATAGAGCTTCCTCCTCGTCTTCAGATAAATATAAATAGAGCTTCCTCCTCGTCTTCAGATTTATATAAATAGAGCTTCCTCCTCGTCTTCAGATTTATATATAAATAGAGCTTCCTCCTCGTCTTCAGATTTATATATATAGAGCTTCCTCCTCGTCTTCAGATTAATATAAATAGAGCTTCCTCCTCGTCTTCAGATTAATATAAATAGAGCTTCCTCCTCGTCTTCAGATTAATATAAGAGCTTCCTCCTCGTCTTCAGATTAATATAAATAGAGCTTCCTCCTCGTCTTCAGATTAATATAAATAGAGCTTCCTCCTCGTCTTCAGATTAATATAAATAGAGCTTCCTCCTCGTCTTCAGATTAATATAAATAGAGCTTCCTCCTCGTCTTCAGATTAATATAAATAGAGCTTCCTCCTCGTCTTCAGATTAATATAAATAGAGCCTCCTCCTCGTCTTCAGATTTATATAGAGCTTTCTCCTCGTCTTCAGATTAATATAAATAGAGTTTCCTCCTCCTCTCCTTGGCCTTCTATATGAGTGATGGCGTCTGGGGCTGTATGGCAGTGTGACTTCTATAAACTGTGTGGGTTTATTGCTTGCGTGGCCGGCTTATTACGCTATATATTACTTTAATAGGTCCGCGGGAGTGCCTGGGGGAGGGGGAGGGGGTCAATGGTGGCTGGGTTAGGGTGTCATCTGTCTGGCCCTCCTACCGCCGATATACTGCAAGTATTATGTATTATTAAAATAAACACAATATTATTTGGATCTCGTCAGTGAATCTACAATTATTTTTCCCTCTCCATTATAACACCAACACAATTATATAAAACTATCTTTGTACATATACCATTACTCACTTCTTAATTATTTTCTAGTAAACGATTGTTATTAGGTGTCTCACCGTTTCTGTGGGAAATAAGGGATAATTGAGATACATTTGACTCATGCTATACACTTAGGCCTTTATGTAGCTCTATACATTAATTGATTGATAGCCAGAATGATATGGAGAACAGCATCCTAATAATGAGAGGGTATTATTTAATTAGCTCTGTTACTGATGTGCCAGTGAAGCTCCGATGATTTTTCTCTCCCAATTTTCTCATGAGAAAACAAATTTAGTATCTAAAATATAGTTGATTTCTAAAGACACTGTGGCTCAAGGGTGGGAGAGCTTGTGTCATCTGTGTTTAACTCTTCTTATCAATACAAGTATTTATCATTAGAATAATAAATGCTCTTCAGTTTGGCCTCTTATGATGAGTCAACGGGTATATCTCTTGTATTATGCTTACCAATACAAATATATGATATCTAGTCTCACAGTAATATCACATTATAAATATATGTTTATATTATTAGTTCATTAAATAAATCTACATATACAGTACTTGAAACTTTGTCCATTATAACTTGCTTTTATTGGAATCAATTATTACATTTTTTATATCTACACTAATACATCAGTCCCCCTACACCTCGTTCATCAATCTTCTCTGGTTTTATCACAACCTCACGCTGGTATATATATATTATCGTTTGTGGGTGGGTGTAATTTAGTTTTGTTCTTAAAACTTGGAATATTATTGTATCAACTCGCTACTTTATTACACTAAGTGTACTTACTGTTAGTATCTTATTTCATCGTTTAAGATGATTAACTTTAAATAATGGCTTGATTTTGTGTTTGTCTGTCGGTCTGGCAAGAGAGAGAGAGAGTGTGAGAGAGATAGAGAAAGAGCGAGAGAGGGGCGGGGGGAGGGAGAGAGAGTGAGAGTGAGTTAATAAAAGGCGTGGAAGGCCTCTTGGGTGATATTATGTTGTGTGTGCATAATGGATTAGTTGGAGTTACGCTATACTCTCACCTGACAACTCTCAATAGACACTTGCCTCACATGTGTTATGCTGTATTATTACAAGTAGTGATTTTCATCCTTTCGAAGATAAACATAATATGTCCCGATATGTTTCTACCGAAAAATTTACAAATTAATCTAGAAGGGGGATCTAATGGATGTCGTGTTATGTTTGATGGAGGTCTTGGAAGGAAAGTAAGAAAATATTGATATAGATATATGAAATAATCTGCCAAAAAGTGAACCATCCCCCCTTAAAAAGAATATTGATTTATCACATTTGACATTTATTGAATATTGCATTTATGAGACCAATCAGACTATACTTGCGTCGTGAAAAAGTAAGCTCTTCAAAGATTTTAATGTGTCGATTATTTACGTACGGAAATATATAAATTGCAAACATGGGGATCCCGTTCTCCCTCGGCAATAACTTGCCTATATCAGTATTAATTGACTGTGTGTGATATTTGTTGTTCAATCTTATAATAACGAATATTATGAATATAACATTACATATATTAAATGTCATAATTAATCATATTAAGCATTAAACGAACAGCACTTATTTTGCCTGCCTCGATACTTAATTACTAATGCATTCACATTGAAATACGTAAGAGATCCTCGATTTTTACGCGCCACTATACGTACGAAAATATATAGAAAAAAATGGCGTTCCCGTTCTCCGCCGTGAATACCCTGGCTATATCAGCGACCGGGCCCTGGGGAAATATCCGCCCTCCCGTCTAGTCCAGTGATCAACCTCCACCGGACATTTCGCTCTAAGTCACGCTCACACCATCCCTAGTCACCACAATTTATCTAAGCAATTCTAATTTAGTGGTGTATAGCTTTTAGTTTCGTAAGCTATCAAGCTCTTATGAATATGTACACCCACTTTAGTTGCCAATACCAGTGAAACAAAACCCTAGACGTGTTGCCGAGAGGGGCTTGCCGATCCGAAATTGCCTGGGAAAGTTCGCTTGTGACTTCTACCTTGCTGGCCGTAGAATAGCCTTTTATTCGGCAGCCGGTCCTCGTTCCCGGCCTAAAATGAGGGGTGGGGATATTGGTGCGCTACTTCTGGTCGCTCGGTAGCCATCCCTTGATTCTCCAAAATAGGAAATGAAGGGATCATACGTCATTTAGGCCTCAAGGGAAGGGTAAGGGAGGAGAAATCATGTATCATATTATACAGTATAGCCACACAAGTATTCCATAATCTGTGTTAACCCCTTCTGTAACGACGACACCTTTTTCATTTTATTATAGCGATATTTAGACGATTTTGTGCAGTTTAAGAAGGATTTGTGGTCGTATAAAGAGTTAAGTGAGATAGTTCGAAGCCTGTTAATTGCTGGAGGCCCTTTTTAAATTGAATTAAATCGTGTAACAGTAGCCATAATAAAGTTAAAAGGACGGCACCGGTACTGAACGGGTTAATGCTCTAATTCTCCCTCCAAATGTAAGATTTATACTCCCTCTAGATTCGATCACTCAACGCGAGGAAGTCTAGAGGTCTAAATCTAAATGAGTCAAATGACGAAGTTTACAACCGGTTCGATGTAGCCCGATTACTCTGACCAGTTGTCCGTTAGTTGTTTCCCAGTTTAGCTCTGTGAGAATTTATTTATTTTGTCGAACCTGCATCGCCATTGTCTCGCCATCTCGACTAGTCAACTCGGACATTTTCACTGCACTTATTGAGCTTTTCACTATGAATTGGTCCTATTGCATATTATTATATTATATTATATTCTATTCTATATACTCAGGCCCAATCCCCACTTTTCCTATTTTGTTTTCATCTTTTCCTTTTGTTTTGTTTTTTATATTTTGGAGGGGGGGGGGGGGGGGCGACTCAAGACAGAGCCAGAATAGGGACAACACAACAGAAAACAATGAACACACAAACACAAAATACCCAAATTCACACACATTGCATAGTATTTG
Source organism: Paralithodes platypus (assembly GCA_032716605.1). Lineage (NCBI taxonomy): Eukaryota > Metazoa > Arthropoda > Malacostraca > Decapoda > Lithodidae > Paralithodes > Paralithodes platypus. The sequence continues at coordinate 5,639,823 of CM064486.1, read as the reverse complement.
CCCCACATAACTCGATAAGAAACCACTTGCTGCCACCAATATTTTGCCTAGCCAAAACTGTCGTATTAGTATTTACTGGCGCTGGACTGCTTTTATGGGTTTATTAACTCCTTGAGGACCAGGACCACGAATCACGTCATTTGGAGGTTTTGCCTAAAGTGTTCAACCACACGAATCTCTGTCCAAATATGTTGGTAAAATCGCGAAAGTAAACTAAAAATGTGAACAGTGTCAAATATGTCAAGGAAATAGGGAAACTATTCGCAACACTTTTTGATGTCTAGATACACAGTGAGAAAAGCGAGAACTTGGTGTCTCTCTAGTATTTCATAGACAGTCAGACAGGGAGTTTAACGATGGAGGATTTGTGCATCTGGACAAAGGCCATCAGTGTTCCGTTTATATACAATATTTTGATGATAGTGTTGTATGTTATACAAGTCATTTTATTCGTAAATATATACAGTGTATGGTATTACCATTTCAATTTCAAAATCATTGCGAGATTTGCCAGTCGTACTTGAAAAATGCAAAATATCGCCAACATACTATATTATATACTATACATTCTGTTCATAAACACTGCAAAATTGTTTTGAAATATAGGTATATTAGTTATGTCTTTTATGCTTACACAAATCATAAACACGAACTACAAATGTGTTAACGGTGTTGAAGCAGAGCACGTACATATGATACATGGTGTCTGCCAGAGCCTCATACAGTAAAGATGACACTTTCCGGTTTGAGGTAGGTATAGTTCCGGAAGCAGGGAAACAAACGGTACCTCAGAGACAGTAGACAATATCCGGCACGTCCACTACCTTCTCCTACTGCTTCAACGCTCTGGTTCCACTCTTTGTTTACATTGCTGATGGAGTGTAAAAATACACACACACACACACACACACACACACACACACACACACATATATACAGTATATATATATATATATATATACTGTATTTATATACCGTATATATACAGGGTGTTTCAGTTAACGTTTCCATAAATTACAGGACGTATTCGTCGGGCAATAATAAGACTATTTTATTCTATGACATTCTGGGTGAGTATTTCTTATTAGAGATATTACACATCTAAAGTTATCGATAGATTCAAACAAATGTACTCTAAGGGGAAAAACTATTATTTGAAAGTTAGCGCAGGGCAGAATGGAGAATAAGCTTAGGAGTGCACAAGCACAATGGGAAGACCAATGCTAAGAGAGCAGCATCGGTAAAAGAGCAAACTAAAGTTAAGGATATTCTTGAACATTAATAATAAAAGAGCAGAAGTGGAGATGGGCAGGACATGTGTAGCAAGAAGAGAACCCCCAGAGAAGGAAAACATGGCAGGAAAAGACCAACTAAGCGGGGGAGAGACGAGATATAAAATAGAAAACTGCAGGGGTAACATCGCATGGCAAAGTCTTGAGAGTCATGGAAAGGCTTAATGGATACTTTTGTCCAGCAGTGAACTCCTTATGGCTGATGATGAGGATGATGATATATATATACTTACGTTTCTGTTATATCACCTTCGCATTCATATACCAATCTCCCTTCCTTTTCCCCACCAATGCTTCAATTTCCTATACATGTGCACCCCTTTTCGTTTTCAAATATCGTTGAGGCATCTACCTCCCGTCATTCACTGCAGCTTTCCTTCTGCTATATGTGTCCAGCAATCATCTTTTCAAGCAATCAACACCTTCAGTCTATCAAGCCAAATTGGAATTCTTACTTTCACTCACATGCCTCGACACTTCATCTCTCTCCCACAGCCTATCTCACTGGTACATCTCCATCTTCGTACTTTCATCTCTCATCCACCCTTTTCGTCGCCTCCAATATCCACGCGTATCTTTTTCTACCTACCAACTATTTTGCATTTACCAATCTTCATCACATGCTTGGTTTACATTCCATTTTACATTTCATTCCATCTACTCGGGTATTCTTCTATTTAAGGAGGTCAAAATTATGAGGTTTTATAGAGATGGCAGCATATAAAAACAACTGGAACTTGAAGTTGTAATAGGTGTCGGTTATGTACAACATATAAATACACATGTGCTTACTGTGTGTGTGTCTTTTTTGTTTTTACTCGAAATTTGTTACACAGTGTTTCGTTATTTTCAAGCCAAAATGAACAAAACAAAACAAAACAAGAAGTCTCAGTTGTGTGTTGGTGATTTGTTTTCTTTTTTTGCACACACAATGCGTAAAGTTTTCAGAAATGAAAACGTATACCATCTTTTTCCCTGGATTTTCTTCCACGATGCCTCCGAAGGTAACCACAAAATTTGCCCTGTATATTCTGAAAGACTTAAGGGGAGATGGGTCGTTTTTCTGGTCCCCCTTCCTCATGTTTAGCCCCATTAGTTTTCAGATTTTAAGAAGGTCAGCCACTTAGTTTCGCGATTTTATGACCTTTCACCCCACTTCTTCGTCAATATTAGGACGTTTCGTGCCATTTACGTGTCGGTTTTTTCCTAGCGAGCGATAGCGAGCCTGTAATTGTAGGAGGAACCGGCCTTCGGCCGGAACATTTTCTACCGAAAAATGTACAAATTCATCTCGAAGGCGGGTCTAGGGGATGTTTTTTTTTTAAGCTTGATGGAGGTCTGGGAAGGAAACGAAAACATAATATAAAGATAAATAAATTACCAAATATATAGCCCATCCCCCCTTAAACCAAAAAATATATAGCCCATCCCCCCTTAAACCAAAAAATATATAGCCCATCCCCCCTTAAACCAAAAAATATATAGCCCATCCCCCCTTAAACCAAAAAATATATAGCCCATCCCCCCTTAAACCAAAAAATATATAGCCCATCCCCCTTAAACCAAAAAATATATAGCCCATCCCCCCTTAAACCAAAAAATATATAGCCCATCCCCCCTTAAACCAAAAAATATATAGCCCATCCCCCCTTAAATAAAAAAATTAGCAAATATATAGCCCATCCCCCCTTAAACCAAAAAATCATCATATCCCTCGCCCCTTTTAAATGAGAACTTATTAACCATTTCAAGATGCAAAACGCATTTCTTCTCTGTTTTCTGACTATGGTATTCAGAGTAGGAAGGATATATGGAAGTCAGAGGGCTGATTGGGCAAGTCTTTACCCTTCTAATTCCCACAGATCCTTCCTAAGCTGCATAAGATCGTCTAATGATAGCCAGAATAAACTGTCAAAACACGTCATGATCCTCAAGGGGTTAACATTAGTGAAGGCATGTAGGAAACTAAGTGTAAGACTAGTAACTTGGGGGTTGGTGATAGAAGAAAATGTTGACCAGCGTATAATATGGATGAGGTAGTAAGGGTGCTACACGCCTCGGTACCTCATCACTAATTAGGGCCAAAATATAATGTCAAAGGGGGCATTCTTCCCATCAATCCTTTCTCTATCATCATCTCCATAACATACCATCATTTACCTCTTGTTTCCTCCATCCGCCACCCACTTCACCCGAACACCTTCGCCCATATCCCCCCCCCCCCCCCCCCCCCCACCCTCTACACCTATCTCTACTCACCAGCCCCCACCTGCCTCCCCCTTTCCTCCTCCAGCTGGTGACAAGAGAGCCTTTGGAGCCTTCCTCAGGCACGTCCACCAACACCTGCCACTGGTACAGAGGTTCACACACACACACACACCCACACGTCCACCAACACCTGCCACTGGTACAGAGGTTCACACACACACACACACACACACACACACACACACACACACACAAAAATGGTACAAGGCGAGATGGGTATCATATGGTTCACCTAAGCTGATGGCTACCTAAGCCTTCGGGCGAGACGGTACCGTCTATAGTGAGAATGGTACCAAACAGATCCACCCTAAGCCTTCGTTTCCAATGTCGCCAATTGGCTAAACTACAGACTACACACACATCCACAGCCATTCCAACAGTACATAAAACACTTAACATGCATTTCACGCAATACATTCCCAGTTAAGGAGGCGCGATAATAATGAGCTTAGCTCGCATTGCGTGGATTCCCCTTGACGAACAAGTAACTGAGTAACACACACACACACACACACACACACACACACACACACACACACACACACACACACACACACACACACACACACACACCCACCCACACCTGCCACTGGTACAGAGGTTCACACACACACACACACCCACCCACACGTCCACCTACACCTGCCACTGGTACAGAGGTTCACACACATACACCCACCCACACGTCCACCAACACCTGCCACTGGTACAGAGGTTCACACACACACACACACCCACCCACACGTCCACCTACACCCACACCCACACCCACACCCACACCCACACGTCCACCAACACCTGCCACTGGTACAGAGGTTCACACACATACACCCACACGTCCACCAACACCTGCCACTGGTACAGAGGTTCACACACATACACCCACACCCACACGTCCACCTACACCTGCCACTGGTACAGAGGTTCACACACACACATCCACACACCAAATAAGTAAATAGGTAAATACAAATAGGTAAATACACACACGTCCACCTACACCTGCCACCGGTACACATGGGCTTTTTATGTACGCACGCAAACATACACAATGCTTTTCTCTCTCTCTCCCTATCTCTCTTGAGAGAGCATTCTACTTTACTGTCCTAGTATTCCACTATAAACTGTCCCTGTCTAGTAGTATTAAAGCCGGACCACCTAGTTGGGACCGCAAGGTATGTGTGGTCTGAGTATCTGTCTGTGTAACTCTCTCTCTCACACACACACACACTCACAGACACACTAACACATACACCACTCACATGCGTACACACAAAACACACACTCAAAGACGCACATTTACCTTGCAGTGACATTATTCTCCAATATGATATTTTGTAACGATACTTTACGCTTTACGACGAAATGTATCACCTTCGATATCAATTACGTTTCCAGCTACGAGTATTTTTAGTTTTTTGTGAAGGTTCTTTGAAATTATAATTCTTCTCAGCCATACCGAAATAATACGGTATGCTATTGGTAGAGACATATCTAGATAGCATTTCTCATTGCAATAATATTTCTTTCAACAGTACCTTTGGCTTTTAACCCTATAAGTACCAGCGACGTGTGTTCTATTTTATTCTAGCTATCTTGTCTTAAACTCCGAAGCTGTAGTGAATGTCCATAAGATTGCTAGAAATACTTGACATGTTTCAATATTTCCAGATTTATTATTGTGAGAAGCATTTCCTTCGCATTTAAAGAACTTAGACATCCTTAGCTAGTTTTGTCTATATATTCATGCTATAAACATGTCTTGAGTTCCCCTCTTTCGTTAACGGACTCTTCAGCAGTCGCATAGCATTATCCCTACTTCGTGTGTAGTTCATTAGGCTTCATTTGAGTTGCCCAATCAACTTAAGGTATGTGAGGGTTGCAAAGCCCCATAAATCGTGCCTCAACAGCAACTTACGTAAACATTGGAAGTTGCACGTTGGAAGAGGGTCAACAATTTTGCTCTTCCTCCAGCAAGGCGCTTTCTGGTGAGAGTTTGGATCTCCTGTTGATCCTCTGAGCTTGGTCGTCTGATCTCTTCTACTTTTGCCCTCCAAGTCCCAAAAAATACCAGCCCAGCCAACTGGAGGCCAACTTTCTCAACTTTAAGTTTAGCACTTTGTTTTTCCTTTGCGAAGGTAATAGTACGGTCGCGCTAATAAGTCATGTCGCAGCTGTCATTACGTTTGGCTTGCTCTGTGCTGTATTAATGTCTGTCAGATGTTGAATAGGGTGGGTAAGTGTAGGAACATGTTTGTATATATCACTCGATATGAAGAAATTAAGTTTATATATTGCTGATACCACTTATTGATCAAAACATACTTGGTGCCAAGACATCACTTATTAGCGCGACTGTACAGGAGTTTCGGTTCCAAAAATGACAGGGTGTAAATTATTTATAGTCTGATTATTATGATTTAGTCTGGAAAATGTGACTTCTTGCCTCTTGAAGGAAATTATCTTGAAACCTCCACACATATTTACTGATTAACTCTTCCAAAACAGAAGAAATATAAGATCGATTGCTAAAGTTCTCTTTCAGCTATTTAATGTTGAAGGTCGTGCTTATATTGCAATCCAGCATACTAAACAGACTATAGGTTATGATTATTGTGTACCGTCACTAATTAATTATACTGGACTGTCTTTTGATTAACATTATATTAAAGATTATTTCGAATTAGTGACCGTTTTTCCATACGGATATTGATTTATGTAATAATTTGTTTACCTTCATCAAATTTTAATACGGATACCCATCTTTGTCCATATAACTATATTAATGTTTATCAACTTGGCTACACTATCATAGAGGACTGTTAGATAAGATCTTGGCATTTACAACAATGAATAAGACAAAACAACAGGTGTATGACAAACAACAGGTGTATGACAAACAACAGGTGTATGACAAACAACAGGTGTATGACAAACAACAGGTGTATGACAAACAACAGGTGTATGACAAACAACAGGTGTATGACAAACAACAGGTGTATGACAAACAACAGGTGTATGACAAACAACAGGTGTATGACAAACAACAGGTGTATGACAAACAACAGGTGTATGACAAACAACAGGTGTATGACAAACAACAGGTGTATGACAAACAACAGGTGTATGACAAACAACAGGTGTATGACAAACAACAGGTGTATGACAAACAACAGGTGTATGACAAACAACAGGTGTATGACAAACAACAGGTGTATGACAAACAACAGGTGTATGACAAACAACAGGTGTATGACAAATACTATATAGCTCGAGATGCAGTAAATCAACATGTCAGTTGTAAGAAAGTGATTGTGTTTAATTTAGTATTGTCATAGAATTTAAAAACCAAATCAGTAATGTGATGTATTTGTTTATGTATATTCTGGCTAACATTAGACAATTGTATACAGCTTAGGAAGGGCTTTTTGCAATTGAAGGGGCGACCTTGATCTCAAGCTTAGTATCCCTTTGATTCCCAAAGATCTTTTGAAATCATAGTGAAGTAATCTTAATTATAATTAACTAGCCTGAATAAAATATAAGAATACGTCATGGTATCCTGATAGACTTAGGCAATGTACTGTATATGCTTAAACACAATATAGCATTATAACTTACAGGATTATACCACAAGTATTCATTACAACACCTTTTTCATTGTGAATCGACGTTTTTTCTCGATAGAAATAAACAAAACAATGCATTTTTAGCAACCTTGCAATTGGTTTCGATATTAGGATTATTATGAACCGAAATCTAATGTTTGGAACGTCATCTAGTCACTTTACTTTGCGACATAAATGGAGTTTCCGACATATATAAATTGAGTCAGTGGTGTATCAACTAAATAAGTCATTAAAACAAATTGGACATCTTATAGTCATGCATATACATCTGTTAAACCTTTCGGAAAATTATCCATCACAAACGACATTATTCTCTATTATTCGTCTTAGTAGGAGTAGACCGTTTATTATTATTATTTTCTATATTAATCAATATATAGTATTGTAGCAGATTTGGAAACCCCAACAAAAGGATTATATTTCATAATTAGGAACATATACTCAGTAGTGTAACAATACTTACAAGGTTAAGGGGAGATCTCCACTTGAGGGATTTTTTTCTTGACCCCTTTCTCCCTCATGCTTAGCCCCATTGCTTTTGATATTATAAAACTTGCCCCATTAGTTTAGCGATTTTAAGAACTTTCACCCCATATTAAGACCTTTCGTGCAATTCAGGTGTCGATTTTATCCTGGCGAGCGATAGCGAGCCTGTAATTTAAGAGGAACCGGCCTTCGGCCGGGACATTTTTCTACCGAAAATGTTTCAAATTTATCTTGAAAGGGATTCAAGGGGGCGTAATTTTAAGCTTGATGGAGGTCTAGGGAACAAACTAAATACCTCCCCTTAAGGTAAATACCATTAGTAGAACAGTGAGGATGTTTTATTGCATCTATCTATCTATCTATCTATCTATCTATCTATATGCTCAGGCCCAATCCCCATTTTGGGGGTAGCCGACTCAAGACAGAGCAAGAACAGGGAAAACACAAAAACAACATAAAACAAAAAATAAACACAGATAAAAAACACAAACTCACACACATCCAGGTCACCCAGGAGAAGACCCAGAGACCAAGGTTACCAAGGTCGCTCCAGCACTCCCCCGGCCCCTGACCACCCGGAGAGGTTCCGATCTCGGCAGGCAGACATGCAGCGGAGCCAAAGCCACAAGCCCTCCCACCACACTTCCAGGCACACCCTTCATATTAATCGTCCCCCCAGGCCAGGCGCCTGATGGACTATTATCTAGTCGAACTTGCGCCCGACCCCTTACTCCAAATGACCACGTGTTCACTCAACTATTCACAAGCATTCTCCATTCACTCCTGTCCACCACCACTTCCCCTGCCTGATCTATAGTCATTCCTCTATCATCCAAAGCCTTTCTTACACAGTCTCTCCATCTCAATGGGGGTCTTCCTGCCCTTCTATCTCCCCTTGTACCTGACTCACATATTCTCTTTGTAAGCCTTTCATCTCCCATTCGTTCAACATGACCATACCAGCTAAGAAAACAATAATGTACTGTTCAGTCGCACTAAATAGTCTTGCACTACTTCTTTATATTCAAATTTAGTTTATATCTCTAGTACATGTTCGTAATGCCCATGAATATCGATTTGCTACGGTTTGTTCCCGAGTATTAAATTCTTACCGCAAGATGCAAATAAAGTTGAAGTTGTGTAGGTAGGACAGGATCTCTGAGCGTGACTGCACATCAATATCATACCTACATCAAACCTCGCACATCACAGCGGCAATATTAGTATTTAAATAGTTTGGGTTAGAGTTTGTGAGTCAGGTTGCAATGATACCGTGAAATATAACCAGCCGTATAATATAGCCAATTATATATTTTGATGTTCCCTTTTCAGCACTTTTACTCACTATAGCCCATTTATTTTATGCAGGCCAGAAATCGTGGAGAGGCCCCGGGTTCGATTTCCGAACAGAGCGTGACGGGTGAGCACCCAATGCCTCTGTTCACTTAAGCAGCGAATTAGGATCTATATTAGTGTTAGTGGACAGGTGAACTCTTATCTGTACACTCTATAAAACCATGGGCAATATTGATAGTGAGTTATAATAGTTCTTAAAGCTAGCGCATGCTAAGCCAGCTAAGGATAGCCCAATAAGGCCGATTAGGCGTATTTCCATTGGGGTCCTGTACTACTACCCCATCCCCATGCTCATGAGGGATGGTAACGACTCAGTGCTTCTGAAAAATCTTTAATGCGCCGAGCGTGGGCGCGATCCCGGGCCTTCAGGGTGGAAGTCCGAGACGCTAGTCACTACACCAAGCGAGCCGCTGTTTATCATTGTATAATATGGGCATATTTCTTTCTATACACCTCTAAATATGTAGATTATTATTTTAATTCAAAGGGTATGATAAAGGTATATAATTCATTAGGGTATATTGATAGTAATTCACCTGTCTATCATTGTATAAGATGGGCTTATTACTAACAATACACCTTTAAATGTGTAGATGATTATGGGTAAAAATAATGGGGCAGGGGGCTAGGAATCCTCCTCCCCTTGTATAATTCTCCTACTCGACGAGACAGAGAAAGAGGCGAGGGAATGCGAAAGTGATCCCGGACCCTGATAATAGGAATTTTAAATTTTATTTCTGTTTGGGCTCTGTCTCTGTCTAGAAATTTGCAGGTGATTTACCTGAAGGAGACAAAAGGCATTGCTATCTGTACCAAGTGTCCCCCCAGAGTTGGAGAGGTGGGCAAAAAAAGAAATGAGGGCAGAGGTGGACAAGGAGGTAGGGAAAATTTAGATTGGAGAAGGGGTGGAGAAGGAGGTTAGGACAAATAACTAGTGGGCAGGAGGAGAAGGTGGACAGGATAGAGTTAGAGGATATGTGGAGGTGGGCAGGAGAAGAGAGCAGAGGAGAGGTGCAGAAGGTGGGCAAGAGCAAAGAGGAGACAAGAGGTGGATAAGGTGGGCAGGGGATAAGAACGAAGAAGTAGAGGAGAGGTGGAGAAGGTGGGCAGGAGAAGAGAGTAGAGGAGAGGTGGAGAGGGTGGGCAGAAGAGAGTAGAGGAGAGGTGGAGAAGGTGGGCAGGAGAAGAGAGTTGAGGAGAGGTGGAGAAGGTGGGTAGGGGATAAGAACGAAGAAAAATAAATGAAGTGGAGTAAGATAACAGAGGTGGGCAGAAGAAGAAATGAGAGCAGAGGTGGAGAAAGAGGTAGGGAGAATTATACAAACAAACATTCCTGTAAGCAAGCGGCTCGCTTGGTGTAGTGACTAGCGTCTCGGACTTCCACCCAGAAGGCCCGGGTTCGCGCCCACGCTCGGCGCATTAAAGATTTTTCACAAGCACTGAGTCGTTACCATCCCTCATGAGCAAAGGGATGGGGTAGTAGTACAGGACCCCAATGGAAATACGCCTAATCGGCCTTATTGAGCTAGCTTAGCATGCGCTAGCTTTAAGAACTATTATTATTATTATTATTAATATCTAATCACACTTGCTAATTTAGTTAACCCTTTAAAAAACATCTTTGAAAATCACCTTTAGAAAACGACTAAATTTGTATGGTTAACTAATTTGTCTTCACTTCTGTTCTCATTTCCTTTTCTGCCCACCTCTCTTCTCTTACGCCACCCTCCAAAAGAGAAGGAAAAAGAAAGGAAAGAAGGAAACAAAATGGGGTGAGTGCCCGAGTACATACATACATACATACAATATATCCATAGTTCTGTATTCCAATTGATACCCAGAATAATTATCCTATTTGTTATTATTAGGAAATACGTACACTGCAAAATACCGGAATCGACTGAATTTAAACCAACATAACAACAAAGGGTTATGTAGATATTTTGATTAATGGATAGATATCGCAGCTCTCGACAATCAAATCGCCATTATCGTTCTGAGACTTGATTAATACACATTGTTATATTGCCTGTATGCCTCGTCAGTTTGTATTTTATCCATGATTGCATGTAGCAATCTATTTGATTTATTTCTATGAACAAATTCCACAATGATATTTAGTATTGACAAATATGCTCAAATTTATTCAAAGGAGGTCCTGAGTAATGAAAAAAGGGCGCCCAAAGTAATGAAAAGGTGACAGTAAGACTCCTGAGTAAACTACTGAAAAGAAGCGAATATGAGACCCATCTGAGTAATGAAATGGAGCCCTAAGCCATGACACTAGGGGCACCAAAGTAAGGCAAAGTGGCGATTTTCTGTGTGATGAAAAGGAGGCACCTGAGTAATGAAAAGGAGGCACCTGAGTAATGAAAAGGAGGCACCTGAGTAATGAAAAGGAGGCACCTGAGTAATGAAAAAGAACCCCTAAGTAATGAAAAGGAATTCCTATTCATTGTATTGTATTCATATTCTCTCTACTATACTAAACTAGTCCGATTATAAGCTTATTTTCTGATCAATACGCATTCAGATTTTAGTAAGCAATAGTAAATATATTAAATCAGTCAAAATCTTTATTTTCCTTGGAACTTAAAATTTGCACATTTGACATTTGGAAGTGGTAATCCCGACATTGACTTATGGGAGCGAAGCATGGACGTTGGTGGAGAAACACAAATCAAGAGTGAAAGAGGTGGAAGCGAGTTACTTGGGAAGTGCGTGCGAAGTTGCATGGAGGGATGGACAGACGAATGAGGAAGTGCGAGAGCAGTGTGGTGTGGATGTAGACGTGCTGGAAAGTGTGAAAAGGAACACCTTGAGATGGTTCGGCCATGTGGAACGTATGGGAAGCGAGAGAATGACTAAGAGAGTGCCCGAGAGTGAGGTGGAATGACAGAGAGGGAGAGGTAAACCGAGAGAGAGGTGGAAGGATGGAGTTGAGAAGTATATGAGCGAAAGCAGTGCTGGATGGGAGGAGGGGCGTCGACTGACAGAGGTGCATGGGGCGTTTCGTTCGTGGCCACCCTTCGTGGATCACGGCGTCCGGCAATAGATATAGACCAGGACGTCGACTGCAGTTAACGAATATATTACATTTTAGCATACCAAGACATTCACCGCACTGAAAGGGTTAATACAGGTACTGGGTATTAAAAAAACATCTTTTTACCTTATGTTGTATACGATCCTTACCCCTCTCAATTATATGACTCTATGCGTCAATATATCTTGACTGTTATTAAACAATTATAATAAGTTTTCGAATGGTCTGAGGGCGCCAAAGGGTTAATTTAGATTGAACTTGTCCCTTTGATTGCTATAGCTCCATTCAAAACAGCCTAATATAATAGTCTAGTGCTAGTAAGAATAAACAAAATAAATAATGAAAGACTCCTTGATACTGAACAAAATATGATTACCCTAAATTTAATTTGAGTTTTGTGAATCCTGGTCTTGGATCGACATCATCGTGACTGGTACATATGTTCTGAGTTGCACCACTATGTACCTGATAGCATGACTGGCTAATTAGGTAACAGGGCTCGCCAGACAGGGGAGGCAAGATAAAGGTACCAGTAACCTTCCAAACTCCACAGGGGAAGGGGGTCGTGTGATATTAGTGCTGCTCAGTTCATTGTAAATAATATTGTTAATCCATCAGTGTTACTATAAGAAAGTGTTTTATAGTTTTCTTTTCGTTTTCAACGTTGATACACATTGAATTTATCACTGCACTTTATATTTTGCTCTGCTATGCACCGTTGACTTCCGTAATCATTTTGTTCACGTTTCCTCTCATAAGTAAATAAGTAACACCCCGTTCTTGACATTAATCATCAATTGCAAACCCCAATGAACTGGAATCAACTAATGAAAGCATATGGTCCTCCCGGAAATAATGCTTCATTTGAGCGCCTTGTGTAGCTGTTGTACATTTGCGTAAATATTCGTCGAATTTATAAAGGAACCATAAACTAATACAGAATGATGGAAGGCTACGACAATCAAGCCTTCAAATCTGAGGTAAGAGTTTATTTATGTTATTCTTTTAAGGGGGGGGGGGGGGGGACACCTTTTGGGCGATTTTTGCATGCATTCATTATTTTTCTGGTTTCTAACCTACAGTAGACCTTCATCAAATTTAAAAAGAAAAAAAACATCCATTAGATCCCCCTTTTAGATTACTTTGTAAATTTGTCGGTAGAAAAATGTCCCAACATTACAGGCTCACTATCGTTCGCCAGGGAAAAAATCGACACCTAAATAGCTCGAAAGTTCTAAATATTGACAAAGAAATGGGGCGAAAGGTCTTAAAATCTACTAACTAATGGGGCAAACATCTTAACATCTGAAAACTAATGGGGCTAAACATGAGGGCGAAAGTGGTCCAGAAAACCGGCCTATCCCCCCTTAATACACCATGACGCATTCCTTCATTCCATTATGGCTATTCTCGCAGGGGATGTTTTTTAAGCTTGTTGTACTGTAGGTCTAAGGAAGAAACTAAAAAACAATAAATAGATAAATAAATTAGCAAATAAATAGCCCTTCCCCCCTTAACCGCACAGCCGAGTTCGAATGCTTCACCTAAAACGATTGTTCAACCCAAAACTGTCACTCCGCCCAAAAGTGTGGTATGGCTCAATTCGACTACTCCACCATAATGGCCACTCAACTCATTTTGGCTCCTCGGTCCAAATCGGTTGCTAATTCCAAAATGGCCTCTTATCCCAAATCAACTGGTGGATAAAAATATACTTTGGACAGTAGAAAGACTGAATATAAACACCATGTGATGAGGAGCACTTTATAAACACCATGTGATGAGGAGCACTTTATAAACACCATGTGACGAGGAGCACTTTATAAACACCATGTGATGAGGAGCACTTTATAAACACCATGTGATGAGGAGCACTTTATAAACACCATGTGATGAGGAGCACTTTATAAACACCATGTGACGAGGAGCACTTTATAAACACCATGTGATGAGGAGCACTTTATAAACACCATGTGACGAGGAGCACTTTATAAACACCATGTGACGAGGAGCACTTTATAAACACCATGGGAGGAGGAGCACTTTATAAACACCATGTGATGAGGAGCACTTTATAAACACCATGTGATGAGGAGCACTTTATAAACACCATGTGATGAGGAGCACTTTATAAACACCATGTGACGAGGAGCACTTTATAAACACCATGTGATGAGGAGCACTTTATAAACACCATGTGATGAGGAGCACTTTATAAACACCATGGGAGGAGGAGCACTTTATAAACACCATGGGAGGAGGAGCACTTTATAAACACCATGGGAGGAGGAGCACTTTATAAACACCATGGGAGGAGGAGCACTTTATAAACACCATGGGAGGAGGAGCACTTTATAAACACCATGGGAGGAGGAGCACTTTATAAACACCATGGGAGGAGGAGCACTTTATAAACACCATGTGATGAGGAGCACTTTATAAACACCATGTGATGAGGAGCACTTTATAAACACCATGGGAGGAGGAGCACTTTATTGACAACGTGTTCATTGATTGGCCTGATGAAGCTCTATGCGAAACGTTGTCAATAAAGTGCTCTTCCTCAAATGGTGTTTATATTCACATCAACTGGTCATCTCAAATTGACTCCTCAGAATAGACTCTGTCCCTTTCTTGCCCAATACCTCTGTTGGTGGGAACGTTGGTAACTTGGGTGATTTTGAGGATCTCCTTACCAAAAACACACACACACAATTCAATTATGTGTAACTATGCAATTATGTGTAACTATGGAATTATGTGTAACTATGAAATTATGTGTAACTATGCAATGTTATATTTTCTTTCAGGCCATTTTCGTATTAATCCTATGGCAATATGCGCAAATCATTTCCACTTGTCACCATTAATGTTTTTTTTTTTTTTTTTTTTTGTAATTCATGAAGGGGGGTGACCTGTTTTTGTTCTGTCCTTTTTTTATCTTTCTCTGGCTTGTATCCATTTGGCACCATTCAGCCTACTGTTTTAAGACGTTTATCCCCATCCAGGTGTCAATTTTTTACTGGTGAGCTGTAGCGAGCCAGCATTTTTTTTTTTTTATTTGACAGCAGGTTAAATTTGTACAATTTTCGATAGAAAAATGT
The DNA here is from genome assembly GCA_032716605.1 of Paralithodes platypus. Classification (NCBI taxonomy): domain Eukaryota; kingdom Metazoa; phylum Arthropoda; class Malacostraca; order Decapoda; family Lithodidae; genus Paralithodes; species Paralithodes platypus. The sequence goes on along the minus strand of CM064486.1, from coordinate 5,624,642 downwards.
CTCCGGCGAAGCCGGATTTCTTCATATAATGCTGGCTCGCTATCGCTCGCCAGGAAGAAATCGTCACCTAGATGGGGATAAACTTCTTAAAATAGTTGGCTGAATGGGGCCGAATGGATACAAGCCAGAGAAAGAGAGAAAAGGACAGAAATAACAAAAAGCAGGTCACCCCCCTTAAGCCTGACACAAAGGCAATTATACGTAACGAAAAAATACCTACCGCTATACAAACCGAATATTGAAATATATGCACATTATCGTAAGGTAGATTGCAGAGACTTTCAAAATGCACTGCTAATGTTTTTATTCTGTTGTTTTAGTTACCCTGTTTTAGTTACCCTGTTTTAGTTACCCTGTTTTCAAATCTTAGCCATTTGCTGATTCTCGTGTCCTTTTATTTTGAGGTATTTCTTGAGGGGGTAGTGCTTGTTTGTTTGGTCTACTTATGTATTTATATATTTATATATTTATGTATTTATGTATTTATATATTTATGTATTTATATATTTATGTATTTATATATTTATGTATTTATATATTTATGTATTTATATATTTATATATATTTATGTATTTATGTATTTATATATTTATATATTTATGTATTTATGTATTTATGTATTTATATATTTATGTATTTATGTATTTATATATTTATGTATTTATATATTTATGTATTTATATATTTATGTATTTATATATTTATGTATTTATATATTTATGTATTTATATATTTATGTATTTATATATTTATGTATTTATATATTTATGTATTTATGTATTTATATATTTATGTATTTATGTATTTATATATTTATTTTTGAGTTTCCTCGCTACACCATCAAACTTTAAAAAACACACCCTCGACTCCCTTTCAAGATGAATTTGTAAATTTTTCGGTAGACAAATTTCCAGGCCGAAGGCCGGTTCCTTATAAAATTACAGGCTTGCTATCGCTCGCCAGGAACAAAATAATGCCTAAATTGCACGAGAGGTGTGAATATTGACAAAGAAATGAGACTTAAAGGTCTCAAAATCGTCAAACTAACGGACCGAACGTCTTAAAATCTCAAAATGAATATGCTAAACATGAGGGACAAGGGGGTTAACAAAAAGCGACTCCCTCCCCCTTAACACTATTTGGTGTGACGTCCGCGCTGTGTATTTTTAGTTTGCTTCCTACACTAAGAATAACACCTACCCAGACTCACTATCACTCGCCAAGAATAAATCGACACCTCTATGGGGTGAAGCGTCTTATAATTGCCTACCCACCCACTAGTTTGTTCCTTTCTGTCTTTTGCACTTCTCAGTTTTGAATTTGCAAATAGCTTAAAGGGGGTCACCTGCTTTTTTTCTCTCCTTTTCTCTCTTTCTCCAGCTTGTTTCCATTCGACCCCATTCAGCCATTCAGACGTTTATCCCCATCCAGGTGTCGAGTTCTTCCTGGTGAGCGATAGCGAGCCAGCATTGTATGGAGAAATCTGGCTTCGCCGCAGATATTTTTCCATCGAAAAATGTACAAATTTAGACTGCTGACAAAAACATTATAAAACATATGCTGGCTCGCGGAAAAAATCGACACCTGGATGGGGATAAACGTCTTAAAACAGTAGGCTAAATGGGGCCGAATGAATACAACCCAGAGAGAGAGAGAGAGAGAGAGAGAGAGAGAGAGAGAGAGAGAGAGAGAGAGAGAGAGAGAGAGAGAGAGAGAGAGAGAGAGAGATATATAAGCGAGGTGTGGGCCCTTACGTACCATTTATAAAACAAACCCTAGGCCAGGTGGATATCCTGCTGATAGTAAACTGATAAGCCGTAATCTATTCAAGGACACCAATATGCGAGCTTAGTCAAGATTATCTGCAAGTGGATTATTAAAGTTTTAATATGTTACATAAGCAATATACCGATTAAGTATCCCAAGTAAGAAATACCAGCGAACAATTCATAAAAAGGATTAAACAATATCCTTAATAAAAATCTTCATTTAAAACTAACTAATTATTCTAAAATATTATTGAGCTTCAAGACATTCACATATTTCATAATTCGAATAAATTTCACCTATGCATAGCCTATGATAGCGCAGTTGGAAAGTGTGTACATGCTTAGATTGATATGCAGGATTCGAAACTGCATAATAAACCGTAGGCTTGTCCACCTTTCTTTAACTGTCTTGGTGGTGCAATGCATAAGTGTGTTGATTTTCGGTGTGAGGCTGTGAGCATCCTAGGTTCGAATCCCCGGACTGCCACATGTGGTTGTTAATTTCATTAATCGAGTTTAGGAGTAAAGTTGGTTGGTGGAGAGAACATAATAATGCATAAATGCATGTATTACTTTGGAAACAAAAGTATGTAATTTGAATTTAACTGACTGGCCGTTATTTGAAAAAACTAAAAACAACAAAAACACACATACTGTACTATGAGCACTGATAGGCTAGTCTATAAAGGCTGAGACATCTTACTACATAACTACATCGCTACCAAAAACTGAAAATGTCGAAAATTCCCTAGAAAACCTTCTCTCCCAACATAATTGACCCAAAATAAGGCTACATTAGGTTAGGCAAAGTTAACTAGGGGTTCAAATACCTATACGGGTTACAAATATAGTGAATACAGTCGATAAACGAAGATCATTCTAGGATAAGGCCATCTCAACTACACCTTTCTGGTTTCCTTCTTGTTCACGTTACATAAACCTAAATGGATATTAAATAACCTAAATAGCCTCACCCGAACAGCTTTAGGCTTGGATAGGATATTTTAAGTAGGTTGCGTTGTGTTAGTTATGATTTATTAGGTTTGGTAAGGAAATGTATTATATGATAGGGAATATGTCTAGCATCCGTTTAGTATACCCTCCACCTATTTGCGTCCCACATGAGAAAAAAATTCGCTCTCATTACATAGCAAGTGATCTCTGATACACAAAGTCCACGATTGCCATAATCTACCACCTTATCAGATATGATATCCCACATATGTAACTTTCATCACGTGGATCGTTGCGTGGCCAAAGTTGACCCAGTACACTAAACAATAACACCACATTTCTTCCAGACATAACAATTGTAATTATAAGTATGACGACAAAAGATATCCCAGCCTCGGAGTCCCAAAGGGGGGGAGGGGGGGGTTTGGGACGACGACCATAAATGCCCCTATATTCGTCCGTCCTTCATCAAACGACACCTCCAAATACTCTGGACCACGGTCTGACACTCTCACTGTCAACTGTTGCAATGTTGGCGGTCTTTTCACTAATGTTCCCTCTGTTGAACACCACCTCTCCTCCTACAAATCTGATCTTTTTTTCCTAACAGAGACTCGGGTGTCTAGAGCAACCGCCATCAGTGCCTTCTCTGTCTCCTACTTTCTCTATCCTAATTTCCAAGCCAAAGATGGTGTGTCGTGTATACGTACACAACAAACTAACTTGCTCTCGTGTTCCCAACTTTGAGTCTTCTGAATTATAAACTCTCTGGTTCAAACTGTCTCGTCGTTCTCTGACTAAATACTTCTGTGCTGTCTATCTATCCCCTAACTCTACTGAATTTCCCAAATTCTTTGACTATTTAAACTCCAAAGTGGAACACATCCTATCCATTTCTCCTTTTGCAGAAATCTCCATCTTCGGGCATTTCAATGTTCACCACCGCCAATGGCTCTCCTCTCACTTCACTGACCAACCTGGTGAACAAGCCTTCATCATTTCTATCCTAAATGACCTAGAACGTAGTAATACATAAAGCACATGTAGTAATACATAAAGCACATGTCAGAAGTCCTTCTGACTCGTAAACCAATTATAATATATGCTATCCAAGCTTCATTGTCTATCATTGGTATATATGTGTTGTTTAGCTGGTTGGAAATTAATGAAGTAACAGGATTATTGAAAATGAAAGCCAATAAAGTATACTGAACAGAACAGCTATAATACAACTATAGTCAGTTTTATTTCAGCTGATGGTAAATTGAATCCTTTAGCAACTGAGTTATCGATACTTAATGGAAAAATATGTAACTACTACGTTTCTGTGTTATGATACTGCACAGTTTTCATAATTAACAACATAATTAACTACAAAATATTTAAAATAACCGAATATAAAAGATGGGAGCATGTCAATTTGCCATCAGCTAGAACAAAATAGATTGTAGTTCATGGAATAAATTAGCTCACAAGGTTGGTTGTGAATATCGTGGAATATCATTGGATATTTTGTAAACAATAATTGACATTTGGAGCCAGTGTGGCTAAGCGGTACCGCACTTAACTCGTGCGTGGAGGGTCCTGGGATCGCTCTCCGGTCAGAAGATTATTAATTTACATTTGTCGGAACAGCAAACAAGATCTGCTTTTGGAATCAGCTTAATGCATGCTACAGAAGCACTGATGCTATCTTGACGAGTTTCCGTCAGCCTAAGGGGTGTCACCTGCTTTGTTTAGCTTTCTCTCCTTTTCTCTCTTTCTCTGGCTTGTATCCATTCGGCCCCATTCAGCAAACTGTTTTAAGACGTTTATCCCCATCCAGGTGTCGGTTTCTTCCTGGTGAGCGATAGCGAGCCGGCATTGTATGGAGAAATCCGGCTTCGCCGGAGACATTTTTCTATTGAAAAATGTACATTTAACCCTTTGAGTACCAGCGACGTGTTATATTATATTCTAGCTAGATTTAAACGTCATTATGCAGCTTACGAAGGATCTGTGGTAGTTAAAAGGATTGGTTGAGATTATTTGAAGTCTTATTGTGGCAAGAGGTGCTTCCTAAGCTGAATAAAATCGTCTAATAGTTGCCAGAATAGGATAAAAGGGACGCCCCTGGTACTGGATAGGTTAAAAGTCTCTCTCGCATCTGCTGGCTTGTGTAATCAGCGTATTGTATGTTAGATGTAATGGTTAATAACTTATGTGACTGATTGATTGATTGATTGAATGTTTATAGACGTAATTATTTGTATTATAGTTGATAATGATTTACATTAGATGCATAATGTCCCTTGGTTTATTTGTATTCGTATTTGTGTTTAATGAAGCTGAACAAGAATACAAAACATGATCAAGTCCTACATTATGCAAGATAATATAATTCATAAGAACATAAGAACATAAGAAAACAGAGTCTGCAGAAAGCCGATCGGCCCACACAAGGCAGATCCCTATCACACCCAACCCCAATTACAAGTCCTAATTATAAACCCAACTCACTAATACCCTGACGACTGACCTCACCAAAACGGTCAGAGATCAACACAAGATTACGGGGATCTGCAGAGCGCCGATTGGCCCACAACCGGCAGATCCCCCCTCATGCCCAACCCATCTCGTCCATATGCCTATCTAATTTTATCTTAAAGCTCCCTATCGTTCTCGATCCTACCATATCACTCGGTAGCCTACACCACATGTCTACAACTCTGTTACCAAACCAATATTTGCTTATATATTTTCTGAAGCGAAACTTATCTTATTTAAAACCATTTGTTCGAGTTCTTTCGCTATCACTGAGCTTCAGTACATTTTGCATGTCTCCTTTATTAATCCCACTAACCCACTTGAACACTTCTATCATATCCCCTCTAACTCTGCGTCTTTCTAACGAATGTAAGCCTAATTTGTTCAACCTTTCTTCATTTGGTAGATATCTAATATTATGAATCATTTTTGCCGTTCTTCGCTGTACTCTCTCCAACGAATCTATGTCCATTCTGCAATAAGGACACCAAAATTGGACAGCTTAATCCATATGAGGTCTCACTAATGATAAGTAAAGTTTTAAGATAACATCAGCAGTTCTGTTACTTACACTCCTTGAGATGAACCCGAGAATCCTGTTTGCCTTGTTACGAACGCTTATACCCTGTTTTCTAGGCTTCAAATCGTTGCTAACAAACACACCCAAATATTTCTCGCAGTCTGAGTTTTCTAATTCTATATTAGCTAGTTTATATTTTGCAATAGTGGAATATATGTACAAGCTCAGATTAATATGCAGGATCGAAACTGCATAATACATCTAGGCTTGTCCATATTTCTTTAACTGTCTTGATAGCGTAATGCATAGTGCGCGGAATTTTTATGTGAGTATCCTTGGAGTGCCACATGTATTTGTTGATTTCATTAATTAAGTTTAGATGTTAAGTTGGTTGGTGTAAGAAACATAATAATTCGTCTTCCCTATTTTTAATAGCTTGCATTTGTCAAAATTAAAATTCATCTGCCAATTTACTGACCATTCGTGTAAGGTATCTAGATCCCTTTGGAAGCACTCTATGTCGCTATCACCAGTGCTACGAATATGGCGGAGGTTGGCCAATCTCTTGAAACTAGCCTATAGGGTATCTCGATCTATAGTGTACCCTAGTTACAGAGATCGGCTAACACGCGACACGATTCTGCACATACAGTATACTCTATTTTGTATTCACCTTTCTTTTCTACAAGCCCCAACACTCTAAAAAGGTTGTCACTGAAGAAAGGTGTTATATGTGTAGCTATATACTCGTATGTTGGTACGCGCGTGTTTGTGTGTCGTAAATATAATTAAGTTACCCTATAAACTGTAGTTTTCTATGATTCAAGAAATATAGAAAATTACATTATATGATAAACTTAAGTATATACACTTCACAATAATTATTCTGTTTTAAATTATAAAACAAAAACACTTGTAATCGGTTCAAAATCTTTATTATCTTCTTGATCATAGCTAATACGATTTATTTCAAAACTACACTCGATTAACTATCCTAATATAATATAACAATAAATCCATCACAACCTGTTCCCCAGAAGCGAAATGATAATTTTAAGTTTATGACTGCGTCATTCTCATTCAAACTTCTGCTCAGGTAAGACGTTCAAGTACTTACTGTAGTTTTTATAGTGATATTTGTACGTTTCTAGCCATAAATCGCGTGAAGTTTTTATCTACGAACTTCTTGAGTATTAATTAGAAGTACTGTACTGTACTTATATAACTATATTTACGACAAAGCTTAAGGTTTCGTCATAAAATAACACAAAATGACTGACCGTGGAGTCAAGCGGCCGCGGGACGGTTCCCATGCTAAATATAATGAAAGGTGTTACCAGAAGGATATAATGATGAAGAACTTTGCCAAGAAGCAAAACTGGAAGTGATTAAAGTGCCTCGTCCGCAGACACAGGTGTCCCGGGGCCTCGTTAAAATTATCGACCCCAAACCTTTGAGAAAAACTCTGCCAAAAACTAATAATTATCGTCCCGGCCAAGGCAAGACTAACCCCGCTACAATGTCTCTGAGGCAGCGGTTGTTGCAAACCATCTCTAAGAATAGGTTCGCATTTGATCTGACTAACCCGTCTTGCAAGCTAAACAGCAAGCCAGGTAGCAGCTTCAGCGTGCGAAATACAGTCGCACCAAAAACCGCCTTCCCCAAACCAGTCCAAATGGTGGCGAATGAGGTCCGGGAACGAGCTGCCAGTAGCTGGAAGGCCAGGACTTCCCAGTTTATTACTACACAACAAGCACGTGATAGCAAGAAACCCACCACATTTATATATTTTTCAAGAAAGGTGTCTTTCTGAAATGCTGTGGCGGTCAGTATCGCTAATAATCCCGAAAATAAGCATTTTCCGATTAAAACTCCTTCCCAGAAGAATCCCATTTTTATGTTGCATCTACGAGAATTAGGCATTCGTTAATTACTGAAATATAGTTATTTCAGTTGATTTGCTGTGATCCATTTATGTATTAGTTATTATATATAGTTATTTTATATGTGATTATATACGGAATGATTTGTTATAATAAAAGGAGCTTATTCTATAATTACTTTTCTGTTATGTTATCGTTAGGATTATCACACTTCAGTGAGGAATGTGAGTGTTTTTAAACTTTTAGTTACATTAAAATTGAAAACAAACTAAATCAAAACAATAATTAAATAAAGCTATAGACAGTTTCTAAATAAGTAAATACAATAATCAAGAAAGTTATAGACACTTTCTAAATAAATAAATACAATAATCAAGAAAGTTATAGACACTTTCTAAATAAATAAATACAATAATCAAGAAAGTTATAGACACTTTCTAAATAAATAAATGCAATAATCAAGAAATTTATAGACACTTTCTAAATAAATAAATACAATAATCAAGAAAGTTATAGACACTTTCTAAATAAATAAATACAATAAATCAAGAAAGTTAAACACTAAATAAATAAATATAATATACAAAAATAATAATAAAAAGCACAATAATCCCTCATACAATTTTTTGTTAACCATTTATTAACCCATTTAGGATTCGATGACGCGTTTCTTTATTATCAAAATGTATATTTTATTTATGCAAATGTATACCGTACGTATTAAAACATATACACACATACAGTAGATATGCACATGTATCAGCATGCACAATTCGATATTGGCAAGACTCTTAAAGAGTTATAAAAATATCTGTATGATCCAACTTATGTAAAGCTATAAACTTCAAGGAACTTCATTTAATAAGCTTATGATATCTGTGAGCAATTTACGAGATTAGGGTATACAAGCTACACCTTAAATAACACGAAGGTAAGCTAGACCTTTTATAAAACGACCGATAAGAGTCTTGTCTTATCTAGTTATGATATCAGTATCTCTGGTTATCTGATTACTTGTGTAAGCTATGGTGGAGGCCACCATAGTGTGTGCTTTTTCCGTCAATTGAGCAAATTTTTTCTGGTGATATTTAGGGATATCTTTTCATTGGAATCGGAAACTAGATCGAAGTTACATTATGTTAGGTAGTTTAATTCTTATGAAACTTGTATTTTGAAGCTGCCAGACAACAATTGCCCATAAAAATTGTTGGAAATATCGCTCGTGTGACACCGCCTCGTGTGTGGACGTCTGTGTGGAGAGACAATCATTGTATTATGCTATAACAGATGGCCTCGTTATATGATATGAAGGGGGTCACCTGCTTGTCTTCTCTCCTTTTCTCTCGTTCTTTGGCTTGTATCCATTCGGCCCCATTCAGCCTACTGTTTTAAGACGTTTACCCCCATCCAGGTGTCAATATTTTCCTGGCGAGCGGTAGCGAGCCAGTATTTATATATACAGTATATTCTATTTTGACAGCAAGCTAAATTTTTACATTTTTCGATAGAAAAATGTCTCCGGCGAACCAGGATATCTCCATACAATGCTGGCTTGCTATCGCTGGCCAGGAAGAAATCGACACCTGGATGGGGATAAACGTCTTAAAACAGTAGGCTGAATGGGGCAGAATGGATACAAACCAGAAAAAAAGAGAGAAAAGTAGAGAAATCGAGAAAAAAAAAGCAGGTGACCCCCCCCTTAACAAAGAACATAGATTGACTGCAGATTATATTAACCCTTTCACGCATTTATGACGCAGAGGTTGCCAGATTAGCAATAAGAAATAGAGTTCTCTCACTCTTATAATTACCTCTACAAAATTAGTTTTCTGCCCACTGCTAACTCAAAGACAACTGCAGAGGTTGAAGTAACTAAACTAAAGGTTTCTAAATACCCCTGATGGTAACAAAGGCTTTAAAGTATCCCCAATAGGCTCAAAATAGCGTCATATGTCGGAGAGGGTTAAGTGTATACATCAATAAGATTGTTCAATTGCCCATAATAAGTAATAATTTAAAAGTGTATAGGTAGTGATAAGTTCTTCTATTTCAAGGATAGAAATGTAGCTGTTACTCTCAAACTTTCTTCTACTCAACAGCTGAGCTCTGGTACTCTCTCCCAGAATCAGTCTTTCCCGCTTCCTATGACTTAAATTGCTTCAAACTCCGTGTGTCCAGGCATTTTGGCTCGAACGTCCCTTGATTTTGGCCCTGTCACTCTTTCAACTATGGGGGAGGCACTCGCTATAGGCAGTTATGCCTTTTGCCTCCCTCAATCACATAGAACAAAAAAAAATGTCGGATAATAATATCTACGTTGATATTACTTTCCCTTCTTATTCCTTTAGTTTTTACAGTTTACTGTGACTAAACTCTACACATACTTAACCTATATCTTATCCTAAGGAATCAACAGACTGATCCTGGCTGCTAACGAAATTGCCTACATACCCCCGAGGGAGTATGACGTGGGCTGGAGACTCTGTGGGTCCCCTGAGACTATTCGTCCAGACCTAGTCTTCACGGTCAGGGAAAGTTTTGAGAGAACTTCCCCTGCCGGCGCATGGGATCGAACCCCCGACACCAGAGCGAGCACTCCTAATATAGTGACTAAACGCGCTCGGCCACCGTGACCGTTTTTAGAGAGGGTCTGCAGGATTTAATATTTTGGATAAGTGAGTTTTTTCTTAAGCTCTTCAAAATCGTTTAATAATAGCCAGGGTAACATGATGAATAGGGCCACAATACTAAGAGGGTTAATTTCTCGTTCCTTCTTGTTACAGAATGGCACCTCCCCCGTGGGCCCAGGGAGTCACGAGAATGCAGAGCAGGCGATCACCTATTCCTGGAGCAATATTAATGTGTTCGCCACCTCCACCCAGGGCTGCGGCAAGAAGAAGGTGTCGCAGGAGAAACACATACTCAAAGACGGTGAGAGAGAGAGAGAGAGAGAGAGAGAGAGAGAGAGAGAGAGAGAGAGAGAGAGAGAGAGAGAGAGAGAGAGAGAGAGAGAGAGAGAGAGAGAGAGAGAGAGAGAGAGAGAGAGAGAGAGAGAGAGAGAGAGAGAGAGAGAGAGAGAGAGAGAGAGAGAGAGAGAGAGAGAGAGAGAGTAGTTCTAATTACTGGTATTTTGTGGGTTCACTCATATATTGGCATGGAATGTTGGCACATGTATTGTTTTGAACATGTCCTGCATGTGTTACAAACGTAACAGATTACCACATAATTAGAAATTCGGATCATCATGATATTAGATTTAGGAAACTAATGACAAAATATGAAATTTACCTTCAAACAAATTGTCCCCTCCTCCCCCCACCTTCAGACCTTTAAGATCTCTAACCCCTCCTCTTCCCCACCACCCTTCCTCCTCACAACCACACACCTCACAGTGTGCCATTATATTTTGTTGGCAGCAATATACATGTTTAGTACACCTAACATTCTCGAGTCGATGAATATGGCGGGTAACGATGCGGAAAGAGAGGCGACAGGACTTTTTCTGCCGACTATACAGTATGTTATAGTCCATACGAAAATAATTTAAGTATATAATGCTTTTAATGTAAGATATTATATTTCACTATAGTGTAAGTCTTGCAGTATTAGCATTGCTCATCAACCCTTTGTAACACCGAGTGGCAATGATATCATTATCTGAGGAATGCAAGCGCCATAAATGATTGACAGTTTTCTGACACCTGAATATACAGTGCAGTAAAACCGTGTTATCTTCACCCTCTGTTGCTCAACCTACTATAGCCTGCAGTATTTACATTTGGATTACTTTTACTTAATTATTGGAAACAAAATCATATGATTGTGGGTTTCTAATTGCAATGAAAAGTATGTGCAGAATAACAGTATATTACATTGAATGGTGCAAGCTACCTGACAACATTCATGGGTATCATTGGGTGAGGGCTGGTCCTTTCCAGAGTGAGGTTTGGCATCCTCTACCAAACCTTAGCCGTTTCTGTCTGTCTCTTTTACTGTCTTAGTTTTCCTTCGGGGGGACGGGGGCTAGGAATCCTCCTCCCCTTGTAAACTTCACCAACTAGACGAGACAGAGAAAGGAGTAAGGGAACGCAAAAGTGGTCCCGGACCATAAGAATTGGAACTTTAAATGTAGTTCTGTTCGGTCTCTGTCTCGAGTCGGCCACTCTCAGCTATGGGGAGTGTGCCTGAGTAAATGCATACATACATACATTATTGAAGGAGCTCTTTGCCATAGTTCACAAGCTCTCGGTCACTGCCATTACGTTCGCTTCTAATTTGACTGCTTTTTGAGTTGAAGGGGGTGGGGGGGGGGGGGGCACCCCCCTAGGACTAATTGTCATCATCATATATATTTTCAGCAGGGGGCAAAAACCGCTGGCCGTGGGATAATTTCAGAAAACAAAAACGTTCTTAGCCCGTTCAGTACCAGCGACGGCAGAGAGCAGTCATTAGATAAATCACTCCCCAGTCCCATCTATAGCAGAGAACCGTCAGTAATATACATCCTTGTAACTGCCAGTATCAGGCAGTGCCTGGTACTGTACCACAACTGTTTGAGCACTGCTTTAGAGTTGGCAACACTTATCAGCTGATATCCAAGCCTCTTCAGGCTGGAAGAGCCAGTATTCCTCCATCTTTTGAGATGGGAGGTTGTTAGATCTTGCCATTTTGGCCACATTGCTTGGGACTGGGGGGAACTTCTATTCCTGTACAGTAAGGGTTAATGGTCGTGATCGCGAGCGTGCGAATATCGCCGCGAAAGTCTCCTTCATTATTATATATTTTTGTAGTAGACGTGAAGGAGTCACAGTAATATTTTTGTTTCTATAATAGTAAAAGAATAAGCACAAAAATCATATACATTATGTATTATAGTACGGAGCGTCAATGAAGTTTAGGCCACTTATCTTATCTTATCAGTATAAGTTCGATAAAGTTCCATCATTACTCACTGGATCCACATTTACTGCCATATTTGTTATTCTATGTTTAAGAAGCTGAGAGGCAAAGCTGCCTGTAACGAGTATTCCCCCCCCCCCCCTCTCCCCTCTTCCAATAAAAGAAAATTACAGAATGACGTGCAGGGTAAGTTTTAATCAAAGTGTCTAGACACACAAAGCTTGGAGCAGTTTAAGTCATAGGATCGATTGAGGGAGTGTATTCCAAATTTGAGTGGAAGAAAAACTGGGAGAATCGGTTCACTCTTGGGTTAGATAAATAATTGGACAGATTATGGGTGGATATTTGTTGAAAGACAGGCACGTAATGGTACAAGGAAATTCAATTAATAATTAGTATCTCGGAGACCTTGCGGTCCATTCCGTGGAGATACTCAAAGTGGAAGGAGAGAGATTGTGTAGTGCATTACACTCATTGCAGTGTGTGCAAAATACTGTCTACCCTCTTCTTGAACTGATCTAATGAAGAACTGTTTGCAACTTCTGAGGAAAGTTTGTTCCAAGTAGAACAGATCTTATTTATTAAAAAAGTTTCCACAAATACTAGTGCTGAATATCTAATGATAATGTCGGACAGGTTGGGAGAGAGGTATTCTGACCAAGATTCGAACCCACTCACTGCAGGTATATTTGGGAGAGTTGGGCACCGTAACCACTCGGTCACGATCTCTCCCAACTAGTGCTGAACCTTTTTCATGTATAACATCGAGCCATGGTTGTGTTTTGTATTCATATATTGAGCCTAAGCATTTTGTTATAATCCACGTTATCAGTTCCAGGTAGAACAGATCTTATATTTGAAGAAGTTTCCACAAATACTAGCGTTGAACCTTTTCAATTGTAACTTCCAGCCATGGTTGTGTGTTGTATTCATATTGAGGCTAAACATTTTGCTATAATCCACATTGACAAATCCATTAAGTATTATAAAAACTTCAATGAGCTGACCTCGTACTCTGCGTGTGTTCAACGGAAAGAGATCAAGTGTACTAAAAGATGTCCATAAATGTTTGTCCACGACTGTAGATGTCCATAAATGTTTGTCCACGACTGTAGATGTCCATAAATGTTGTTGTAGATGTCCATAAATGTTTGTCCACGACTGTAGATGTCCATAAATGTTTGTCCACGACTGTAGATGTCCATAAATGTTTGTCCACGACTGTAGATGTCCATAAATGTTTGTCCACGACTGTAGATGTCCATAAATGTTTGTCCACGACTGTAGATGTGTACTAAACTATTCCTCTCCATCCAGTGTCTGGCATAGTGCGGCCTGGGGAGCTGCTGGCCATCATGGGAGCCTCGGGGGCAGGGAAAACCACACTACTCAACGTTCTCACCTTCAGGAGCGACCTCGTACTTAAGATCTCAGGTATAGTAGAAACTCTTTAGTAACAGAGATCGGCCAACCTCCGCTGTATTGGTGGCACTGGTGTCTATTAGTCTCTCTTTATACTCAAATATGTCAATTCCCATACTAAAAAAATTGTCAACACTGGTACAGGACATTTAGTTTGACCTCTGGATCTAACTAAATTCTACATAATCATCAATAGTGCAGTTGGGATATTGTACATGCTAAGATTGGTATGCAGGATTCGAAGCGGCATAATAAATCGTAGGCTTGTGCAACATTCTTTAACTGTCTTCGTGGTGCAATGCATAAGTGTGTTGATTTTCGGTGTGAGCATCCTAGGTTCGAATCCCCGGACTGCCACATGTGTTTGTTAATTTCATTAATCGAGTTTAGGAGTGAAGTTGGTTAGTGGAGAGAACATAATAATAAAATAGCATCCTGTTGTTTGATGCTTACGCCACCAACTAAAGGCTCTCAAAAGTACAGAAACCTTTTTACAAGATATGTTTTCTTTCTTTTTAGTACTTCTAAATGTGATTTTCAAACTAGAGTAAGTTTATTTCTTATCTGACAGAAAATGTACATCTCCAAGTCATAAATGCTCAGTTATTATGCACTTTGTATAACCAAATATGTGGTTTACTATGACATATTGTTAATATTATGAGACAACAGTTTCGGTAACGTTCCAGAGATACACTGGGTGTAATGTTAGATTTTGTTTTTCTTTGATACACCATGGCTTTATATACTAAGGACCGTTGCATTTTAGTTTTTACCTATTATTCAGCAATCTTGAAACACCAACCCTCTAGTGGAGAGATATCTAATTAGGGTTGCCGTGGTATACAAGTGTGTGTGTGTGCGTTGCACCTATTTTCAGTTGGGATGGACTTCGGTGTCCTTAGAACGCGGCTGGTTTGGTCCGTGGTCAGAATGACTGTAATAAGTTTAAGTGTGCTATACAATCACATTTTTGACCTGACATTACACCCCCATTTACATTATTCACATTCACAGTCAGTTATACCACACCTACCCTATCTTGAATTTAACACCAATAGTAATAATATTGATTTAATTATATATGCAGTAATTTCTTGATATACTGCTTTGTAGTAGCACGGTTGAGGCTAGTGTGGTGTGGATACTGCAGGTGCAAGTGCTGCAGGGGGACGATGTTGAGTCTTGCTGAAGCACTATTGGCGCTATACCAACGTCAGCCAAGTGATGACATGATAGGCATTGTTTTGGCTAGGCTATATTGTACTATACCATACTACAGTATGTAGAAGAATAGAAACAACACTCTCTGTGGATGAAGCAGCCCTTAAACTTATATATATATATATATTAATTGATAAGTAGATACTGGTAGATATATTCGTTAATAGGTAGGATAGCTTAAACTGAACACGTTGAACAAATGTATGTTCAGCATTTTATAAGCACGGTTTATCATGAGCCCTCTTCAGGTGAAGATATCTCAAGATAAGCATAGATTGAGCTGTTTTTTCTTAATTAAATGACACGTGTCATTAGGTTGCAGGAACGAGCAAAGCTAGTTACAATACTGTTGAATAATACATAGAAATTAACTGATTAGCTTGCCACTTGCTAGTATAAAAGCGTTTATGAGTGGGGCCGCAAGGTCTCCAGTTACGGTACTGTGAATAGCCCACTCTAGATAGATACGTGTTTAGATTGATTCATTCATACAGTATGTACTGTACAGCTACTGACAAATGTTCGTGAGCTCTTGCGAAATTGTTTCTGCTAATATATCCAGAACATCAATCTAACTGGATATATTTGCATGAAGAAAAACGCAATAGCTCGCGAACATTTGTCAGTAGCTGAACATTCTAGGACATAAAGCGCGACCTAACATTGTCGAAGCCATCCCAAACTGAATAGGACTTTCCTGCTAATTATTTTCCTAGTTTTGGGATTGCATGTGTTCCTTTACGTAGTTAAAAAAAAAAGACTTGGGAGTGAATATATATTTTCTAAGGAATGCCAAGTAATCTGTCAGACATAAATCGTGGCCTTATATTTTCGAAGCTGTCCCAAACTGAATTGAATCTCTCATTAACCCATACAGTACCAGGGACGTCCTTTTAATCATATTCTGGCAACTATTAGACGATTATATTATACTTAGGAAGGACCTCTAGCAATATTATGAATTCAACCTATCTCAACCAACCCTTTTAACTACCACATGTCCTTCCTAAACTGCATATCGTCAAAATGAAGCTAGAACAAAATGTAACACACGTCGCTGGCACTCAAAGGGTTAAGTCTTTACCCAATACATATAATTCAGTGGTTCGAATCGCTGATCGAGGGTTTATATTGGGCTATGATTTGTGTTTTTGAGTGTACAGTTATACCGTTCCTCTTGCCCAGGTAAGCTGTACGCGAATGGTCAGCGTGTATCTGCAGACCACCTGACCAGCCGTTCAGCCTATGTGCAGCAGGAAGATCTCTTCATTGGCACCTTCACCGTCAAGGAGCAGCTCATGTTCCAGGTATAGTCACAGTCAATTGTTCATTTTGATATATATTTTTTTTTTAGAAGAATCTGAAGCATTTTCTTCCTTATTACATTAATGATGGCTTAATTAAATGTTATGCTATAGGAAGACAACAATAATCCTGAGCAATGTTATGCTATAGGAAGACAACAATAATCCTGAGCAATTTCAACTTTTCATAAGACACTGTAAAATAACCAAGGTTTAGCTTGAGGAGATCCCGGATACAGGCCCCCGTCGATTTTGATGTGTGTTTTAGCACTTTTATACAGTATACGACAATTGTTTGCTATACATGTCATTACTGGGAGTTGTTGTTGTTGTTGTTCCCCAAGCTGCCTGGCCGAACAGCCCCAAGGCCCCGAGCAAGGCCAAGGCCATAACCGAGCGCCCCCACAGAACCCTCCCCGCCGACCACAATAAAGCCTGGGTGACCGAAGCCACTCCATGGCGGGGAGCTGAGGAGGGTGCGGAAACGCCTGGGAAACCAAAGCCCCACCCAGGGCCCTGTGTCCCTCAGCAATTATGAAGAGAAAGTTGAGGGGCAAGGGAAAAATGTGACGCTTTGGCTTCCAATCTTGGTAGATTGGGAGGTCAATCCACGTTAGAGACGCCGTCACTTGAGATCTAGAAAATATATAAGTAAAAGGAACAGTCAGAGTAAGCTATGGGTATGGCAGAGATTGCTCAGTTCTCACTCTGATAGACCAGCCCATCACCATTACTGGGAGTAAAGCCCAGTACTGTAGTAATAAAATAATGTTAAAACTCGTATCCGGGGTCTCTTGAACTTTTACCATATCCAATTTTTGTCTGTGTGGCTTGAAAACATAATGGTATTTTATTTGTTTCAGGCCATGTTGAGGATGGATCACGAGATTACCTACAATAAGCGAGTGGAGCGAGTGAATGAGGTCATGCAGGAGGTGAGTCCTTTCTGATCAACAATTTGAACGGCATTTTTTCTCTTTCTTTGGCTTGTATCCATTCGGCCCCATTCAGCCTACTGTTTTAAGACGTTTACCCCCATCCAGGAGTCAATATTTTTTCGGGCTAGCGTTAGCGAGCCAGCATTCATATACAGTATATATTTTTTTACAAGCTAAATCTTTTAATTTTTGGATAGAAAAATTTGTCCGGCAAAGCCGGATTTCACATACAATGCTGGCTCGCTATCGCTCGCCAGGAAGAAATCGACAACTGGATGGGGATAAACATCTTAAAGCAGTTGGCTGAATGGGGCCGAATGGATACAAGCCAGAGGAAGAGAGAAAAGGAGAAAAAGAGAAAAAAAGGCAGGTGACCTCCCTTAACAATTTGAACGGCATTTTTTCCAGACAACATTAAATATTTTGTTTGGCTTTTATACATGTCTTGTTAGGTATAATATATTGACTGATGAGTATTTATGTTTGTTGGTTGAACATTTATAAAGTTAGGATTCAGAAATTGTCGGTGATCACCTCTCACAATGTGAATGGAATGTACCCGTCGCCTTTATTTAGTTCACGTATTAGCTCGTAAAGACATAATACATTATTTTATACGTTAGTTTCAGGCTATAGAAATTGTAACTTATGTTTAATATAAAGCGTGGCTTTAAGTTTGCGAAGATATCCCGAACTGAATCGAATATTCTCATCAATAATTATTTACCTAATATTAGTTCGGGTTTCTATCTAGTTCACACTAGGTCAAAGCCATAGATATATTATTTAGGCTTATATATATATTTTGTTTTCTTCTATATTCCAACTACTCCCTCTCGGGCATAGGCTGATAGCCTTTACACTCTACCGCTGAACACGGTGAGGCCCTTGAGGTCTTGTTCCAGTCTAGGGAGTGAGACATGCGAAGCACCCACTCACGGCTCGAACCCAACTCCATCTCTGAAGCTGCTTCGCCTCTGCGCTTCACAGTCTCACTCCCCAGGTTCGAACCCTCACTCTCAGAACGCCACCTATTGAGCAATTAACTCACTAGGCATTGCCCCCCTGTAGCATATTTTGAATATGGGAATATTTAATCAGGGAACAATGAGGGTATTTTGTTTTGGCATTTCGGTGTGCTGTGGTAATGCACTGAAACTAGGTACAGCACAAATTGCATCCCAATAATATCTTCCCATTGACATATTGGGATTCGAACCCGGATCCATTGGATTACCAGTCCAGTGGCAAGACCACTCTGCCAAACCTCCCCTATATTTATATATATATATATATATATATATTAGTTTTATCATGTAATTCATTGGCATATACACTATGTCCACACCGTCGGTAATTCATTATAATATATTCCCTGAATCGGAAAAACAAAAAAAATCCCTAGATCTCGCACCTCTCACCCAATCACCATTTTTTGTTGCGTTGGTGCGGGTCCTACACCTGTGTCTACAATTGATTCTCCAAGGATTATATAGACATTTCTGAACACGATTGAATATTCACGTGCCACACTAGATATACAGTGATATAAAACTGCAATGAATCAGAACAATATCATACAATGCTATCAGTGACCGATACAATTTCCCACAATGCACCACAAACTCTTCTGCATTATGCACTGGCAGAACGCCAGCGTGGTTGCCAGGTAGACATAACATCAGGTAGGCCTACAGACAAAATGGCAATGGCAGTTACTCCCACAACATAATTACTATAAATTTAATTAATCAAAATATATATATATATATATATATATATATATATATATATATATATATATACAGTATATATATATTGTATATACATACTGAATAACTAATGGAAAAATAAACAGGAGAGTTCACAAGAGCCAAACCCTGGTGAGTATACATTTTGTCAATCACGAACATCCTTTCCTTTATCTCAAATGTCTTAAGGAAATTGAGTAAGAACAGTTGCCCTCATAAGTTCTGCTCCTCGTTGTGAGGTTATGTATCAAAGTAAGATGAATATGAATGTCGAGTGTGGTTTCTTTTTATTATCAGTTGCATAGTTAGATGAATTAACCAGTGCATAAGAAAGTACACTCGCAATTCAATCATACGCATTATATTTCCATGCATAAGATCACGGAGTGGAACATAACTTATGTGGGCTACTGTAGATCACAGAGAGGAACATAACTTATGTGGGCTACTGTAGATCACGGAGAGGAACATAACTTATGTGGGCTACTGTAGATCACAGAGAGGAACATAACTTATGTGGGCTACTGTAGATCACAGAGAGGAACATAACTTATGTGGGCTACTGTAGATCACGGAGAGGAACATAACTTATGTGGGCTACTGTAGATCACAGAGAGGAACATAACTTATGTGGGCTACTGTAGATCACGGAGAGAACATATTATGTGGGCTACTGTAGATCACAGAGAGGAACATAACTTATTGTGGGCTACTGTAGATCACAGAGAGGAACATAACTTATGTGGGCTACTGTAGATCACGGAGAGGAACATAACTTATGTGGGCTACTGTAGATCACAGAGAGGAACATAACTTATGTGGGCTACTGTAGATCACAGAGAGGAACATAACTTATGTGGGCTACTGTAGATCACGGAGAGGAACATAACTTATGTGGGCTACTGTAGATCACGGAGAGGAACATAACTTATGTGGGCTACTGTAGATTTTATTAATTCAGTACGAGATTCTTTGGAAGGTTTATGGCCAACAAATATGTATCAGAGTGTACCCTCCTTATAGTGTGTATATTTTCAGCTGAGGGTAAATTGCCATGTCCTCATCATGATTACTCTGCTATTATGGATGTTTTGTACCGAATCGTGTAGTTATAAATCAATGTTTGGTACTTATAGGACGCAGAGGCATAGTAGTAAGTAACACCCCGTTCTTAACATTAATCATCAATTACAAACCCCAATGTACTTGAATAAACTAATAAAAGCATATGGTCCTCCCGGGATTCAAACTCGGGACACCACACCCAGAACATAAGCATCTAAGCCATTACACCACCAACACAGTTTACCATATATTCCCATTAATTCTCGCGATATCAGGTGCTAAGGAGTTCAATTGTATATAAGCTGGGAATAAAATAGACTAGAGTTAAGCCGGTATCACACAAGTGTTTTTTCACTCAACATTTATCCCCAACACTGGTCTGGAAGCTTATGAGGTCAACTTTGAAAATATTTTGGTAACCTAAATTCATCTATCATCAGTCTAGTTTCCGATACGGTTGCAAAATACTCCAGAAATGTTGCCAGAAAAATGTTGATCATCGAATGTTGACTATAAAAGCTCTCGTGTGATACGGCTTTACCTGTGAGTTACCTGTGTGCTTTATAGGACGCAGAGACATAGTTGTACCACATATTCCCATTAATTTTCGAGATATCAGGTGATGAGGGGTTCAGTTTATCATCAGCTTGACAAAAATAAATCATATTACCTGTGTGATACGTGTGAGTTACCTGTGACTTCCTTTATAGCTGAGCCTGGCCAAGTGTGCCAAAACGCTGATAGGGGTCCCAGGGCGCATCAAGGGAATCTCTGGCGGGGAGACCAAGAGGCTCGCCGTCGCCTGTGAGGTAAGACATGCTTAACGGGGGGTGACCTGCTTTTTTTTCTCTCCTTTTCTCTCTTTATCTGGCTTGGATCCATTCGGGACCATAGTGTCTCTACAGACTGGCACTTTCCGCCTAGAAGTACAGGGGCCCGAACCAGGAGGTAGCGCACCAGGAGACGGTCCTAGCACTAGGCACATAATACCAGGCCAGCCATAGTGCTGTGTACGTGCATGGGTTGTGTCTCTGTGGTTAGTTCTGGTGGGGTGCCCCTAGGCCCCAGCCCTATAAAGATCTTCGGATAGACTCTGGGTGACAACCACCCGGGGCAGCCTGGAGTTGGATACCTGAGGATGGTGACCTCCAATGTTGGCGACCTATACTGAACATGATCAAAACCATAAGAGCCATCGCAAGTCTGTTAATACAAAATTGCTGAAGGACACTACCATGGATCCTTCCCCCAAGTTCAGGCTTGGAAGTGTGAATGTTGGCACAATGAGAGGAAGAACAGGTGAGATTGCGGAAATATTGTGCCCAGGAGACCCGGTGGAGAGGGGGGAGTGCAAGGTGGATAACCTGCAAGAATAAGACCTCCCAAAAATAACCAGTCTCCTTAGGCAAAACAAATTTCTTCCTATTTATTATGGCTGTACTAAAACATTATGTATTTCAATAAAATTTAATGCATTGTCCTACAGATGTTGACCAACCCTGCTCTTATGTTCCTGGACGAGCCCACCTCCGGCCTGGACTCCTTCATGGCTTAAAGGGAGATGGTTCACTTTTTGGGCGATTTTTACATACATTCATTATTTTTCTAGTTTCCTCCCTAGACCTCCATCAAATTAAAAAAAAACATCCATTAGATCCCCCTTCTAGATTAATTTGTACATTTTTCGATAGAAAAATTTCCCGGCCGAAAGCCGGTTCTTCCATCATTACAGGCTCACTATCGTTCGCCAGGGAAAATATCGACACCTAAATAGCACGAAAGGTCTAAATATGGACGAAGAAATGGGAAAAATGTCTTAAAATCGACTAACTAATGGGGCAAACATATTAGCATCTGAAAACTAATGGGGCTAAACATGAGGGAGAAAGAGGTCCAGAAAACTGGCCCATTAAATTATATATTATGTATTTCAATAAAATGCCTTGACCTACAGATGCTGACCAACCCCGCTCTGATGTTCCTGGACGAGCCCACCTCCGGCCTGGACTCCTTCATGGCCCAGAGTATCGTGCAGGCCATAAAGAACATGGCCAGCAAGGGCAAGACCATCATCTCCACCATCCATCAGCCCAGCTCAGAGGTACGGTCGCGCTAATAAAGTCACACGAGAGCTTTTATGGTCAACATTCGATGATCAACATTTTACTGGAATCATTTATTGACTATTTTGTACTGGTATTGGAAACTAGACTGATGGTAGATGAATTTACGTAACCAAAGTATTTAAAATGTTAACATCATAAACTGCCAGACCAGTGTTGAGGATAAATGTTGAGGGAAAAAGGGCTCGTGTGATACCGGCTTCAGTCATGTCCCAGCTCTCTTTACTTTTGGCTTGCTCTGTGCTGTATTAATGGCTGTCAGATGTTGAATAGGGTGGGTACGTGTAGGGACAGGTTTGTATATTTCACTCGATATGACGAAATGAAGCTTAGATATTGCTGATACCAATTATTATTGATCAAAACATACTTCGTGCCGAGACATCACTTATTAGCGCAATTGTACAGTTACCAAAACAGGAACCCAGAACACACGTTTAAGGGGAGACGGTCGTGTTTCTGGTCCCCTTTCTCCCTCGTGTTTAGTCCCATTATTTTTTAGACGTTCGGCCCATTTGTTTGGCGATTTTAAGACCTTTCGTCCCATTTCGTTATACATTTTAAGACCTATCGTGCTATTTAGGTGTCTATTTTTTCCTGGCGAGCGATAGTGAGCCTGTAAATGTAAGAGGAACCGGCCTTCGGCCGGGAAATTTTTCTACCGAAAAATGTACAAATTTATCTTGAGGGGAGGTCTAGGGGATGTTTTTCTAAGTTTGAGGGATGTCTAGCGAGGAAACTAAGAATTCATGAATGATTGAATTTATAGGCCAAAAAAGCAGTCAGTGTCCCCTTAATCGTCTTAATAATAATGTTAATGTTTATTTAATATGAACTGGAATCTATTACATAGGGGAATAAAATTTATAAAAAAGTATCCTTTCAACTCTAAGTAAACATGTAAGATACATTAATACCGTCACCCATTCACTACACTTGGCCTAGGTTCCTGTCTTGGCAACCTTAGAGTTTAGCATCTAAGTAGCTTGTATGTAGAGTCCTATTAATCTATGTTATATTATTGTATATAGAGTCCTATTAATCTATGTTATATTATTGTATATAGAGTCCTATTAATCTATGTTATTTTATTGATTATATAACCCTTTGAGTACCAGCAACGTGTTATATTTTATTCTAGCTATATTTAAACGATATTATGCAGCTTGGGAGGGATCTGTGGTAGTTAAAAGGGTTGGTTGAAATAGTTTGAAGCCTTATCATTGCTACAGGTCCTTCCCAAGCTGATTAAAATCGTCTAATAGTCGCCAAAATATGATGAAAAGGACGTCCCTGTTACTGAACGGGTTAATTATGTTTTGTTCAGCTTTCACTTTCTATACCGATATATATTGCAGGTATAATAGCATAGGCGTCATATAAATAGCTTTGTAATAGCTATTCAGAATGCGCAACTATACACCATAGAATGTGTGGTCAGAATGATTAAACTAACTACATTTTCAGAATACGACAAATAATGTTATACCCAGGGATATATTTTCAATCAGTTCGAAACATATGCGGTATATGTATGTTATTTGATTGAGGGAACATCTTGCTTAATACCAATACAATTATTTACTGTGTTTGTAATCTATATTTTTATAATATATATTTTCTGGTAACTGCAGTTAGGAAAAAATCTAGCACTATTATGAAAGTATATCATGTATTCATCTATATACTTAGTGAATAATTTGTCTTGTATATGCTGACCGGACAACTCAACCAGACGACCATTTCAGCCAGTACTGGTTGATTGGTGTTGGTTGATTTGGCACTGGTTGAGAGCTACTTGTTGAAATGGTCTACTGATTGAGATGTCCGGGAACCCTTGTATATTGTTCGCATATTAATTCATAGTTTTCGTAAAGTAGCTATAACTAAATAAAAACATTTAATATTTGTACAATATACATACTTATAGTAAAATATTATGCAAGAATCCCTAATGAAGGTAATTTGACTATACCATGTAATGTAAACTGTTAACATAGGTGCCATAAACATTTAACTTCTACAAGCTGATATCAGCTTGATGTACAGTACTGTACTTAGTATTATTCCATTGTTGACAAGCTTTAATTGACTACCTTCATTTATACAACTAATTTGGTGTAGCTATACAGTATTGTCAAATTAAATAAACTGGGATTCGCAAATTTAGCTTCTGTTCATATTTTATACCAGTGATGTATTGAAAACCTCCCACATTTCAACCCAATACACGGTTTCTGTTTACTGAGGGGTGCCTTACGTGTGGTTCTATTGTGTTTACAGGTGTTCGCGCTATTCGACCGTGTGCTGCTGATGGGGGAGGGGAAGGTGGCGTATCTGGGCTCCACACAGGGTGCACTAGAATTTTTCGAAGGGTGAGCTATCAATTTTCAAATATGAATCTTTCTTTTGGGAGGATGAGGTTCTTTATCCTTCTCGGGTTGAGATATTGCATCTCGCACTGAAGTTGACCCTTCCTTAGCGTGAGATCACGGTTTTCTCTTTTATCATACATTGTCTTTCTCAATGCTGTTGCAGCAATTTAGGATCGGTTCTAAATATGATTCCCGAGCAAGACAGGTAGCATACAGCCATCTCAGCTGATCAACCGAATTATATTGAATACAATGGTAGTTGAAAATCAGTGGTAAACTAGGTGAATAATTTTACTGTGGTACATTGCTTAAAAGTATAATTGCCCATGCACGCAGTTCTGTCGTTTACTGAGCTCTTTGTTTTGGGATAATTCTAATTAATATTGTAAACCATAATAGGTTTTATATATCTAGGATAAGCAGGGACACAGAAGTGAAAATGAAGGTAAGACTGAGTATGTGAAGAAAGAAATTTTTTCGGAGCAATGGGAAGTACCTGTATATGGAAGGTGAGAAATCTCGGAATTAAAATGAAAAGTGAAATTTATCAAAGGGATAGTTGTACCAACAGTGATGTATGGGGCTGAGACATGGGCTCTGAGGGGACAAGAGAAAAAAAAGTTGGATGTGATGGAGATGAACTGCTTGAGTAGTATGTGTAGAGTGACGCATGGAGACAGATTGAGGAATGAAGAGGTACGTAGGAGAGTGGGATAGCCGGAACCCATGTCGGCCAGAGTGGACAGAAGGGTGTTGTGCTGGTATGAACATGGTGAGCGATTAGGAGATGAAAGGCTTACAAAGAAAGTATGAGTCGGATGCAAGGCGAGGTAGAGGGAGAAGAAGACCTCGGTTGAGATGGAGAGATGGTGTAGTACAAGCATTGGAAGGTAGAGGGATGACTATAGGACAGGCAAGAGAAATGGTAATGAATAGGAATACATGGAGAATGCTTGTGAATAGATGAGTGATAATGTGGTCGTTGGGAGAGGGGATCGGGCGCCAGTTGGACTATATAATAGTCCGTCAAGCGCCTGGCCCAGGGAGCCGGTGTAAATAAAGGGTCATGCCTGGATGTGAGGTAGGCGGGCATTGTGGTATGGTTCCGCTGGTGTCTGCCTGCTGAGACCAGAACCTGTGGGAGGTCTGGAGGCCCTTAGTGATCCTTGGTCTCTGGGTCTTCTCCTAGGTGACCTAGATGTGTGTGAATTTTGTTTATATTTTGTTAACTTATGTTGTGTTGTACCTTTTGGGCTCTGTCTCGAGTCTGCCAACCCCAGGTTTGGAGTATGTGCCTGAGTGTATACATACTGTACATACATATAAGCATACATAATAGGTAATAGGTTTTTCTCAGACAATGCATTCCACATAATGTAACATTTTAGCAGATAGCTACATCTTCATGCATCTGATTTGCTTTGAATGCTGGCTTACTCATAGATATTCAAAATTACAAGTATATTGCAGATTCTTTTACAGCATTAGAATAGGCTCCTTTGTTCGGAGAAATACAGTACGCAAAGAAAGCTAAGCAATTCCGTAACAGACAACATTCAATCTATCTATAGCCTATGATAGTGCAGTTGAAATTGTGTACATGCTTAGAGTGATATGCAGGATTCGAAACTGCATAATAAATCGTAGGCTTGTCCACCATTCTTTAACTGTCTTCGTAGCGCAATGGATAAATGCACTGAATTTCGGTGTGAGCATCCTAGGTTCGAATCCCTGGACTGCCACATGTATTTATTGATTTCATTAATTGAGTTTAGGAGTAAAGTCGGTTGGTGGAGGTAACATAATAATTCATTCAGGTTCAGGAGTAGTTTATAGAGAGGCCTTCCTTAGGGTTAAGGCCCCATTAATTACTCCTTCCATTCATCTATCTATAGCCTATGATAGCGCAGTTGAAATTGTGTACATGCTTAGAGTGATATGCAGGATTCGAAACTGCATAATAAATCGTAGGCTTGTCCACCATTCTTTAACTGTCTTCGTAGTGCAATGGATAAATGCACTGAATTTTGGTGTAAGTATCCTAGGTTCGAATCCCTGGACTGCCACATGTATTTGTTGATTTCATTAATTGAGTTTAGGAGTAAAGTCGGTTGGTGGAGGTAACATATATATATATATATATATATATATATATATATATATATATATATATATATATATATATACTATTATAATTATTATTATTATCATTGCAACAGAATGGGTTACACATGTCCCAAAACGTATAATCCAGCGGACTTCTTCATATTGACGCTGGCCATCGAACCTGAGCGGGAAGCTGAATGTAAAGAATTCGTGGATAAAGCCTGCGACGCCTTCCACAGTAGCGGTGAGGGGCATGAGGTGGCACGATTGGCAGAGGAAAACACTAAGGCTAAGCTGAATGGTGCAGGCTTGGACTTGTCAGATAGTAAGGTACACTTGTCAAAGGTTATGTTTTGATAAGAAAGGTATCCATAATATTATGCACTTCGACAGGTATATTAGTAGTAATGAACCCACCAATTAGATATATAGATTAATCATTACCAATAAACCAAATGGTTTTATGTACCCATTTATAACCTTAACAGTCTCATGCACGGATAGACAATTTTTTGTCTATGTATATGAAGGAGACAAAATGCAGGCTGCCTGTAACGAGTGTCTCCCCCAAAGCCAAAAGAGTGCTGGAGAACAATTCAAGGGACGTTGTGGGCAAAATGACACAAAAGTCTTAATATTGACAAAGAAATGGGGCAAAAGGTCTTAAAATGGCCAAACTAATAGGCCGAAAATCTTATAATCTGAAAACTAATGAGGCTAAACATGAGGAAGAAAGGTGACCAGAAAAATGGCCCATCTCCCCGTAAACCTTTCCTTATTTGATGACCCTTTTCTTACTTTTATTCTCTCTATTAGTACTGTACATTGTTATTACCTTCAGGAAGGAATTATGGGAGTGGGTGGATTAATTAATGGCTGGTCTATTAGAGTGAGAGTTGAGTAATCTCTGCCATACCCATAGCTTACTCTGACTGTTCCTTTCGCTTATATATTTTGTATATTTCAAGTGGCGGCGTCTCTTCCGTTGATTGACCTCTCTACTGCAAACCTAGAGGTTGGCAGACTCGGAGCCAAAGCGTCACATTTTTCCCTTGCCCCTCAACTTTCCCTTCATAATTCCCTTCATTAAGGGGCACAGAGCCCTGGTTGTGGCTTTGGTGTCCCAGGCATTTCCACACCCTCCTCAGCCCCTTACCTGAGAGCGGCTTCGGTCACCTGGGCTTTCTTAGTGGTAAAACTGGGAGGGTTCTGTGGGGGCGCATGGTTATGGCCTTGGCCTTGCTCAGGACCTTGGGGCTGTTCGGTCAGATAACCTGGGGAACAGCAACAACATCCCCTTGCATTTCTTGAGATATATCATGAACGTCTTAAAATCACCTAAGTTATAGCTAAAATATAATAAGTAACTTGTCATCAAATACTGAAAGGGTTAACCACTATGTATACCCGATATATATTTCCTTCTGACTGAACGACGGGCTGGTGTATTAACGGTATTAATTATTCTTTAGTAATTCAATACCCACTACTTCCTATGTCATGTTAACCCAGCCATCAATATATTAAAGTGACTGGGTGACGCAGCTTTATAATAGTAATCAACATTATCTAAATCGGATGCTGTACACACTTTGATCCCATTTACAGCATTAAATTATCTTAAGGGAGCCCACCTCGCTTTTGTCTATTGTTCTCTCGCTCTCTCTTTGGCTTGTATCCATTCGGCCCCATTCAGCCAACTGTTTTAAGACGTAAATTCCCATCCAGGTGTCGATTTCTTCCTGGCGAGCGATAGCGAGCCAGCATTGTATGGAGAAATCCGGCTTCGCTGGAAAAAAATTCTATCGAAAAATGTGCAAATTTAGCTTGCTGTCAAAACAATAATATGTATATGCTCCCTCGCTACCGCTCGCCAGGAAGAAATCGACACCTGGAGGGGGATAAACGTCTTAAAACAGTAGGCGGAATGGGGCCGAATGATTACAAACCAAAGAGAGAGGGCGAGAAAGATAAACAAAAGCAGGTCACCCCCCCTTAACAAACCTTTAACATGTTCAGTGTGACTAACTAGTGTCTCTTTGTTTTAGAGAAATAAATCGCCGTACAAAGCCAGCTGGTTTCAACAATTCCGAGCCGTGATGAGACGCTCCTTCTTGGCCAACATCCGGTCTCCTATGGTACTGCAGGCTAAGGTCTTCCAAACTATTGTGAGTGTTTGTAAATGTGTTAAAGTGAAGTTTATCAATAATACACATTTTGGCATAAGCGTTCCATGTCTATCTATCTATCTATCTATCTATCTATCTATCTATCTTTTTTCTATATTCCAACTACTCCCTCTCGGGCATAGGCTGAGAGCCTGTACATTCCACCGCTCAACACGGTGAAGCCCGTGAGGTCTCGTTCCAGTCTGGGGAGTGAGACATGCAAAGCATCCATCATGGCTCGAAGCAGCTCCATCTCTGAAGCGGCTGGTTGCTTCGCTCAAGCGCTTCACCGTCTCACCCTCCAGACTCAGACCCTCACTCTCAGAACGCCACCTATTGAGCAGTAAACTCACTACTCACTACTATCTATCTATCTATCTACTGTATATACTCACTACTATCTATCTATCTATCTCTCTATCTATCTATCTACTGTATATACTCAGGCCCAATCCCCACTTTTCCTATTTATTTGTATTTTTATTTTGTTTAGGAATGCAAAATTATTTAAACTAGAAGGTTCACTTTCTCAATGTGTTTTGTTTTAACGTAAGCACTAAAGAATATAATTAATACTTCTATGTTATAATGCTAGCAATATAATTAATACTTCTATGTTATAATGCTAGCAATCTTAAAACCATATTCGCAATTCTGTCCTAATAAGGGCAGAATTGCGAATATAGATTTACGGTTGATGACTATGTGATGACTGGAGACTAGCAAGATATACTGTCTATTATATAAATACAAATATAATTAAACACAAAACAAGATACATTACAAAATTAAGGTGTTACTGCTAGAATTTGCTGAGTATGCTAAATTTAAACTTTGGATCAAAGTAGAACATTAGTGACATTCTGGACATGAAGTATCTGAGAACATTAACCCGTACAGTACCGGTGACGTCCTTTTCATTATATTCTGGCATCTATTAGACGATTTTTATTCAGTTTAGGAAGGACTTCTAGCAAATATTAAGGCTTCAAATTATCTCAACCAACCCTTTCAACTACCACAGATCTTTTCTAAGCCGCATAATATCATCTAAATATAGCTAGACTAAAATATAACACGTCGTTGGTACGCAAAGGGCTAAGTGGTGTTGGATGGTAAGACGGATTGAGAAATAGCTAAGTAAGAGGAATTTGTGGAATTAGCGCAATTTCCTTGAGAGACCAGTCTAGGAATTACTCAAGTGGCTTGGACATAGGGAGAAAATGTTTACAGACAGAATGACAACGAAGGTTTACCAAGCTAGCTATAGATGTGGATGGTGTTAACCCCTTCTGTACCGGTGCCGTCCTTTCAATTTTTCTCTGGCTACTATTAGACGATTGTATTCAGTTTTAAAAGGGCCTCCAGCAATTAACAGGCTTCGAACTATCCCACTTAACCATTTTAGTTACCACAGATCCCTCTTAAACTACAAAAGAATCTTCGTATTAACTGAGTAAACATGATGGAGACATGACAATTTACCTTCACTAAATAAAATAAAGAAATAAAGGAATAAATAATAATAACTATAGCGTGTGTAAGTGACCCGAAGACGTTAAATCCCATCATTCTTATTACATTGACTGTTCTTTGCTGGCCTGTATATCCAATCTAACCTAATACTGGTACACTCAACTCCTCAGCTAATCGCATTATTGGTGGGTCTAGTCTACCTGGACCAGAGCATGAACATGGACGGGGTGGGCAACATCAATGGAGCTATCTTCCTCCTCCTCACTCAAATCAGCTTCAGCAACGCATTCGGGGTCATCAATGTGAGTTCTGGCATTCAATGTTCTTTACTCTAATGAAAGCTGGTATCACACAAGCGATTTTTCCCTCAACATTTATCCTCAACACTGGTCTGGCAGCTTATGAGGTTAACATTTATATTATTTCTGCTACCTAAATTCATCTATCATCCGTCTAGTTTCCGATACCAGGGCAAAATACTCCAGAATTTTTGCCAGAATTTTTTTGATTAGCGAATGTCGACTATAAAAGCTCTAGTGTGATACCGACTTAAAACATTACGGTTTCCATAATGCAGTTTGGTCTGATTACATGATTAGATTGATATCCAAAATTCGAAAATGGATATTAATCGTGATCGTGTACTCAACTTTTAACCCTTTCACGCACATATGATGCAGAGGTTGCCAGATTAGCAATAAGAAATAGAGTTATCTCCCTCTTATAATTACCTCTCCAAAATTAGTTTTCTGCCCACAGCTAACTCAAAGACAACTGCAGAGATTGAAGTAACTAAACTAAAGGTTTCTAAATACCCCTGATGGTAACAAAGGCTTTAAAGTATCCCTAATAGGCTCAAAATCACGTCATATGTCGGAGAGGGTTAACTGTGTTGGTGGTGTAATGGTTTAGGTGCTTATGTTCTGGGTGTGGTGTCCCGAGTTCGAATCCCGGGAGGACCACATGCTTTCATTAGTTTATTCAAGTACATTGGGGTTTGTTATTGATGATTAATGTTAAGAACGGGGTGCTACTTATTCCACCACAAGATCACTTTATAGACCTTTCAGATAAATCTTACTTTTACTATTTAAGGAACATGTGATAGGTAATTCAATGGGAGAG
The DNA here is from genome assembly GCA_032716605.1 of Paralithodes platypus. Classification (NCBI taxonomy): domain Eukaryota; kingdom Metazoa; phylum Arthropoda; class Malacostraca; order Decapoda; family Lithodidae; genus Paralithodes; species Paralithodes platypus. The sequence continues at coordinate 5,593,014 of CM064486.1, read as the reverse complement.
AAATAAAACTAAATTTGATAAATTACGAAGAAATTCACAAGTTCCCTACACTGAGGTTCAAAATTGTTTAACATTGAGAGGGAACTTTATTACAAAACAAAACAAAATGGAGCATATTTTTCTACGTAATATTATGCACTTATATTAATGCTCTGATAACATTATAAACAAGATTCTGTCAACTTTTCAGGCTATTTTACATTGATATCAGAGACTAAGCTGATCATTCTTACGAAGTTTATGTTTAGAAACCACTAAATCAGACAGTGATTGTGTTACACTGGCATAAGGATTACCACTACTCGCATATTTCTTCCATCAGGAGTTCTGCATGGAGGTACCGATCTTTCTCCGAGAGCACTTCAATGGTATGTACCGCACGGACGTCTACTTCCTGACCAAGAACATAGCAGAGCTGCCTTTCACTACCATACTGCCCATCGTCTTTGTCGGGATCTGCTACTACATGATAGGCCTCTATGGTCCGGCCGAGAACTTCTTCATCTGCTGCGGGATCATGATTCTGGTGGCAAATTCTGCAGTTTCCTATGGTGAGAATTGTTGTTGTTGTTCCCCAAGCTGCCTGGCCGAACAGCCACAAGGCCCTGAGCAAGGCCAAGGCCATAACCGAGCGCCCCCACAGAACCCTCCCTGACGACCACAATAAAGCCTGGGTGACCGAAGCCACTCCATGGCTGGGAGCTGAGGAGGGTGCGGAAACGCCCGGGAAACCAAAGCCCCACCCAGGGCCCTATGCCCCTCAGCAATTATGAAGAGAAAGTTGAGGGGCAAAGGAAAAATGTGACGCTTTGGCTTCCAATCTTGGTAGATTGGGAGGTCAATCCACGGAAGAGACGCCGTCACTTGAGATCTAGAAAATATATAAGTAAAAGCAACAGTCGGAGTAAGCTATGGGTATGGCAGAGATCGCTCAGTTCTCACTCTGATAGACCAGCCCATCACCACATGACTAGAACCCATTTCTCTCGGCATCAGCTAGGGAAGGCCCTAGAAAGGGGGGGGGATAGCTCCCCTATTTCAACCCCTTTCGGGGTTGGGCACCCGCCTTGGTGAGAATTGTTGAATAGATTCATTGGAAGTTTGTAATGTTACCTATTTTATGTTTGCATAATTGTCAATGAATTAAGAAACAAAATATGATTCAAACACTGATTGCCCATGTTAAATATGCTTAGCTATACAGTATTGCCTCACATTTCAAGTCTTAACATTTTATTTGGATAAGTATCTCGGCTCGAATTCTTAAGTGACTGCATGTGTGCTTAAACAGTAAAATTAATTTTGATGTAGGGTGGATGGGACTCATGAGCCTTGGTCGGCAACCAATCTAGGGGATAAAGCTTTATAAATTCAAAGTGGATGAGACTCGTCAACCATGGTCGACAACCTATCTAGGGTAGCAAACATTATACAAACCCTCTTACCTGCTACCTTGTAGGTTAGCCCCTTTGAGCAAATGCTTTAGTCTATTCGCTGTAAGTAGGCGAAAAATCATGACCTCTAACCTCTGTAACTAGAAAACGACTAGAGTAATCGTGCTAATATTATTACCATTTGGGAAGAGTTGGTCAAGGAATAGATGTGACAATTTACAGCCCATTTGCCCCAGTCCTTTTTGAGTGACAGAGGATAGAGGTCATGATTTCTCGCCTACTTACAGTGAATAGACTGTAGGCCCACAGCCAACATCTGTGGTTGGGGGATCACTAAAGCAGGCACATCCACATTTACCAGTGTTCTCCATTCCCCCCCTCCTCCCACCCAGGTTACATGGTGTCCTGCTTGGCCAAAGACATCAACATGGCTCTGGCTATCTCGGCACCGCTGCTCATCCCACTCATGCTCTTCGGGGGTTACTTCCTGGATTCAGGGTGAGACGAGCCTTCAAGGGGAGGATTTTATATATTTGTTTTTGTGTTCATTTATGTATTCATTTATTCATATATTCAATTATTTATTTATTTATTGATTATTTGTAGTTTCCTCCCAAGACCTCCATCAAACTTTAAAGAATGCTCCCAAGACCCCGCTTCGAGATATCTTTGTAAACTATTCGGTAGAAAAATGTGTTTCTCCTAAACTACAATCTCGCTATCGCTCGCCAGGATGAAATCGACACTTAAGGGGAGATGCCACTTGAGAGATTTTTGTCTTGACTCCTTTCTCCCTCATGTTTAGCCCCATTGCTTTTCTAATTTTAAGACGTTCGCCCCATTATTTTGACGATTTTAAGAACTTTCGATCCATTTCTGTCAATTTTAAGACCTTACGTGCCATTTAGGTGTTGATTTTATCCTGGCGAGCGATAGCGAGCCTGTTATTTAAGAGGAACCGGCTTTCAGCCGGGACATTTTTCTACCGAAAAATGTACAAATTTATCTTAAAAGGGGCTCAAGGGGGTGTAATCTTAAGCTGGATGGATATCTAGAGACCAAACTAAAAACCTCCCCTTAAATGGCACAAAAGGTCTAAAAATCGCCAGACTAATGGTGGCTAAACATGAGGGAGAAGGACCATTTAGTGTCAGCATAGGACGTGATCTGTATGCACAATGTTGTCACCTTCAAGGGGAGGTGAGTCGTATTTCTGGTCCCCCTCCCTCATGTTTAGCCCTATTAGTTTTCAGATTATAAGACTTTCGGCCCATTAGTTTGAAGATTTTAAGACCTTTCGCCCCATTTCTTTGTCAATATTAAGACTTTTTTTTGTGTCATCTAAATGTCGATTTTTCCCTGGCGAGCGATAGCGAGCCTATAATTTAAAAGAAACCGGCCGAACATTTATCTTGAAGGAGGGTCTTGGGCGAGTGTTTTTTTAAGCTTGATGGAGGTCTAGGGAGGAAACTAACAAAAATAATAAAGAGATACATTAATAAGCAAAACAATACTCCTAACCCCCTCTTAATTAATAAAACAATACTCTTAACCCCCCTTAATTAATAAAACAATACTCTTAACCCCCCTTAATTAATAAAACAATACTGCTAACCCCCCTTAATTAATAAAACAATACTGCTAACCCCCCTTAATTAATAAAACAATACTGCTAACCCCACTTAACCCCCCTTAATTAATAACACACCTACCCCCTTAATTAATAAAACAATACTCCTAACCCCCTTAATTAATATAACAATACTGCTAACCCCCCTTAATTAATAAAACAATACTGCTAACCCCCCTTAATTAATAAAACAATACTGCTAACCCCCCTTAATTAATTAAACAATACTGCTATCCCCCCCTTAATTAATAAAACAATACTCCTAACCCCCCTTAATTAATAAAACAATACTGCTAACCCCCCTTAATTAATATATTTTCACTCCAGTTACCTATACCAATGTAAAGTATCCCACAAAACAATATCAAACCATCATAAGGGTAACTTGTGAAACCTCCTTAAGAAAATCAAACGGTAGATTGCTTAACCCCTTGAGTGTCATGGCTTCCTTGTTTTTATTATGTTCTGGATAACATTAGGTGATTTTAAAGAGGTTAGGACAAGCCTCTAGGAATCGAATGGGTGAAAGCTTTCTTAATCAACTGACCCATCATGGTCTGAATAACATTATCTAATTTTATAGCCAGAATAAAATGTATAGAATATTGTATGGTATACAGAAGAGGTTAAGGGGATATCTCCACTCGAGGGATTTTTTTCTTAACCCCTTTCTCCCTCATGTTTAGCCCCATTGCTTTTGATATTATAAAACGTTTGCCCGATTAGTTTAGCGATTTTAAGAACTTTCACCCCTTATTAAGACCTTTCGTGGAATTCAGGTGTCGATTTTATCCTGGCGAGCGATAGCGAGCCTGTAATTTAAGAGGAACCGGCCTTCGGCCGGGACATTTTTCTACCGAAAAATGTACAAATTTATCTTGAAAGGGACTCAAGGGGGTGTAATTTTAAGCTTGATGGAGGTCTAGGGAACACACTAAATACCTCCCCTTAACATTTCAAATATATTTACCCGTTCAGTACCGGTATCATCCTTCTCATGAACCGGCAACTATTAGACAATTTTATTCAGCATAAGAACAACATCCACCCATTAAAAGTCTACAGCCTATCTCAATAATATTAATCCTTTTAGCCACCATATATCCTTCATAAAATCGTCAAAATGTAGCTCGAATTAAATATAAAAGACGTCACTGGTACTGAACCGGTTAAAGTATTCTTGTTAATATTAGGTAATTAATAAGGCTAAATTTAAGTCCTAGTACTATAGTATAGTAAGCTCTCGAGAATATACTGTATATATATACTAAGGACGCTTTTTTTATAAGTATTCTGATTATCATTAAACTATCTTAATCAGTTCAGGAAGAATATTCGAAAATCAAGAGGGTTCATTAAGATGGTCTGTGCATTTTGAATAGTTGGTTCTTAACTAACTAATGTGGTCTAATCATAGCTAGAAGGAAAGTATGCAACAAGCGTCAGATTATATTCACAAACTGTATTTCTGTAGACAGTATTTGTACTTACGAAATAAAGTATGACAGATTGATTCGACAGATAAAGTAAAGTTCCACCACATCCTCCTTCAGATCAGTACCGGACTACTTCATATGGATCAAGTACATCTCCTGGTTCAGCTACGGGAATGAAGCCCTTATGATCAACCAGTGGAAAGAAATTGACTACATTAACTGCACGGAAAAGGACAAAATCTGCTACCCAGACGGGATGGAGGTTCTCAAACGCCTATCTTATAATCCGGTAAGTTAACCTTCTTTCTTACAGAATACCAGAGAAAGGATATAAACAAAGTTGATGAAAGTAAAATCCACACACCAAGCGACATCCTCTATTAATGAAATATTTACATACATTAATTGGAATTGTTCTAGACGGGAAAAACAGTGGGCAGCTATCCTGAGAAAGCGCATTCGAAAGAGCGGTAGTTCTGCGTATAAGCTAATTTTGAAAAGTAGAAGTTCTGCACTGCAAAGGAGTGTTTGCCAAATCTTGGGCACTGCCAGATTATCATGTACCACGAATAAAGACGCAAAGATGTGGCACATTATATGCAAGTTCATCTGAACATTTACTATAACAAATCTGTTTAACATTGCAAGGGATTCAATATTTCTTATTAGATTGCCGGTTCCGTTTCTTGATAAAATGGTGTTAGAGGTAATATACGAATATGCTCCACGTGTCTACTGCGTGTCATAAGAGGCAACTCAAAGGCGGGTGACGTAAGTTTGGGCCATCGTTCATCCTATTTGGTCTATTTCAGCCTCATGGTAGTTACGAGACACCAGAGTGCCGAATCTAGTCTCTCGAACGGCTGCTCTTGCCCTGAAGGTTTGCCTTGGGGCATTTGGGGTGGTATCGTGCTTGCATGGAACTGGAAACGTATTTATAAGTAACTTCATCCCTTATCTAGCATGTTTCTCTCTCTCTCTCTCTCTCTCTCTCTCTCTCTCTCTCTCTCTCTCTCTCTCTCTCTCTCTCTCTCTCTCTCTCTCTCTCTCTCTCTCTCTCTCTCTCTCTCTCTCTCTCTCTCTCTCTCTCTCTCTCTCTCTCTCTCTCTTTCTCTCTCTCTCTCTTCCTCTCTCTCTCTCTCTCTCTCTCTCTCTCTATCTCTATCTCTCTCTCTCTCTCTCTCTCTCTCTCTCTCTCTCTCTCTCTCTCTCTCTCTCTCTCTCTCTCTCTCTCTCTCTCTCTCTCTCTCTCTCTCTTCTCTCTCTCTCTCTCTGTCTCTCTCTCTCTCTCTCTCTCTCTCTCTCTCTCTCTCTCTCTCTCTCTCTCTCTGCGTGCATGGGTGTGCTGTATATACAGTATGTGTGTGTATACAGTATGTGTGTATATACAGTATGTGTGTGATGTGTGTGTATACAGTATGTGTATATATACTGTATGTGTATATATACTGTATGTATATGCATGTGTGTATAGTGGGTGCAAGAGATGTGGATGGTTAGATGGATAATTATATGAGGATAGATCAATAGATTGATAGAGCGAGAGTAAGAGCGAGTTGTGAGACATTTATCTTTAATATTCAAAAGGGGAATGAAGCTACTACACCTGGACTCTCGGGTCACTAGTTATCTAACAGTGCGGTCGCTCCACGCATCGCTTGGGCTTACTTCTCCAGAGTTAGTATTCTCATAATAGGCTTGAGCGCCTTACTACTCTCGGGTTTACTACAAAGTACTATACATATACAAAGCAACACTCGCTCGAAAATACGGGTTTATACAAGATACATATGATTATGTAATAGTAGTAGCAGTCTCAAGATGCTCTTTATGGAAATCCCGCTGCATCCAAGTAATCCCAGGAGCCGCACCTCCCTGGGGGTAGGTGGGGTATAGTGAGATCCATTTATGAGAGGGCAGCGAGGGAGGTCAGTTTCCTCCATCTGTAGCTCTCCAAACAGCGCCACTGTTGCATGCAGATCTACAATGGAGTCTATTTCGTAAATATATTTTATCTAGTAATTTGAACTCCCAATGCCAGAATCGTGGCAAAAGTTTAATTGAGTTACACAAGTAGTAGTACAGTTGCAAGTAATAACATATGGGTTTGATATGACGTTATTCTGCACTTGAGACGGGGGCGGTGCAAGCAAGACTTGTTATAGAAGCCAAAATACACCAAAACCAGTGCTAATTCTGTATGTACAGTATTTGTGACTGCTATATAGCATGTACGAATGTGATCTTCATTCATGTTACAAATCATCACTAATACTGTCTAACAAATAAATTAGATGCTAAAATTACTAGTTATATTATCGAGCTATCGCGAGCATATGGATACGAACAAAGTCAGCAATAACATGCCTGATGAGTGGCCGCTCGCCCGGGAGAGAAGGAGGAAACTCTCGTTCGATATTCCCAATATAAGTGGGGGAAGAATGAATGACTGAAGACTCTTATGCGGAGCCTTCGACCCAATCTTTCCATTAGAATTCGTTAAAATTCGGTCTGGACTACGAATATGGCGCTAGGGCGACGCATATTGAGCGAAATTATCAGGAGAATAGCCGTCGGGGCGTATTCTTACCTGTAGAAGCAACCACACCAAAGGGATTAAGACAACAAAAGGGGGTCTTTCTCTTTCTCTAATTAACGGTCCCCAGGGTAGAGCTTTACGAATAGGGTGCAATATTAAGTAACAAGGGAGGAGGGTATTGCTGACTAGGCACACGATTCTGATTTTGGCACTGACGTGGCGATGCTTCGTTGCAATCCTGGGGGTCCTAACGCAGTCTTCTCACTGGTCGTCCTGGGCAAGAGACCTCATTGCTCTTTGGGGATGTCTCACTGTATGCTCGTGGGCCGGCCACACTTTTAGGCCGACTTCAGCTAACTACAGTGAGGCAGCAGGGTACTGTCATTTTCTCATGATATTCCTACTGGTCTCCGGAGTGTGCCCTTTCTCGTAAAGGGTTCAACGTATTTGAATCAACTTTGCATTCTCCACGTGTTACAATCACTAGGGACGGAGACTCCTCATGTCCTACCGGGTACTTATTGTTTCTTCTCTTCAGGGTCGATTCTCGTCATCCTCCCGCCACTCTCATAGGGTATTCTCTAGTTTCTCTTTCCACTCTTTCTCGAGCTCCGAGATGTTGAATTGGGATAGCGGTCAATCAGCTGTCTTAATCCCTTCAGTTCTTCGAATAGCTGTGGGTCGGTGGTGCGGAGAGAGGTCAGTACCACACAAAAAGTGATGGCAATGGGATCAGTGGCGGCGTGTTGGGTGGGGAGGCTTGCGGGGGGTTGCAGGGCCTATGGCGCGGAAGGGAGATGAAAAGTGAGAAGGTGCTGTTGAATTGGACGCCGAACAGTTAAGGTCTCAGATATTGTAATAACGTAGTAATGTCTGCCAGATGTTGGAATAAGGTAGTAATGTATGTCAGATTTGGGAATAAGGCAGTAATGTCTGTCAGATGTTGGAATAAGGTAGTCATGTTTGTCAGATGTTGGAATAAGGTAGACGTCTGCCTTGGTGGTTGCCCTGGCCAATCCTGCAAATTGACATCCTGTGCCCGACCTAGGCCAACCACATGTCTGGATTTTTGATGACATCGATAATGAGGCTAGCCTATGCACGCCGGTTGGCTGGATCTGAGGCTCAGTAGTTAGCGTGGGTGGCTCAATGCATAGAAACATCAATGGCGTTGGGGCAGAAGTGATGGGGATGATGGGTGGTTGCACAGAGTATGCTGCGCAGGACGTTCTAGTCCACTGTACAGCCTCTCGGGAAGGTGTGGAGGTGAATCCAGGTGGGTGCCGGGTGGAGCCTAGTTGCACTACCCTAATGTCTGCAGATCCTGTGAAGGGTGGTGTGGTGGTTTGGGAGGTGGTCAGGTGGCTCTCTTCTTTACCCCCAAAAACCACTACATTTATATTACAACCTTGTTTTAAAAATAACCAAATGTACATAATAAGCGACACCTCGCACGTTAATTCAATTGAACATAATGTCCATATTACTATTAGGATGGCTTAGTTATGGCTATGCTGCATTTGAGCATGATTTTTAGGACAGACGGTGACTTAAATGCAGTAGTGATAAATTAATTAATTGTTAGTGACACTAAAAACTACTAACAAATTCTATGGTGATGGGCTGGTCTATCAGAGTGAGAACTGAGCGATCTCTGCCATACCCATAGCTTACTCTGACTGTTCCTTTTACTTATATATTTTCTAGATCTCAAGTGATGGCGTCTCTTCCGTGGATTGACCTCCCAATCTACCAAGATTGGAAGCCAAAGCGTCACATTTTTCCTTTGCCCCTCAACTTTCTCTTCATAATTGTTGAGTGGCACAGGGCCCTGGGTGGGGCTTTGGTTTCCCGGGTGTTTCCGCGCCCTCCTCAGCTCCCCGCCATGGAGTGGCTTCGGTCACCCAGGCTTTATTGTGGTCGGCAGGGAGGGTTCTGTGGGGGCGCTCGGTTATGGCCTTGGCCTTGCTCAGGGCCTTGGGGCTGTTCGGCCAGGCAGCTTGGGGAACAACAACAACAACTAACAAATTCTAAGTAAATGACTCTTCCAACTAACTCACTAACTACTACTAACCCTTCCTACAGAACAACTTGGGCTTTGACCTGGGCCTTCTGGCTGCACTGATCGTCGGCTACCGTGCCATTGGCTTCCTTCTCTTGCTGCTTAAGACCAGGAGAAGGACGGCCACAAACGTCGAGTAGAGCTTGGACATGAGGGACTGTTACTTTAAGGGGAGATGGGTCGTTTTTCTGGTCCCCCTTCTTCCTCATGATTAGCCATTTAGTTTGCAGATTATATGACGTTAGACTTCGTGTAATTTAGGTGTCGATTTCGACCTGAGCCTGTAATTTAAGAAGGAACCGGCCTTTGGTCGGGACATTTTTCTTTCGAAAAATTTACAAATTTGTCTTGCAGGAGGGTCTTCGGGGTGTTTTTTTAAGCTTGGTGGAGGTCTAGGGAGGAAACTAAAAATAATAATAAAAATATTTATAAATGAACAAATAAATACGCCCATCCCCCCTTAATGCACTGTGAAAATGTAAGTCATAATTGTAAAAGAAATGGTACACATAGAGAGTGTTAATCGTTTTTGTGTTCTAATTTGAATAGGTAAACGTAAGGTCACTGTTATTGTGCACCATTTGTGTTACACTTGGGCGTACACATTGTTACTGTGCACAACACTTGGGCGTACACATTGTTACTGTGCACTCTTCGGTAAATGCACACCGAGCGACCTAACTATTCTGTCAGGGATATTGGCCACTTGTATGTTTAGGGCTGTACGAAATTTCAAGTATTTGATAGCGATATTAAGGGGAGATTTCCACTTGAGGGACTTTTTTCTTGACCCCTTTCTCCCTCATGTTTAGCCCCATTGCTTTTGAGATTTTAAGACTTTTGCCCCATTAGTTTGGTGATTTTTAAGAATTTCCGCCCCATTCTGTCAATTTTAAGACCTTTCATGCCATTTAGGTGTCGATTTTATCCTGGCGAGCGATAGCAAGCCTGTAATTTAAGAGTAATCGGCCTTCGGCCGGGACATTTTTCTACCGAAAAATGTACAAATTTATCTTGAAAGGGGGTCAAGGGGGTGAAATTTTAAGATTGCGGGAAGAGTAGGAAACAAACTAGAAACCTCCCCTTAAGGAGATACAAACTAAAATATTTTTGCAATATTTAGGTAAAATTCAGTAAATATCCACCAATCCTATATCCACACGTACACTTTTGTAAATATACTAAACATCTAAACATCTAATTGACGTACAGCCCAACACTTTCAAGGCGTCAACTGTAAATACAAATATTGATACCAAATACTCTATATTCATTTGGTCAACTTTAGTAGTACCCTGTAGTTAATATTAAAGGGAGATGGGCCGGTTTTCTGGACCACTTTCTCCCTCATGCTTAGCCCCATTAGTTTTCAGATGTTAAGATGTTTGCCCCATTAGTTAGTCAATTTTAAGACCTTTCGCCCCATTTCTTCGTCAATATTTAGACCTTTCGTGCTATTTAGGTGTCGATTTTTTCCCTGGCGAACGATAGTGAGCCTGTAATGTTGGAAGAACCGGCCTTTGGCCGGGAAATTTTTCTATCGATTTTTTTTTACAAATTAATCTAGATCTAATGAACGTGTTTTTTCTTTATTTGATGAAGGTCTAGGGAGGAAACTAGAAAAATAACGAATACATGTAAAACTCGCCCAAAAAGTGAACCATCTCCCCTTAAACTACAGGGTACGAGGTGTAGGAATAATATAATATGGAAACGTTTAAGGGGAGGCAGACCGTTTTTCTGGACCCCCTTCTCCCTAATGTTTAGCCCCATTAGTTTTGAGATTATAAGACGTTCGGCCCATTAGTATGGCGATTTTAACACCTTTTGCCCCAATTCGTTCTTAATTTTAAGACCTTTCGTTCCATTTAGGTGTCGATTTTTTCCTGGCGAGAGATAGCGAGCCTGAAATTTTAAGAGGAACCGACCTTCGGCCGGGACATTTTTCTACCGAAAAATTTACAAATTTATCTTGGAGGGGTCTAGAGGGTGTTTTTCTAAGCTTGATGGAGGTCTAGGGAGGAAACTAAAAAAATATATGAATAAATGAATTAATAGGCCAAACAAACGGTCAGTCTCCCCTTAATTAGTTGATCAGGGGATGCATGACTGCCTACGTTATGTGCGCTTGTCATGTTAAATGAATAATTTAACAGTAAGTGATTGACTAACTTTTAACAATATGAGATCAGACTCCTCGTAAAAAATCATAAACACTATAAACAGATAGACTGAAACAATAAGAAACAATGGGTATACAATAGGTAAATTACTTTGGTCAGCAATCTTTCATTCATTGGATTTTTTTTTTTTTTTTTTTTTTTTTTTTTACCAAAAAAAAAAAGGGAATTTTTAAGAGACAATTTTTAAGAGACAATTAAATTACTGTATACACTTTCATACTCGAATGTCTTCTTGTCAATAAATTCATATGGATAATAGTAATATTCTATCCAGATGATGAGAAATATATCAGTACCTTCATATGATCAAAACGTAATTAGTGGTTAAGGGGACATGGGCCGTTTTTCTGGTCCCCTTTCTTCCTCATGCTTAGCCCCATTAGTTTTCAGATGTTAAGGTGTTTGCCCCATTAGTTAGTCGATTTTAAGACCTATCGCCCCATTTCGTCGTCAATATACCTTTCGTGCTATTTAGGTGTCGATTTTTTCCCTGGCGAACGATAGTGAGCCTGTAATGTTGGAAGAACCGGCCTTTGGCCGGGAAATGTTTCTACCGAAAAATGTAGAAATTAATCTACAAGGGGGATGTAATGGATGTTTTTTTTAATTTGATGGAGGTCTAGGAAGGAAACTAGAAAAATAATGAATACATGCAAAAATCGCCCAAAAAAGTGAACCAGTTAAGTTTACCAAAAATAGTGTTGTGTGTTTCAGTGTTCAAAATGCGAAGGTGCGAGTCCAATGTCTATTTTCAGCTCGGCCTAAACTAGAAACAGGTATCGTATGATGAGATAATTATGTTTACCCGGTTAGTTGTTGTAGTTTTAGTATTATTGTCATCATTGCTCATTAATCAGCCTCTTTGTACATTATTATTGCATCATACTCATTGAACAGCTCTGTACTTTATTAACCCCTTCTGCTAAGCCCCTGTAGTATACACCATTCCCCCATGCGAAGGTATTCTGATTCAGTCCTCACTAAAATCGTTAATTTACCATATATATAATTAACACTTATCTATATGCGCCTATTTTACTGGTAATATGAACATAGGAAAGCAATAAAACAAGTGGTAACAGCAATTGGCTGGTGAAAATTGTATATTTTAGCCCTGCGGTCGTCATCTGGCCCAGACCGGCAAGACAGGCGGGCATACCCTCCCTCTCCCGTGTCTCGCTTGGCACTGAGGGACTAGGGATGGACTCAGACTGGCTTGGAGGGTCGGAGTTACACTCCTCCACCCTCTTCCCTCTCTCCCACTTGTCCTCCCACGATAATACTCGATAAATAACGGGAATAATAGAGAAAGTACCTGATAATTGAGGGGGGGGGGGGGGGGGTACACATGTGTAGGAGATATAGCAAGTAATGGAGGGAAATTATCTCGCCTAAACACAAATTGCTTTTTTTTTTTTATCTTAACCCGGCAAGTGAGGGAAGACACTTATGAGTTTTACCAGGCGACTGCGGGAAGACACTTATGATCCTAGGCCTAAGAAAACCCATTTAAAACACCCCAGTAGCACTTACATTTTTTTTTTTTTTTTTTTTTTGCCCCTCGGCCATGCCACATATCACTCCTCCACATCCCCTCCTCCCCCCCTTTCAATTATCACCTATTTTCCCTGTTATTCCCTTTTTCTTCGGTATATTTTTGTGTAAACATAACCAAACCGATCATATGGTGTGGTCATGAATGTGTCTAAGCGTGGGAAATAGCGGGAGGTACAGAGAGAGACCAGTGTCTCTCCAAAGCTCGAGAGGGGAGGATGTGCTGCAGGCTGGCTCACACTTGATGAATGTAACTCACTTTCATTTCGCGATTTTGACCAGCCAAACACTGTTTCCACTTGTTTTATTGTTGTAACATGTTAATACCTTCATAATAAACGTAAAATAGGCGCATATGGATAAGTATTAATGATGTTTATGGTAAAATAACTATTTTAGTGATGGAAACAGTGAAATAGGTCCGCACCACCCGCTAGGTGCTCACTACATTATAGTGAGCACTTCTTTGGTTAAGAGTCTTCCCGCAGCCGCCCAGTAGGACCTCTTAAGAGTCTTCCTGCAGCTGCCGGGTTAAGGATCGCTCTACTTGTGCGCTTTCTTTCATATCTTACTAACACTTGGTCATCTTCCTTTCGGGACTTCGGTGAGTCCTTTTCTATTGCACTATACATATCAAAGGCCTTTGATAGAGTCTGGCGCAAATCTTTAATTTCTAAACTACCCTCCTAAGGTTTCTATCCCTCCATCTGTGCCTTTGTCTCTAATTTCCTTTCCGGCCGTTCCATAGCTGTGGTTGTAGACAACCATTGCTCATTTCCTCATCCTATCAACTACGTTGTTCCTCAGGGCTCTGTCCTATCTCCCATTTTCTTTCTAACTTTCTTAGATTATCTTCTCAACTGTACCTCAAGTTCCATCTATTCATACGCAGACGACTCTAACTTACACAACTCAATTAGTTTTCCAGAATGCCTGTAAAGTCAGTAAAAATAGGTTAGCCTAAACAGAACCAGATGCGGAAATATACTTGATCCAACCAGGTGAAGTGAGATATCTTTCTTGGTCTAACTGGTAGAGTGACTGCCTCATAGCCTAAGGGTCCCGGGTTCAATCCCAGCCCATGGCATATTTTCGGGGGGCTATTTCAGCATCTAACGAAGTTTAGGTGTGTTGGTAAAATTGGTAAGATGGTTGAGAGTAAGATCGGAGCTCTATAAATCCTCTTTAGGGTATGGTGTAAAAACCTATTCCTACACACCCCAGCCAGCAATCCCTCAAAAACAAACGTAATGAAGCCATAGACCACTTATCCGCTGATCTAACTACTATTTCCAATTGGGGCAGAGAAAACCTTGTTGCCTTTAATGCTTCCAAAACCCAATTTCTGCATCTTACTACACGTCCGGAACTCCCAGACGACTATCCCTTATTCTTCAACAATACAAAAATCAATCCTTCATCTTCTCAATATTCTTGGTGTCTCTTTTTCTTCTGCTCTCATTTGGAAGGACCATTTTACCAGTCTTGCTAAGGCAGCATCCCAGAAGCTGGGTGTGCTCAACCGCCTCAAGGGGTTCTTTACCCTTGCACAGCTTCTTGCTCTATACAGGGGCACAGTGCATCCTTGTATTGAGTATTGTTCACATGTGTGGGGAGGATCCTCTCACACCGCACTTCTAGACAAAGTAGAAAGGAAGGCATTTCGTATAATTAATTCCCGTCCACTCACCAACTCTCTGCAATCTCTCTCTCTTCGGCGTAATGTTGCATCTCTCTCGCTATTCTATCGCTACCGTACTACAATAATCAGTGTTCCTCAGAGCTGTCCCAGTGTATACCACCTCCTCTACATAGGGTACATGGTACCTGTTCTGCAACACAATCCCACCCATACTCTGTGGAACTCTCCAACCCAAGAGTGAAACGTTACTCTCAGTCTTTCTTCTATTCAACAGCTGAGCTCTGGAACTCTCTCCCAGAATCAGTCTTTCCCTCCTCTTATGACTGAAATTGCTTCAAACTCCGTGTGTCCAGGCATTTTGGCTCGAACGTCCCTTGATTTTGGCCTTGTCACTCTTTCAACTCTTGGGGAGGCACTCGCTACAGGCAGTTCTGCCTTTTGTCTCCCTCACTCACATAGGAAAAAAAAAAAAAAAAAAAAAAATGAGCGGGAAACTGTTTTAACTTTCCAATTTTACTTATTATATGAAACTTTCTTTATAGCCACCTCCTGCAACATATTTCCTTATTTTATTTACCCTGCGAGCTACAATTTAATTTACGGTGCAACTCCCTCCCTGCAACACAGTGGTCGTAATATGTTGCAGCGGGCGCCACCAAGGATTTTCACATCAAGTTGATATTGCTGGAACTTGCCTCAATAACTCCATTAAGCCCCCCCCCCCCCCCCACACACACACACCTATTCCCTGACGAACCCTTCCCAAACGGTAGAAATATTAACTCGATTATTCAAGTCGTTTGTGACTTACCAAGATTAATGTTCGAGTTTTGGCCTACTTATCTGGAACAGGGTATAGCTGTACCCATAGCCTAGCTACTCCCTCCACCAATAAACTGGCCCCATATATATCCAATGTTTCCGTTCCCATCCAGCTCCAACTTTGCTCGTCCATTCCACCTTCCGTTCCGCCTCCATTGACCTCTTGGCCTCATATATCCACATTCTGTATATCGATGGTTGTATGTGTAGGCGGGATGTATGGTACCGCCCTGGGTCCCCCGAACCTCTTAAAACGGTCCGGACAGACAGGAAGAGTACTTGTATAATCTTCCTGCGTTAGTCCGATTTCGTGCCATATACGTTCTTACTGAGGCACGATATTCAAGACCCTATTTCAAGAGTACCTTAACAGGAGGACTTCATCAACGGTTGGTATACAGGTCAGGATAGTCGAGTATTTCTCATAACCTCTGAAATACTTGCGTTAGTCCGGTATGGTGCCCAACAGTAATTGCCAGATAATTACTATATGTTACGGAGCCATACTTAAGACCCCAAACCCATCAATCCACCTGTAACTATCTTCACACAGCCGGCCAACCTGGACGGTCCACGGAGGAGCAGAAGACTACAGCCAGCGAACACCAAAATCATCGTCGGAAAGAAAATATAGAAAAGACGCCTAAGTCGATAACCAGAAAAGAGAGAAAGTGTCTAAACGTAATCTACCAAGTGATCAAAAATAAACAGAGTTTCCCAAGCGACTCTGTTTATTTGACTCTCAACTTGGATTTCTGGCGGAGTCGCTGCTATTTGGAATACCGTCAGCAAGAGTATTCCCCCCCCCCCCCCCCAAAAAAAAAAGGAAGACATTGCATGTAGAGATATATTAATACATAAATAAATACTGGTCAAAGAAAAACTAATATATATTCGGTATATACTGTATTACATATATATATATATATATATATATCTATATATATATAAATATATATATATAAATATATATATATATATATATATATATATATATATATAAATAATTATTAAATAATATGTTAATTGGCATCTCTTTCATATATAATATAATAGGAAAATGAGAAACCACTTAGAAACATTTAACTTAATCAATTCTTCTCAGCATGGATTCACTCAGGGACGGTCTGCCGTACTAATTGCTTAGTTTTTTCTCAGAGGTATATGAAGCAGTAGATAATGACAAGTCATATGATATTATATATTTAGATTTCAGTAAAGCTTTCGACAGAGTCCCTCATGAGAGATTGATGAGAAAGGTTGAGGCACATGGAATAGGTGGGGCGTTGTTAGGATGGATTAGGTCATGGCTAATTGGTAGGAAGCAGAGAGTTAGCATAAATGGTACCAAGTCAGAATGGGGAGCAGTCAAAAGTGGTGACCCCCAGGGATCGGTATTAGGTCCCCTGTTGTTTCTAATATACATAAATGACCTAGATTTAGGTATAACTAGTAGGATAAGTAAATTCGCAGACGATACTAAAATAGGGAGATCAATTGATTCAGATAGCGATATAGAGTGCCTCCAAAGGGATCTAGATACCTTACATGAATGGTCAGTAAATTGGCAGATGAAGTTTAACATTGACAAATGCAAGGTATTAAAGATAGGGAAGATGCAAACAAATGTTAAATATAAACTAGCTAATTTAGAATTAGAAAATTCAGACTGCGAGAAAGATCTAGGTGTTTTTGTTATCAATGATTTAAAGCCTAGAAAACAGTGTATAAGCGTTCGTAATAAGGCAAACAGGATTCTCGGGTTCATCTCTAGGAGTGTGAGTAACAGAACTGCTGATGTTATCTTAAAACTTTACTTGTCATTAGTGAGACCCCACATGGATTATGCTGTCCAATTTTGGTGTCCTTATTACAGAATGGACATGATTCATTGGAGAGAGTACAGCGTAGAATGACAACAATGATCCATAATATTAGAAATCTTTCGTATGAAGAAAGGTTGAAGAAATTAGGTTTACATTCGTTAGAGAGACGCAGAGTTAGAGGGGATATGATAGAGGTGTTCAAGTGGGTTAGTGGGGTTAACAAAGGGGACATGGCAAATGTACTAAAGCTCAGTGATAGCGAAAGAACTCGTACCAATGGTTTCAAATTAGATAAATTTCGTTTCAGAAAAGATATAGGCAAGTATTGGTTTGGTAACAGAGTTGTAGATGGGGGGATGGGACTACCAAGTGCTATAGTGGGAACTAAAACTGTAGGGAGCTCTAAGATAAAATTGGATAAGCATATGGACGAGAAGGGTTGGGTGTGAAGGGGGATCCGGGGGTGGCCAATCAGCGCTCTGCAGACCTCCATAATCCTGCTTAATCTCTAACCGTTTTGGTAAGATGATCCTCAGGGTATTAGAGTGTGAAGCCTATAATTGGGCTTTGTAATTGAATTGCGGTTGTGTGGGACAGGGATCTGCCTTGCTTAGGCCAATCGGCTTTCTGCAGACTCCCATTTTCTTATGTTCTTATGTAATATATATATATATATATATATATATATATATATATATATATATATATATATATATATATATATACTGTACCGTTTTTACCAAAGAGATTAATCACCAAATTTCAAAATTCTAGGACTCGGAGTTGGGTATGCATGTATTAACACGACAATTGTACATCTATTTTATTATTATTCTCCTTCTTTTTCTTCACCTTCTTCTAAGTGGTGGTGGTGGTGGTGGTAGTAGAATTAGTTTTGTGTCGGGGTAGTATAGGCTATGCAGTAGCATTATCATAATATATTTTATTAAATATTAATCACACACACACACACACACACACACACACACACACACACACACACACACACACACACACACACACACTCACTCACTCTCACTCACTCACTCACTCACTCACAAGCCCACATTACTGCAGTTGTCAGATACCAATATATTCCGTGATGATAGTGAGGTCATCAATGGCGGCCATGTTGCGGGGGTCACTACCCAGGTCAGCCTCAACCACCACCTGCAGGAGGAAGGGGGTTTGAGTGAATTGACCACTTGCGAGTTTCAGGCTATAAGGAAGTTAGAGCCGTGAACATCGACATTAAACAGAAATGCAATAATTATGTAAGTTTCTGATGGATAAATGGTATGTTGAATTGGGTTTTATGTATTTATAAATGTACTACGACCGTATTTTAGCTGTAAATTATGATAAATATCGATGTCTACAGCTCCAACTTCCTTATAGCCTGAAACTCGCAAGTCGGCAATTGGACTGACATATTCCGACGAAGGAAACACTGGAGTAAGCTCGTGGGTGTGTTAACATTAAGGTGAGGCTGATGGTCTGTTGATGTTAAGGGGAGATGGGTCGTTTTTCTGGTTCCTTTTCTCCCTCGTGTTAAGCCCCATTTGTTTTGAGATTATAAGACGTTCGGTCCATTAGTTTGGCGATTTTAACACCTTTCGCTCCATTTCGTTGTCAATGTTAAGACCTTTCGTGCCATTTAGATGTCGATTATTTCCTGGCGAGCGGATTTAAGGGGTGTCACCGTTTTTTTTTATCTTTCTCTCCTTTTCTCTCTTTCCCTGACTTGTATTCATTCGGCTCCATTCAGCCAACTGTTTTAAGACGTTTATCTCTATCCAGGTGTCGATTTTTTCCTGGTGAGAGATAGCGAGCCGGCATTGTATAAAGAAATTCGGCTTCGCTGGAGACATTTTTCTGTCGAAAAATGTACAAATTTAGCTTGCTGTCAAAACGGAAATATACAGTATATATGGTGGCTCGCTACCGCTCGCCAGGAAAATATTGACACCTGGATGGGGGTAAACGTCTTAAAAAAGAAGGCTGAATGGGGCCGAATGGATACAAGCCAAAGAGAGAGGGAGAGAAAGAGAAAACAAGCGAGGTGGGCTCCCTTAACAATCCTTTGAAGGGAGAATTCATTTTACTAACCTACCAACTTCTCCTAGTCCGACCAATATTATTAAAATAACTAAACATATTTGATATATATGCATGTAGATGATATAGAGCAAATATCTGCATTGATATTTATAGACCATTCGAGCAGGATCGACTAAGTATGTCTAGGAAATTAGTCCTATAATACCCAGTGTGCCTAATATAAGAAGTATACTAACTGTGTGCGCATAGTTGCAAGCGATCATAACAGGGTCACACATAGAAAGAATTAATAGACTGGCACTCTTTTGGCTCGTTCATACACATAGAAAAGAAAAAAAATATATATAATTTTTAATATGCTAAATACAACCGTCAAATGTAAGCCCAAAAAAAGAAAGAAAGAAAATAACACGTAATCATAGTGAAGGATTTAAGGGGAGATGGGTCGTTTTTCTGGTCACTTTTCTTCCTCATGTTTAACCTCATTAGTTTTCAGATTTTAAGATGTTTCCCCCATTAGTTTGTCAATTTTAAGACCTTCCGCCCCATTTCCTTGCCAATATTAAGACCTTTCGTGCTATTGAGATGTCGATTTTTTCTCCTGGCGAACTATAGTGAGCCTTTAATTTTGGAAGAACCGGCCTTCGGCCGGTACATTTTTCTACCGAAAAATTTGCAAATTAACTTAGAAGGGGGATCTAATGGATGTTTTTTTTTTTTTTAAAGTTTGATGGAGGTCTAGGGAGGAAACTAGAAACATAATAAATACATGAAGAAATCGACCAAAAAGTGAACCATCCCCCTTAAGAGACTGACCTGGAAGTTAGGTTCGTCCAGGTCTACGGGAATCTGATACTCTCGGTCCAGCAGTATCCAGCCGGGGTGGTCGATGTCACCGTAGGGGGCCAGGGTCAGGAAGGGGAGGGGGTCGTAGTGCCCACTCACGGACTTCTGACGTAACCTGCAGTATAACAACCCTCGTGTCATTAGTTAGTTAGTTAAAATAGGACTTCAGAGGCTATCAACACTTCTCGATTATTAAGCCAGCACACTGTAAGTCAAGAATAATGTCAGGATTGGACGCCCTATTTCACGAATACAGTCCCTTGTGTCATTAGTTCCATATTAACCCTTACAGCACCGGTGACGTCCTTTTAACTTTATTCTGGCTACTATCAGAAGATTATGTTAAGTTTGAAATGGGCCTCCAGCTATGAACAGGCTTCGAACTATCTCACTTAAAAAAAATTTGCTACCACAGATCTTTCTTAAGTTGCACAAAATCGTCTAATTACAGCTAGAATAAAATAATAAAAGACGTCGCCGGTACAGATGGGGTTAATATATGCAGCAATGCTCAATGTTAAAATGAACATTAAATTGACTCTATATGCTGCATTTTTCTATTTAGATTATTTAGATTTCCTTGAATGCAAACAATTTGTAATAGACTGAAGCTCCTCACGCGATTCTTACATTCAGTATCAGTTATATATAACACATTCAAAGCAGTGACTGAAATAAAATGCTACTCCTTTAATTTTCATAGGGAGCTGATTCTTTATCGAATACGTTTTTCCATAATGTAAAGGATCGGTTCAATACATGTCAAGAATCATAAAGAACCTCTATGCATTGGAATAAATAAAGCTCCCAATAACAACACATTTAGGAGCGAACATTTTAACTACGGAACAATTAAAATTATTATAGACGATTATTTTGTCAAGTGAAACATCGAAACTTACTGAACCGACGAGTTATAGGTAAAATAGGTCAGCTTCAAGACGCGGAAATATAAAATAAACATAACAATGTTTCGAGTTTCACCACAACAATGAATCTCAAAAATGAGTGAAGGGTATAAAACACGGAGAAAAGAATATACGGAGTGTCAACTCTTATGGGGAATTCTGAAACCCAGGTAATGCCATAGCTTGGTCAATAGATGGCACTGTGATCGCCGGCATGACGTCTGTCTGTTTACAACAAATGACGGGAGCGACGCGAGGGGGTGTGGCTGAATAAACACACATGGCATGTTGTTAAGGCATTTCAAAATGAATTACATTCCAATTATATAATACCACAAGGATAATATTAGTGAGACTTTTGGTTGTCAAACATAATGAAAACTGGACACCATATACACAGATAAAGGATACTAATATGCACTCAAATCTGCCGTTCAAAATACCTGCATAGTTACCTAAAGGGTGGTTAAGGTTAAGGAGTGGTCATGCCACTGGATTGGTAATCCAATAGACCCGGGTTCAAATCCCGATATGTCAATGGGAAGATATTATTGGGATTGAATTTGTGCTGTACCTAGTATCAGTGCATTACCACCAAGCCCACCGAAATGCCAAAAAAATACCCTCATTGTTCCCTGATTAAATAACACTGTATGAATATTCCCATATTCAAAATATGTTACAGGGGGACAATGCCTAGTGAGTTCACTGCTCAATAGGTGGCGTTCTGAGAGTGAGGGTCTGAGTCTGGAGGGTGAGACGGTGAAGCACTTGAGCGAAGCAACCGGCCGCTTCAGAGATGGAGCTGCTTTGAGCCATGATGGATGCTTCACATGTCTCACTCCCCAGACTGGAACAAGACCTCGCGGGCTTCACCGTGTTGAGCGGTGGAATGTACAGGCTCTCAGCCTATGCCCGAGGGGGTACTCTGGAATATAGGAAAAAAAAAAAAAAAAAAAAGGTAATACATAATGTTAGCATGGTCATTAATTTAATTGGGAGGTGTTCGGTGTTGGGAGTGAAATTAATAAATTAGATTATTACCCTGCATACGTTTTCATTAAAACTTATTGTATTCCCATTTTCTTATCAATTAGCTTGGCCAATAGGTGGCGTGCATGTAATGTTTTCGCAATTATAGTGTGGAGTTGACACTCCGTATATTCTTTCCTCCGTGTTATAACATCGAGGTATTCCTAGGCTGCTCGGACTTTGGTTAGCAGCCTGAGGTCCTCATGCTCCTGGCCTAGTGTTTTTAATTTGTTTGTATTGAGGTAAATAGTGAATCGCTTGTAATTATCCCGCAGGGCAATTCCATTATAAACTAACGTTTTATGGCAAGTGTTCTTAGTGTTTAGCCCGCCGGGCATTACTTACTTACAAACCTCAATTGTTATATGGCCTGTGGAAGCGAGGTAGGTCCGTAGCGGGTGGTCATATCACCTGAGGTGCCCTTAAAACGAACCAAGAACCAAGAATAGCGAGGTTTGATTTGGATAGGATATAAGCAGTAACAACCTAACTTTGACTGTGAGCGGAATACGTGTTCACGGTGATAGTGCAGCAAGTAACTCTTCAGTGTGAATTTGTATTTTGTGTTTGTGTGTTCATTGTGTTCTGTTGTGTTTTGTGTTGTCCCTATTCTTGCTCTGTCTTGAGTCGGCCACCCCCCAAAAAGGAAAGAAAGGAAAACAGAAAAAAAAGGAAAAGTGGGGATTGGGCCTGAGTATTTAGATAGATATAGAACTCTTCAGTGTACACGCCAAATCGCTAGTTCTGGACGGTACATGTGCACCTGAAAACAGGTAAGTCTTTGATCTTGTTATGTTTTTTAAAGGCAAACTAAGTGAGACCATTCGTTGACTTAGCTTTATTGACCACTAAGTTAGTGTAGGACGATAAACTGGAATGACAAGATCGGGATCGCATTATATTAGGTAATACGTTCTCATTATGACACACACCTACTATAAAACAATACGTTCTCATTATGACACACACCTACTATAAAACAATACGTTCTCATTATGACACACACCTACTATAAAACAATACGTTCTCATTATGACACACACCTACTATAAAACAATACGTTCTCATTATGACACACCTACAATAAAACAATACGTTCTCATTATGACACACACCTACTATAAAACAATACGTTCTCATTATGACACACACCTACTATAAAACAATACGTTCTCATTATGACTCACACCTACTATAAAACAATACGTTCTCATTATGACACACACCTACTATAAAACAATACGTTCTCATTATGACACACACCTACTATAAAACAATACGTTCTCATTATGACACACACCTACTATAAAACAATACGTTCTCATTATGACTCACACCTACTATAAAACAATACGTTCTCATTATGACACACACCTACTATAAAACAATACGTTCTCATTATGACACACACCTACTATAAAACAATACGTTCTCATTATGACACACACCTACTATAAAACAATACGTTCTCATTATGACACACACCTACTATAAAACAATACGTTCTCATTATGACTCACACCTACTATAAAACAATACGTTCTCATTATGACTCACACCTACTATAAAACAATACGTTCTCATTATGACACACACCTACTATAAAACAATACGTTCTCATTATGACACACACCTACTATAAAACAATACATTCTCATTATGACACACACCTACTATAAAACAATACGTTCTCATTATGACACACACCTACTATAAAACAATACGTTCTCATTATGACACACACCTACTATAAAACAATACGTTCTCATTATGACACACACCTACTATAAAACAATACGTTCTCATTATGACACACACCTACTATAAAACAATACGTTCTCATTATGACACACACCTACTATAAAACAATACGTTCTCATTATGACTCACACCTACTATAAAACAATACGTTCTCATTATGACTCACACCTACTATAAAACAATACGTTCTCATTATGACACACACCTACTATAAAACAATACGTTCTCATTATGACACACACCTACTATAAAACAATACGTTCTCCTTATGACACACACCTACTATAAAACAATACGTTCTCATTATGACACACACCTACTATAAAACAATACGTTCTCCTTATGACACACACCTACTATAAAACAATACGTTCTCATTATGACACACACCTACTATAAAACAAAGGTAACTTATCATATTCAAAGGACAGTATGCATTTTAGGGGTTCACTATTAACACGAGTTTTGTTTATATATTTGAAGATAAATATGGAATCTATATGCTCTAAGGATCATATGAAAATTTGTTTTAACCCTCGGCAAAACCTAATAACGAAAGTATGGTACTAGAATGTCTTTTTTCGTAACAAGGTTGTCAATACGGTACTGCCAGTTATAGAAATCTTTAAATATCATATGAAAATGTGTTTTAACCCTCGGAAAAACCTAATATAAAGTATGCTACTAAAATGTAATTTTCGTAACAAGGTTGTCAATACGGTACTTTCCTGTTATCAATGTACAATCAAAGCTGAAGATTGCATAATAAACAACCATAAACACTGTAGACTTCATCCTTGATTTTGGTCGAATTTTGACTTGTCAATATTATTACATATTTGGATTCCCCAAAATGTCACATGAGATAGTGTTCAGCCTTTCCCTATCAAGTCCAACAATCTAGTGTAAATAACGTTTGAGATGGCGTTATCTGGTAATACAGTAATGAAAGAGAGCTTACTGCAGGGTGTCAAACGAATGCCAAGTCCATTATTCCATGTCATATTCATTCAAGTCTTTAAACAAAATTACTCTGGTTTGACACCTTGACTTTAGTCTATTCGCTGTAAATAGGCGAGAAATCATGACCTCTATCCTTTGTAACTCAAAAAAGGCTAGAGCAAATTGGCTGTAAATTTCCACATCTATTCCTTGACTGACTCTTCCTATATGGTAGAAATATTAGCTCGATATTTCTAGTTTTTTTTTTTAGTTACAGAGGTTAGAGGTCATGATTTCTCGCCTACTCACAGCGAATAGACTATATATAGTTACTGACCTTATAACCGCTGGGTGCACAACGGACCCTCTCACCCAGAACTTGAGGTGCAGCTTCTTCCTCTGCCCGGGCAGTAAGGTCAAGCTCGGGGACTCCACTGTTATCACGCCTGCTAACCCAACACTAGATTAATATATATTTACTTATAATATAAGTAGTAATAAAATAATACATTTAATAATACTAATACTAGTAAATCTACAATTATACTACCCCTATTTTTTCATTATTTTCCTATCGAAGCCGAGTCTTTTTTAGTCTTACCATATCCAGGAAGCGCTACTGGTGTTCGAATTGTGGGAGTCTGGGGAAAGCAGCCCCAAGTTAAGTAAAATAAATGCTTCCATTTAGTCTGCGAGGTAGACACTCGCGGACCGCGGTGGACGCCGCGTAACGTAAACAAACCAATCACTCGGCTCCTCTGATGACAATATTGTCATTAACCTAACCTACCAACCTAACCTAACCTGGGGGCTGTCGCCCCCAGACCCCCGCTACTCTAAATAATGATGTAGAAGCCATAAAATCACTAAAAATTACTGCAGGAGAGCGAAAAACACCTTCTGAGATCGTGCGTCCAAATAAAATGGGTTTACAGAAAACGGAGTTTCGGGGAACAGTCGTCAAACCGCGGCGGACAAGTCTCACTTTAGTGAAGGTTTTTAATACTTCAATGTATCTATTTCAAGTCAAATATACATTTCCGAGCATCATCGAACCATACTAAGTCTACTACAAATAATATTGACCTATTAGGAGCAACAGAATAGTGGCAAAACAGGGGTAGTGAAGGTGTAGGTTTATCATAATACTTAACACCATCACCCTCTCGCGCTAGCGACGCGAATCGCGTATTCATTGGCATAACTTACTGCTGAAAATACCCCTAGGAATATTTGGATTTTTTTTTTTTTAATTAGCCTTAAACTCCTGAGATTTTCTATAGATAATGCAGAAAAGAAAACTTTTTTCATAAGGCTAACTTAGCTATTTCTTTACACAATTTAATAGATATCTTGGCAACTCTGTGTTAACCTATAGATGGTGTCATATGTCATAATATTATGATGTGAACGAACACAATTTTTCTAAGGATCATTTCTTCTGTAAACGTGGAATATGCTATTTTTATTGATAAGTTCTAGTACATTTTTCGTGGCATAGTGAACATCTTATAGAGTAAGATTACTTTTAAATAAATTGCCAGATGTATAATTATGCATTTGGTAATAAGTAATAACTATTGTACATTTATCATACTTTGTAAGCTACTGTACGGTTAATGTAATGTCCCAAGTACAAGTTCTGCATTTCAATGTTTATGAAAAATTTGTATTATTGTACATTATATAATAATATATTTACTTCTATCTATCACAAATACATGTGAACTACTCAATGTTTTTATACCCTCAGCCGGGCTCAAACCAACGACAGTCAGGACGATTGTCCTGTATCACTTGCATTAGAGCCGCGGCGGTCCAGTGGAGAGCAAGCTCACATGTGAATCTGCTTGACCTGGGTTAGATCCCAGCCGTGGCGGAAATTTAGTGGGTGTGGTAGTACATCCTATCATGTATATCATGTTCGCACCCATTCGGGAGACACCTCAACGACGTATACAGACTATTAACACACAAATAGAAGCCATTCCAACATCTTCCTCTATCTACACCACCCCTTCTCTTGTATCTACACTCTCCCCAGCCGTATGGTCCTAGTGTACAGTGTAGTCTGATGGTGTTAACCCATTAAGTGCGAAAATGCCCTAGGGGCAAAGGTACTTATTTGTGAATTTCTAGCCTTGGATTCTGACAGAATTCGTTATATTTACGATATAAAGCATTATTTTTGTCATTGTGCTTTTATTTTACTTATATAAATAAGTGGGAAAAGCAATTGGGTGGTGAAAATTGTAAATATTCGCAGCCCAGTCGTATTCTCAGCTGTGAGGGAGCGAGATACACATCCTCCTCTCGCTCTCTCTGACTCAACTGAAGCAAGCGGGAGGTGTCTCAGTGTTATATAACGACTTATGCAACCCACTTGTGCTACATTACCGTGGGGGAGAAATATAACCGATAAATTATGAAAATAAGAGGAAAAATAGGTGATAATTGAGGAGGGGGGGGGGGGAATAAGGTGGGGTAGGAGGGGAAGGGGGGTGGGGTGAGAAACATATGGATGAGTGGTAGAAAGTACCAGAGGGGAATTATCTCACCTAATGACATATTCCTTTGTTTTGAGAGCACCTGGGGTGTTTTGGAAGGGTTTTTTAATGGTCTTGCTTCCGTGAGGCCTATCGCTTTCGCTATGGTGACCCTTCCGTAAGGCCTATCGCGCTTGCTGGGTTAATGGGTTTCGAAATTAAATACCAGTTTTAAGCTCTTAGTAACTAGTCTAACAGACAAACTATCGCTCCCACACATTTTTTTTTCCTTTTTTTTCCTATATATATTTTTTTACTATGTGAGTGAGGGAGACAAAAGGCAGAATTGTCTGTAGCGAGTACCTCCCGCAGAGTTGAAAAAGTGACAGGGCCAAAATCAAGGGGCGTTCGAGCCAAAATGCCTGGACAAATTGAGTTTGTAGCAATTTAAGTCATAGGAAGAGGGAAACACTGATGCTCAGCTGTTGGATAGAAGAAAGATTGATAATAACATAATTGATAATATGAAGGAGACTACAGGCAAAGTTGCATGTAACAAGTGCCCCCCCACCCCCCATCAAGGTTGAAAGAGTGACAGAGAGCCAAAATAAAGGTACATTTGAGGTAATGTTTGAGTTGGAAAGAAGTGTGGTGTGAAATGAATAGGAGGAGGTGTTTGAGAGAGGTAGCTGGATTACTCTGTGTTGATGAGGCACAAATAGAAACAGTGGAGGAAACAAAGAAAACGAAACAGGAGTTCCAGCAACTCCTCATCATTTGCCTATGTGGCCTCCTCTGGGTATTGCCCTGCTCGATTGCTGTCTACTATCTCCCCAATACCGTTTACATCTCATCAATCAACGTTATCTTTGCCATATATATGTTGTATAATATTAGTTTCACTGAGACATATACGGTCGAGATATGTCCTCGTCAAACAGCCAATTGTCCTACATTCAATTGTTCAATAAAAATACTATAGTTATGTTAAATAGTAAGTTTTCTTCCTTAACTGACAACATATTCCATTATTAAAATATAGTCACACATTATTAACACTTATGCTGAGGGCATATTTGGGCTATCTAGGGTATATTCAGGCACTCCTGAATGATTAATAAAGTGTGCATGAAATGAAATGTAATCAGCCAAAACCTAGACGGAAATAGCTTCAAAATGACACTAGAATGAGCTTCATAGCTCGCGGGGTTCACCCGCAGAGCTACCATAGACATTGGGGAAAACTCGCAATTTATTAGCAATGTAGCGCTTTTTTGCCTTTGGCAGCAATGGTGAGACCCGGGGCTGGGGTGTCAATGCACGGACGGATGTGCTGGCGGTCGGAGGTGGGCCCCTCGCGCTCCCGCCCACTGACACTCTATTTCTACGGCTTTAACAGGCTTTGAAAGCCTGTAAATTGCCATGGCGTTCCGGAACATCTCCCGCAGGGAAAGAGTGAGAAGCATGAACATTTTTTGCCAGGTTAAAATAAATAAAGTATAGGTATCCTAGCAACATATCTAAGAACCATCACCTGAGTGTATATCAAAGCGGTCCACCCATAGAACATTATCCCCTTGTGAGGGCCGAGGTACTCCCCAGGTCGGGTCGATCTCGGTCCAGTTCTGTAGCACCCACCGGCCCCCAGCCATGTTGCCAACCGACCAACCTGGATAGAGAACATTAAGGGCAGGTTATTATAGTATATATTCATATATTCAGTATATTATTTTATATCTTCTTTTATTTTGCTCCCTAGACCTCTATCAAGCTTTAAAAAAAAAAAAAAAAAAAAAAAAACCCTTTCAAGCTTTAAAAAAAACCCAAAGACCCCCTTTCAAGCTTTAAAAAAAAAAACAAAGACCCCTTTCAAGCTTTAAAAAAAAAACAAAGACCCCCTTTCAAGCTTAAAAAAACAAAACCCAAAGACCCCCTTTCAAGCTTTAAAAAAACCCAAAGACCCCCTTTCAAGCTTTAAAAAAACCCCAAAGACCCCCTTTCAAGCTTTAAAAAAAAAAAAAAAACTTTCAAGCTTAAAAAAACAAAACCCAAAGACCCCCTTTCAAGCTTAAAAAAACAAAACCCAAAGACCCCCTTTCAAGCTTTAAAAAAAAACAGACCCCCTTTCAAGCTTTAAAAAAAAGACCCCCTTTCAAGCTTAAAAACACAAACCCCAAAGACCCCCTTTCAAGCTTAAAAAAACAAAACCCTAAGACCCCCTTTCAAGCTTTTAAAAAACCCAAAGACCCCCTTTCAAGCTTTTTAAAAAAAACAAAGACCCCCTTTCAAGCTTAAAAAAACAAAACCCAAAGACCCCTTTCAAGCTTAAAAAAACAAAACCCAAAGACCCCCTTTCAAGACAAATGTTTAATTTTTTTGGTATGGCTAATTAATACCATGCTTTAATCTCTATTATGCTTCTACTTAACCCCTTCAGTACCAGTGACATCCTTTTCATTATATCCTGGCAACTGTTAGACAATTATATTCAGTTTAAACAGGGCCTGCAGCAATTAACAGGAACTATCTCACTTATACATTTTTATTACCACAGATCCTTCGTAAACTGCCCAAAATCGCCTAAATATAGCTAGAATAAAATTAAAGAGACGTCGCCGGTACAGCAGTGGTTAAGGGGAGATATCCACTTGAGGGATTTTTTTCTTGACTCCTTTCTCCCTCATGTTTAGCCCCATTGCTTTTCTAATTTTAAGACGTTCGCCCCATTATTTTGACGATTTTAAGAACTTTCGACCCATTTCTGTCAATTTTAAGACCTTTCGTGCCATTTAGGTGTCGATTTTATCCTGGCGAGCGATAGCGAGCCTGTTATTTAAGAGGAACCGGCTTTCAGCCGGGACATTTTTCTACCGAAAAATGTACAAATATATCTTGAAAGGGGCTCAAGGGGGTGTAATCTTAAGCTTGATGGATATCTAAAGACCAAACTAAAAACCTGCCCTTAACAGCACCTGTAGGAGTTAAAGGGAGGTGGGCCGGTCTATTAATTAAATTATTCCTTTATTTCTTAGTTTCCTCGCTAGACCTCCATCAAGCTTACAAAAACACCCCCTTGACCCCCCTTCAAGATAAATTTGAAAAAAAAAATCGGTAGAAAAATGTCACAGCCAAAGACCGGCTTCTGTTAAGATATGAGGCTCGCTATCGCTAGCAAAGACAAAATAGACACCTAAATGGCACGAAAGGTCTTCAAATTGATAAAGCAGTGGGGCGAAAGGTGTTAAAATCGCCAAACTAATGGGCCGAACGTCTTACAATCTCAAAACAAATGTGGCTTAACACGAGGGAGAAAGGGGACAAGAAAAAGGACCCATCTCCCCTTAAGAGAGGCAATTTAGCATAGTGTCAATACCCTTGAATCCAAAAAAATATATGCTGGAATCGTATGATATATTTTATGGTTAGCCAAACCTACTGTAACCGTAACTGTCTTAAGGGGACAGTGGCTGCTTGTTTGGTCAATTAATTCATTTATTCATATATTTGTTTAGTTTCCTCCCTAGACCTCTATCAAGCTTAGAAAAACACCCCCGAGACCCCCCTTCAAGATAGATGTGTACATTTTTCGGTAGAAAAATGTCCCGATCAAAGGCTGATTCCTCCTAATATTACAGGCTCGCTATCGCTCGCCAGGGAAAAATCTACACCTAAATGGCACGAACGGTCCTAATATTGACAAAGAAATGGGGTGAAAGGTCATAAAATCCCCAAATAATGGAACCAACTTCTTAAAATCTCAAAATTAGTGGGGCTAAGCATTAGGGAGAAGGGGGTCCAGAAAAACTGTAGGTCTCCCCTTAATAGCCTAGTGGTTAGTGTTCGGAATATTGGTGTGAGTATCCTAGGTTCGAGCCTTGGAGTACCACATAATATATTCAATACTTTCATTGATTTAATTAGTTACAATTAATTGGTGAGTTGGTGAAAACAAATATGAATTTAGTTGAATGGGTTACTATCATATTCAAAATAGCCTTGATTAACCCTTTCAAGCTCCAATATGCGTTATTTTCTTTTTTCTGGCTACTATTAGACGATTTTACTTAGATTAGTAACGGTATATGGAAGTCCAAGGGTTGATTGAGATAGTCTGTACCCTTTTAATACCCACAGATCCTTCCTAAGCTGCATAAAATCGTCTAATGATAGCCAACATAAACTGCTAAAACGCGTCAGAGCTTCAAGGGGTTAAATGAACTTTCCTATTAACCCCTTCTGTTCCAGCGACGTCTGTTAACGTTTATTATAGATATATTCAGACGATTGTGTGCAGCTTCAGAAGAATCTGTGGTAGTAGAAAAGGTTAAGGTAGATAGTTAGAAGCCTGTTGATTGCTGTAGGCCCTTTGAAAACTGAATGAATCGTCTAATAGTAGCCAGAATACAATTAAAAGGACGGCACTGGTATTGGAAGGGTTAAGGGGAGATGGTTCACTTTTTTGTCGATTTTGTTTTCATTTATTCATTATTTTTCTAGTTTCCTCCCTACACCTCCATCAAATTTAAAAAAAAAATCCATTAGATCCGCCTTCTAGATTAATGGCCCAGCCTTCGTCCTGTTCTTCCAAAATTACAGGCTCACTATCGTTCGCCAGGAAACAAAATCGACACCTAAATAGCACGAAAGATCTTTATATTGACAGAGAAATGGGGCGAAAGGTATCAAAATCGACAAACTAATGGAGCAAACATCTTGAAATCTGAATAATAATAGAGCTAAACATGAGGGAGAAGGGGAACCATAAAAACGACTCCAATCTCCCCTTAAGGAACGACTTTGTACTTACCAGTCAAACCATTTTCGAAGTCCAAGAGTTGTTGTTGTGGTTGTGTGTGGGAGAGCCTGGCGCCGCTCACTGTCACTCGGTTCACTACCACTGAGTTGTTGTTGTCGCCACCCAGTGAACCCTCTGAAGGTGTAGAGTGGGGGGGGAGGTTATAAATAAGTTGTTGTTGTCGCCACCCAGGGAACCCTCTGAAGGTGTAGGGGGGGGGGGGGGGGGGGGGGGTTATAAATAAGTTGTTGTCGCCACCCAGGGAACCCTCTGAAGGTGTAGAGGGGCGGGGGGGTATAAAAAAGGTTGGGGTCGGCACCCAGGGCAACCTCTGAGGGTGTAGAGGGGGGGGGGGGGTTAAAATTAAGTTGTTGTTGTCGCCACCCAGGGAACCCTCTGAAGGTGTAGAGGGGGGGGGGGGGGTATAAATAAGTTGTTGTCGCCACCCAGGGAACCCTCTGAAGGTGTAGAGGGGGGGGGGGGGGTATAAATAAGTTGTTGTTGTCGCCACCCAGGGAACCCTCTGAAGGTGTAGAGGGGGGGGGGGGGTATAAATAAGTTGTTGTCGCCACCCAGGGAACCCTCTGAAGGTGTAGAGGGGGGGGGGGTTATAAATAAGTTGTTGTCGCCACCCAGGGAACCCTCTGAAGGTGTCGAGGGGGGGGGGGGGGGGGGGGGGGGTATAAATAAGCGCAAGTAAGCATATATCTTTCAGGGAACCCTCTGAAGGTGTAGAGAGGGGGGGGGGGGGCGGGGGGTTATAAATAAGCGTAAGTAAGCATATATACAGTATTTCAGGGAACCCTCTGAAGGTGTAGAGAGGGGGGGGGGGGCGGGGGGTTATAAATAAGCGTAAGTAAGCATATATACAGTATTTCAGGGAACCCTCTGAAGGTGTCGAGGGGGGTTACAAGGAGGTAATGAAGGGGAGATTTGTATTGATATGTTTATTTATGCATTTATTTATTTATATATTTATTTATGAATATATATTTATTTATAGACCTTCGTCAACCTTAACAATACCCACAAGACCCACCTCAAACATAAATAGGTGCATTTTTCGGCCGGTTCCTCCTAAATTGCAGGCTCGCTATGGCTCGCCACGAAATGATTGCCACCTAAATAGCACTAAAATCACCAAACTAATTGAGCGAATGTCTTATCATCTCAAAACTAGTGGGGCTTAACATGAGGGAGAAGGGGGTCCAGAAGCAAGCATATACTGTATATCTTCGGACAATTATTAATAGTTAAATTGGAATGGATTACCTATTTACAAACAACCCTCCGACCAAACAACCCTCCGACCAAACAACCCTCCGACCAAACAACCCTCCGACCAAACAACCCTCCGACCAAACAACCCTCCGACCAAACAACCCTCCGACCAAACAACCCTCCGACCAAACAACCCTCCGACCAAACAACCCTCCGACCAAACAACCCTCCGACCAAACAACCCTCCGACCGACCAAACAACCCTCCGACCAAACAACCCTCCGACCAAACAACCCTCCGACCAAACAACCCTCCGACCAAACAACCCTCCGACCAAACAACCCTCCGACCAAACAACCCTCCGATCAAACAACCCTCCGATCAAACAACCCTCCGATCAAACAACCCTCCGACCAAACAACCCTCCGATCAAACAACCCTCCGATCAAACAACCCTCCGATCAAACAACCCTCCGATCAAACAACTCCGATCAAACAACCCTCCGATCAAACAACCCTCCGATCAAACAACCCTCCGATCAAACAACCCTCCGATCAAACAACCCTCCGACCAAACAACCCTCCGACCAAACAACCCTCCGATCAAACAACTCCGCACTAATACAAGCCGTGAAAATATCTTACTCTAGGTTAAGGAGAGTCACCGTTTTTTTTTTTTTAGCTTTCTCTCCTTTTTTCTCTTTCTCTGTCTTGTATCCATTCGGCCCCATTCAGCCAACTGTTTTAAGACGTTTATCCCCATCCAGGTGTCTATTTATTCCTGGCGAGCGATAGCGAGCCAGCATTGTATGGAGAAATCCGGCTTCGCCGGAGACATTTTTCTATCGAAAAATATACAAATTTAGCATGCTGTCAAAACAAAAAATATATATGCTGACTCGCTACCGCTCGTCAGGAAAATATTGACACCTGGATGGGGGTAAACGTCTTAAATAAGTAGGCTGAATGGGGCCGAATGGATACAAGCCAAAGAGAGAGGGAGAGAAAAAAAGCGATGTGGGCTTCCTTACCAGAGAGTATGGACAAGAGTGAAACGCCATAACGAAGGTGATGAAAAGAGTGAGATACAAACACGCGTACCCTATACAAGCGTGAATATGTAACCAAGAGTGAGCATGAAATATGTAACCAAGAGTGAGCATGAAATATGTAACCAAGAGTGAGCATGAAATATGTAACCAAGAGTGAGCATGAAATATGTAACCAAGAGTGAGCATGAAATATGTAACCAAGAGTGAGCATGAAATATGTAACCAAGAGTGAGCTTGAAATATGTAACCAAGAGTGAGCATGAAATATGTAACCAAGAGTGAGCATGAAATATGTAACCAAGAGTGAGCATGAAATATGTAGCCAAGAGTGAGCATGAAATATGTAGCCAAGAGTGAGCATGAAATATGTAGTCAAGAGTGAGCATGAAATATGTAACCAAGAGTGAGCATGAAATATGTAGCCAAGAGTGAGCATGAAATATGTAGCCAAGAGTGAGCATGAAATATGTAACCAAGAGTGAGCATGAAATATGTAACCAAGAGTGAGCATGAAATATGTAACCAAGAGTGAGCATGAAATATGTAGCCAAGAGTGAGCATGAAATATGTAGCCAAGAGTGAGCATGAAATATGTAGTCAAGAGTGAGCATGAAATATGAACCAAGAGTGAGCATGAAATATGTAACCAAGAGTGAGCATGAAATATGTAACCAAGAGTGAGCATGAAATATGTAACCAAGAGTGAGCATGTAATCGAGAAAGAGCTACAAGAAACATTTATTCCATGTGATCCAAAGTGTAAAGGAGAGAGATATGGGAGGAGCTCAGACGGTATATTGCAGCATAATTTACTGGTTCGGCTCAATGGTTTAAGGAAGGGGTTAAGTTTGCTCTCTAAACCTCTATCAAGCTTACAAAAATACCCACAAGACCCCCTTCGATATAAATTTGTAAATTTTTTGGTAGAAAAATGTCCCGGCCGAAGGCCGATTCCTCTTCAGATACAGGCTCGCTATCGCTCGCCAGAAAAAAATAGACACCTAAATGGTACGAAAGGTCTTAATATTGGCAAAGAAATGGGGCAAAATGTCTGAAAATCGCCAAACTAATGGGGCGAATGTCTTGAAATCTCATAAATAATAGGGCTAAACATGAGGGAGGAGGAAGACTCGGAAAACCAACTGCCTCCCCTTAAAGTGTGAGTAAGAGTAAGACACACAGAGTAAGACACACAGAGGCATTCTACCCCACTCGGATATGAAGGTGAGACTGAGTTAGAAGTAGGAGTGAAGGTTTGAGCGAGGGTGAGACTTTATGAATTAAGGAACACCCCGTTCTTAACATTATTCATCCATTACAACCCCCAATGTACTTGAATAAACTAATGAAAACAGATGCAGGTCCTCCCGGGATTCGAACTCGGGACACCACACCCATAACATAAGCATCTAAACCATTACACCACCAACAATGCAAGAAGTTAGTGTGGTCAAGATAGAGGTACAGTCAATTATAAACATCCGTGAACCCCCTTAAGTTTTTCTTTATGTAATTATAACTATCTGGATTGACTTTGGGGGTGGAATTTGTTTTCAAAAGATTTGATATATAGTTTTGTAGTTGATGCATAGAATATCATATTCATAAATTCTATGCCAGATATATACTTCTATAATTTGAAATAAGTGAAGTCCACGAATTTTTATGAGTGACTGTACGGTCGCGCTAGTTAGTCATGTCCCAGCTGGCATTACGTTTGGCTTGCTCTGTGCTGTATTAATGTCTGTCGGATGTTGAAAAAGGTGGGTAAGTGTAGGAACATTTTCGTATATTTTAATCGATATGAAGAAATGAAGCTTAGATATTGCTGATACCAATTATTGATCAAAAACATACCTGGTGCCGAGTCATCACTTATTAGTGCGACTGTACAACAGAGACTGAGCGAGATATAAGTTAAAGCTGCTGTCACACGAGCGATTTTTCCGTCAATTTTCCATGAGCAAGTTTTTTCTCGTTATATTTCGGGACTTTTTTGCACTGGAATCGGTAACTAGACTGTAGGTAGAGTATGTTAGGTGGTTGAATTCTGATAAAAGTGTATTTTTTTAAGCTGCCAGACCATAATGGCCCGTAACAATTTAAATTGCTCGAAAAACGGCTCGTGTGACTCCGGCCTTACATTCCTACCTAGTGCCAGAGTGAAGGGTTGTCCGTGAGTGAGGTGGTCGAGTGAACCCGTGTAGACCACCCAGTAGTGGTTCACTTGGTCACCGAAAGCATCCAGGTTTATGAGCGGTGTCTCGTCATACAGGCTGGAAGAGTCTATATTTTAACCCTTTGAGTACGAGCGACATGTGTTCCCTTTTAAGTGGTTTTAAGCCTTAGAATAGCCGTTTGCCTTCTGGAAGGCCATTCAGGCTTGGCAACTATTAAGTCATAAAAATTATATGTATTTAAGAAAGTAATCATATACTGGTAATAAGTATATTCTGTATGTATTGTATTAACATTTCATTAAAAAGTTGACTGGACAAGTAAAGAAAAAACAATACACTGTATTTACTTGTATCCATAGCATCTCCGAAGTTTGAGTTGTGAGGGGAGCTCTGTGGTCCCATCCATCCAGAAGGTAACCTGGACAGTCAGGGATGAACTGGCCACCTCCAGCTGTGGACTGTGAGCTAGGACTGTGCCTGGTCACACAGACAATATGTTTGACTAAATATGTGTAGTATATTATTGATCAAACATTAAATCTTGAATAGGTATATAAGATCTAGCTGTCACAAAGCTAATTCTAATTATTCTATTTTGGCTATATTGAAATTCATTGTAGTAATGGTAAGTAAAACACCCAGACTTTAAAAATATACGAATTGGCTATAGTTGTAAATACTGCTTATCATTATTTTACTCTAATATATAATACAAATAATTAAAAAGTAACCCTATAACGATTGGTCGTGTAGCCACCTTAACTTTGTATGGCCCAATTGTTTCACAACGTAGACACACACATCATTTTTTTTTTTAAATACTGTACCAAAGTAAATTATTCTTTAGCATATTAAAAGTTGTGAGTACATCTAAATTACTAGCATAAATCATCATAAGCTGGAGTTCATGGACTATATACTGTATACTATTTTATTGACCAGTTAGCAAATTGTTACTCACCAGCAAATATACTAGAGGGATCAATTTGCATCACCCACGGTCCAGCAGGCGGATACCCGACTGGCAGGTCCGAAGTGTCGAGCTCAACCCTCCGCCAGATGGCTCCGTTCATATGGCTAGCTGTCCACCCTTGCTGAGAGTCCTGGAAGTCGAATATCAAAGGTTCCAATGGGCCATCTGTAGTACAGGAATCGGTTGTGACTTCAGGATACATGGTCGTTGTATCAACAGTGAGTCCTTCAGTAGTAGTGAAAAAGGTTGTGACATCAGGCTGAGCTTCGGTTGTGATATCAGTCTGCCCTTCAGTCGTAGGAAAGTAGGTTGTGACATCGGGATCAGCCTCGGTTGTGACATCGGTCGGCCCTTCAGTTGTAGCGGGATAGGTTGAGGATATAGAGTGAACTTCGGTTGTGATATCAGTGAGCCCTTCAGTTTTAGTGGGGTAGGTTGTGAATTCAGAGGGAGCTTCGGTTGTGATATCAGTTAGCCCTTCACTCGTAGCAGGGTAGGTGGTGAAGTCAATACTAGCCTCGGTTGTAATATCAGTCGATGGCCTAACTGGATCTTCAGTTGTCGCAATAGTGACTTCACTAGTTACGCCAGCAGTTGCTAAGGTGACTGTTGAGCCTTCAGTTGAAACGAATGTTGGTGAATCAGTTTGGGCATCAGTGGGATTCATGGTGGCACCGCCTGTTGTTAATTCTGATGCATAGCTAGTTGGTGATGTAGTTATATCTGTAGGGGTGTCTGTTGCAGCATCAGTGGGTAGATTTGTTTGAGAATCTGTTGGTAAGTGCGTTGGGAGATTGGTCGTTGGTGCATGTGAACAATCAGTGTGAGGATCAGTAAAGGCGTCGGTTGAGATATCGGTCGGTGACGAAGTTATGAAACTTGTTGTTGGTTGTAGTGTGTTGGCCGGAGTGCTAGTTATTTCTTTGGTTGTTGTTGATGTAAACGAGCTCATGCTGTCTGTTGTAGGGCGAACGGTGGTGGCATCGTTGTGTATGTCAACAACAATATCATCAATGGCACAACCATACAACAGGAGACCCTCTTGTGCTTTCTCTCCATTGTAGCAAAATATCGCAAGCTGAAAGAAAGGAAAATATTCCTATATAAATATGTATTCAATCTTGTTATTGGTGGTATATAATTTTCAGTAACAAAAAAGATGATATTCATAAGTGAGGTTAAGCAGGCTTAAGAATGTGTATTAACTGAATATTGTCCATGTTAAGGATACTGACTAAGTGTGTATATATGTGTGTATTTGGGATATGATATATTCTAGGTGGTTCAGTATTCACTGATGTGCTTAATGATACACTAATAATTACGATTTGACATAATATTCTAGTCTCAGTAATGTTTTCGTTAATATTAAAAAAGCGGCTCACCCTAGCTGGGTTCAAGATAGGCGGCATCAGAGCAGACACAGTGAACCAAGAGTCTGACTGTGGGGAGGCGTATTGTTTTAGGTCCAGGAAGATCTGTTTTGGTTGGCCTTCCTGGAGCAGCTCGACATACATATTGGCCGACCCCTCATACCGTGACCTTAAGAAAAAGTTCATAGTGAATCTGCCACCCTGTTGGACATTAAAGTACGGGGTGTAGAGCTCGTCGCTGTTGTACTCATTGTCCATTACTGCAAAGCCTTCATCATTACTACCATCAGGCAGAGTGTTGGGAAGAGAATCTCTGTCTGACCATTTCCAGGATCCTCGGAAGGAACTCCAGCTTTCCATATTCTTCTCAAAGTTGAAGACATAATGTTCAGCCTCCGACGTCACTATCAGGGAACATATAAATATTATGGCAATTGCCAAAGATTTGATGAACGAAGAGACCATGCTGATACAGAACAGAGAGTTGAACAGGACGAATACAAGACCTCCATAGGCATTTATACCCTAAATACTCACCCCGGTTAAGGGGAGACTGGCCGTTTGTTTGGCCTATTAATTCATTTATTCATATGTTTTTTTAGTTTCCTCCCTAGACCTCCATCAAGCTTAGAAAAACACCCCCTAGACCCCCCTTCAAGATAAATTTGTATATTTTTCGGTAGAAAAATTTCCCGGCCGAAGGCCGGTTCCTCTTCAAATTGCAGGTTCGCTTTTGCTCGCTAGGAAAAAATAGACACCTAAGTGGCACGAAAGGTCTTAAAATTTACAACGAAATGGAGCGAAAGGTGTTAATATCGCCAAACTAATGGGCCGAACGTCTTATAATCTCAAAACTAGTGGGGGTAAACATTAGGGAGAAGGGGGTCCAGAAAAACGGTCTGCCTCCCCTTAAGGACAACTGTTGCTATCACAGTCTGCTTACATAATCTATTGACGTCATAATCAGGTCATAATCCGTCATGTAACAAGTGATACTACTTACACTCTTTTGCACTAGTAGCAATCAAAGGCAAATAATTGAGCACTCACTATACAGTAAGGCTTTTATCTCCATATGTATTTTTCAAAATCAACAAAGCCACACATTAATTTGAGAAAATATTTATGTAATATAGATGTTCTTAAGGGGAGACTGACCGCTTGTTTGGCCTATTAATTCATTTATTCATATAGTTTTCTAGTTTCCTCCCTAGACCTCCATCAAGCTTAGAAAAACACCCCCTAGACCCCCTTTCGAGATAAATTTGTAAATTTTTCGGTAGAAAAATATCTCGGCCGAAGGCCGGCTCCTCTTAAAATTGCAGGCTCGCCATCGCTCGCCAGGAAATAATCGACACCTAAATGGCACGAAAGGTCATACAAGTGACAACGAAATGGGGCGAAGGGTGTTAAAATTGCCAAACTAATGGGCCGAACGTCTTATAATCTCAAAACCAGTGGGGCTAAACATTAGGGAGAAGGGGGTCCAGAAATACGGTCTGCCTCCCCTTAATGTACGGAAAGTTAGACCTGTACCACTCCTAACACTGGGAGTGGTACGGAAGGTGAACGTGGGAATGTGACAGTATGGGATAGATCTGTATCAGGTACGCCGTAACCCTGGCTAATCTGGGAGAGAGTGTTTTGTTTGTTTATGCATAACGTGGTAAAACTGTACAGTACTATATTTGTTTATATAACTATAATATTTTATGTCATTGAGATTTTTTCCGTAATATAGTTTTCATGCAATGCTAAGATTTACTGATAGTTAATATATACAATATATAACGATTTTAACAACTTATCTTATCTATTACGTAATTTATTTTCTGTATCAGCTAAAACATCTATGTATGTCGATTATATTAGTTCCTGAGTAGTGGAAGGATTTCAAAAGATTCGAGTACAATGTTAATGTTTATTAAATCATAAAACAGTGTTGTTAATTATCTTCTGTATTCAAGTAAAGTGGAGCAGGGATATACTACGTTTCAATTGACCACGGCGTTCATCTTCGTGTATTGTCCTTTAGTGCTTGAGATAGATGAGTTAGTCAACTTGGTACACAAGATCTATTATATTCCATATCTTTTATATATACTCAGTCCTACCCCACTTTTATATATACTCAGGCCTACCCCACTTGTATATATACTCAGTCCTACCTCACTTGTATATATACTCAGGCCTACCCCACTTGTATATATACTCAGGCCTACCCCACTTGTATATATACTCAGGCCTACCCCACTTGTATATATACTCAGTCCTACCTCACTTGTATATATACTCAGGCCTACCCCACTTGTATATATAGTCAGGCCTACCCCACTTGTATATATAGTCAGGCCTACCCCACTTGTATATATACTCAGGCCTACCCCACTTGTATATATACTCAGGCCTACCCCACTTTTATATATACTCAGGCCTACCCCACTGTTATATATACTCAGGCCTACCCCACTGTTATATATACTCAGGCCTACCCCACTGTTATATATACTCAGGCCTACCCCACTGTTATATATACTCAGGCCTACCCCACTGTTATATATACTCAGGCCTACCCCACTTTTATATATACTCAGGCCTACCCCCACTTTTATATATACTCAGGCCTACCCCACTTTTATATATACTCAGGCCTACCCCACTTTTATATATACTCAGGCCTACCCCACTTGTATATATACTCAGGCCTACCCCCACTTTTATATATACTCAGGCCTACCCCACTGTTATATATACTCAGGCCTACCCCACTTTTATATATACTCAGGCCTACCCCACTTTTATATATACTCAGGCCTACCCCACTTGTATATATAGTCAGGCCTACCCCACTTGTATATATAGTCAGGCCTACCCCACTTGTATATATAGTCAGGCCTACCCCACTGTTATATATACTCAGGCCTACCCCACTTTTATATATACTCAGGCCTACCCCCACTGTTATATATACTCAGGCCTACCCCACTTTTATATATACTCAGGCCTACCCCACTTTTATATATACTCAGGCCTACCCCACTTTTATATATACTCAGGCCTACCCCCACTTTTATATATACTCAGGCCTACCCCACTGTTATATATACTCAGGCCTACCCCACTGTTATATATACTCAGGCCTACCCCACTTTTATATATACTCAGGCCTACCCCACTTGTATATATACTCAGGCCTACCCCACTTTTCCTATTTGTTTTCTTTTTTCCCTCTGTTCGTGTTTTTTTTTCGTTTTTTTGGGGGGTGGCCGACTCAAGACAGAGCCACAATAGGGATAACACACCAGAAGACAATGAACACACAAAAACAAATTACAAATTCACACACATCTAGGTCATCCAGATCTACTGTATATAATCTGTTACCAAAACTAGGTTTTCCCACGGTTCTTGTATACCAATCTATTACTTACAAATAGGCAAACCAGCTGAGTTAGATGAATTTCAATTACATATGCTGGAAATATGTCTTGTACAGGTAGATTCAATTGGTCTCAGGAACACTAACCACTGCAATGTATTAGTGGTATTTAATTAAGCTTTTTCAGGAATAACGAGGCAACATTACATCATATGAAACGTCTATAAACACGTTAAAATTCGGATTCACAAAGCCCAGTTTAAGCTTTGATGAACATAGCAAGGATGTGATTTTCTATCATGAAAACAAAATACTTTAACGAATGTCATTCTGTAGCATTATAGTTT
Organism: Paralithodes platypus; assembly: GCA_032716605.1. Classification (NCBI taxonomy): domain Eukaryota; kingdom Metazoa; phylum Arthropoda; class Malacostraca; order Decapoda; family Lithodidae; genus Paralithodes; species Paralithodes platypus. Next base: position 5,550,570 of record CM064486.1, on the reverse strand, counting down.
CTTAATTTTAGAGTATTACATAAATATGTGAAGAAGGATATTGTTCGTATTATATACTTAAATAACAGCAAACGCGATGATCAGTGAAAATGTTCGTTTGTCATGACTTGTCATTATGGTATATCTGTAAGTCAGAAAGCCAAAACATTTTCAATCCCCAACCTGCTTCAAATGTTCTTGATGTTACCCTAGTGATCCCTAATAATATTATTCCTTGTATTAAAGGTACCGGTATATAACTCGATGATTTACTATTATTCCCATTGTCCATGGTATTATTTATGTTATTGATATGAAATGCACATGGCGTTAGTTATTTGCATTGTTTTGAGTAATTACTATACCGTTATGCTCGCTGACTACACTTGACATCTACCACTGAAGTTAGGGCGGGTGCCCAACCCCGAAAGGAGTTGAAATAAGGGAGCTATCCCCCCGCCAAAGGCGGCTTGCTAGGGCCTCTCCTAGCTGATGCTGAGAGGATTAGGTTCTAGTCATGTGGTGATGAGGTGGTCTATCAAAGTGAGAGTTGAGCGTTCTCTGCCATACCCATAGCTTACTCTGACTGTTCATGTTACTTATATATTTTCTAGATCTCAAATGACGGTGTCTCTTCTGTGGATTGACCTCCCTACTGCTACCTTGAGGTTGGCAGATTGGGAGCCAAAGCGACATATTTTTCTTCTGCCCCTCAACTTTCTTTTTATAATTGCTAAGGGGCACAGGGCCTTGGGTGGGGCTTTGATTTCTCGGGCGTTTCCGCACCCTCCTCAGCTCCCCGCCTTGGAGTGGCTTCAGTCACCTGAGCTTTATTAGTGGTAGGCAGGGAGGGTTTTGTGGGGGCGCTCGGTTATGACCTTGGCCTTGCTTGGGACCTTGGGTCTGTTCGGCCAGACAGCCTGGGGTACAGCAACAACAAACAACAACCACTGAAGTTATTTTGAAGTAAGTTTTGGCATACTATTGTATATGCGTGAATTGCAATAGTAATAATACACATTATTATATTTTAACACCAACCAACTTCACTTCTAAACTCAATTAATAAAATAAACAAATACATGTGGCACTCCAAGGACTCGAACCTAGGACACTCACACCGAAATTCCGCGCACTTATGCATTACGCTATCAATTTATTTCATGTATATATTAAAATATTTTCATCACGCATGTGAAGTAACTTGGCATAGAGAAACATGAGGACATACAGATGAAAGCAGGAACATTTAGACAGTCCATAATTGTCTTGCGTAATTTAAGGGGAGGCAGACCGTTTTTCTGGACCCCCTTCTCCCTAATGTTTAGCCCTACTAGTTTTGAGATTATAAGAGGTTCGGCCCATTAGTTTGGCGATTTTAACACCTTTCGCCCCATTTCGTTGTCAATTTTAAAACCTTTCGTGCCATTTGGGTGTAATTTATATTATTTCCTGGCGAGCGATAGCGAGCCTGCAATTTTAAGAGGAACCGGCCTTCGGCCGGAAATTTTTTCTACCGAAAAATTTACAAATTTATCTTGAAGGGGGGTCTAGGGGGTGTTTTTCTAAGCTTAAAGCCCTGCCACACGAACATTTATATAGTTGTCGTGTAGCCTACCCCTTGCGTAATATGAGGCACGAGCACCACCTGTCAGTCCAGTAACTCTATATGGGGGGATTCACTGCCCTCTACGTACCCTTCTCGCTACTTAACCTGACAAGCGCGAAATAGACCTAGGGGCTAGGGTAGTTATTTGTGCATTTCTAGCCTTGGATTCTGACAGAATTCGTTATATTTACAATATAGAGCATTATTTGTTTTCGGTATGCTTTTATTTTACATATATGATGTATATATGAACCTTCAAGAGTGCTAAAATAAGTGGGAAAAGCATTTGGGTGGTGAAAAACGAAGATATTGGCCACCCGGTCATAATCTCAGGCGAGAGAGAGCCACAGGCAACCCTCCTCTCTCGCTGTCTGTGAGGTAACTGAGACGAGCGGGGCGGTGTGGGCCGGTGTCTGGGTGTTGCATAACGATCTTTTCTGCAACCCACTTGTGCTAAATTATCGCGGGAGAGAAAAATAACCGATAAATGATAATAAGAGGAAAAATAGGTGATAATTGAGGAGGGGAGGGAGGGGGGAATAAGGTGGGGAAGGAGGGGAGGGGGGTGGGTGAGATTTACATGGATGAGTACTGGAGGGGAATTATCTCACCTAGAGACAAATTCCTTTGTTTTGATAGGCCCTTTTTTTTATGGAAGGCTTTTTTTATGGTCTTGCTTCCGTGAGGCCTATCGCGTTCCCTATAGGAAGCCTTCCGTGAGGCCTATCGCGCTTGCCGGGTTAAGGGGAGACAGGCCATTTGTTTGGTCTATTAATTCATTTATTCATATATTTGTTTAGTTTCCTCCCTAGACCTCCATCAAGCTTGGAACACCCCCTAGATAAATTTGTAAATTTTTCGGTAGAAAAATGTCCCGGCCTATAAAAATTGCAGGCTCGCTTTCGCTCACCAGGAAATAATCGACACCTCAATGGCACGAAAGGTCTTAAAATTGACAACAAAATGGGGTGAAAAGTGTCAAAATCGCCAAACTAATGGGCCGAACGTCATATAATCTCAAAATTAGTGGGGCTAAACATTAGGGAGAAGCGGGTCCAGAGAAACGGTCTGCCTCCCCTTGATGAGAAAACAACAGATGTTTGTACACTCGTCTCCACTCTTTTCACTGTTTACTATCGTAAACAGTGAAAATAGTGTAAAAGACTAAACAATATCTGTATTTTTACGTGTTTGTCTCTGTATTTATCAACAGAAAATTCACAGTAAACATAAAATACAGATACAGTATCTGTATTTTATATTACAGGCATCGACTGTAAAACCATGTTATTGAATAACTAAAGGAATATTGACTATATACCATATTTGTTCTATATGAACTGTAGCAGTATATACACTGATATAAATTAAGTTAACTAAATACTGAATTTTATTTTATATAATGGTAAAACTCAATGTTTACCCTTGCAATGTATCTAGAAAACGAGGTAATAATTTATCATAGAGTTGCCGGATACTTCTATTACCTTCATTTATATATGAAACTTTTCAAGCATCTTTTTCAGGTTATATTTCATGAACCTTCTTCTTTATAAATCATTGGAATTCATTTTGACAAAATAAAGGTGTTGTGATATCAATATACTATATGTGTGGGGATGTATACGAGCTGTGAGTCACATGACTTTTTGGCGCGAAACCGCCTTGAGTAGAGACATTTTGTGAGGTTTTGCCCGGCTTACGACGAGGAAAGAGGAAAAAACCCAGCCCTGCAACATCCCTACCCAGAGGAAGTAGATGCCATAATTAGAAACCTACTATTTAATAACAGTATTATAGAAACCACCAAAAATACATTGCACAAATTTTGGATGCTAAGACAAATCAAGAAAAAACAACTACAAGAATAATTTAATTAAATAAAACCCAGATCGCAAGAGACCTCATCAGGAAGTGCCGATACCAAGGCGCTACTTCCGCCATCTAACTGAACTGAACTGAACGTAGGCCTTGCTTCTGGAAGGGCAGCCAGGCTGTATTTTCGTGTGATAGTTTTGCTCATTTTACGTGCTCAGTAAAATTCGATACGGTAGCTCAGTCTACGGCTCAGCCTCCCCCACGGTACTCAAACGGCTGGATGTGGTGCAGCACACGGCGCTCCGCATCGCATTGGGGGCCTTCCGCTCGTCGCCGGTGATCTCTCTCCATGCGGAGGCGGGTCGTCTTCCCCTTGCTATGGGCCGTCATCACCTTAATGTCATTACCCTCCATCGTGCCCTGTCAATCTCACCTGCTCATCCTTATAGCCTCCTCATCTCTCATGCCCCCATCTTGCGTCATGCTCCCTCCTGGCCTCTCCGCTCCCATTCCCCTTTCCTCGTCCGTGCCCTCCTGTCCTCATCCTCCCTCTCCTTGCCCCTTCTCCTACCCCCTCCGTCTCCCCTTTCCCACCCTGGTCCGACCTCTCCTCTATGTTCCACCTTGCTCTTCATGTTCCCTTCGTCAAAATTCAGGATAGCTCCCGTGCCCCCTCCCTTTTCCTAGAACTTGTCTCCCTCCGCTATAGTACTCACTTCCCTATTTACACGGATGGCTCCCACACCTCCTCCCCCCGGTCCTCTACTGCCGCCATTTATGTTGAGCACCTTTCCCTTTGTCGGGCTTGGCGGCTGTCCGGTTTCCATTCAGTTCTTGCTTCAGAATTATATGCCATCCTTCAAGCTTTACTTTTCATTCGCGATTTCCTCCCCCCACAGTCAATTGTAGCTTTCTCAGATTCACTATCCTCCCTTACCCTCCTCAGCTCCCAGCACCCAGTATCTCATTGCTACCTTGTCTTTCAGGCCCATTCTCTCCTTTGCTCCCTTGGGCAGTCCGGTTTTTCCCTCCATTTTCAGTGGGTTCCCTCCCATGTTGGTATCCGGGGTAACGTAATTGTTGATGCTGCGGCTTCCCTTGCACACTCCTCCCCTGCCCTTGAACCCCTCCCTCTCCCTCCCTCCTCAGTTGCCAGGCTAGCTTTTGCCCAATGCCGGACACTCTGAGATGCCTCCCTCAGAGGTGAGCTCTCCCGTACCGCCCTTGGTCAGTACAGGCTAGATTCTTCCCCTCACCCGTGGTCCCGCTCCCCCCTCTGCCCCCTTGACACTGCCCTGGTCCGTCTCCGCATCGGCCATGTTGGACTGGCCTCTCACCTCTTCTGTCTGCGACTGGTGCCTGACCCTTTCTGCCCGTGGTGCCGGACGGTGGATGAAACGATAGAGCACTTCCTGCTTCACTGCCCTCGCTTCTATTCCCATAGGACCCTCCTCCGCTGCAGCCTCCGCTCCCTTGGGGTCTCCAACTTTACCCTCCCCGTCCTGTTGGGGGGCAGTGGACTGGACCCGGCCCTCCGTGTCCAGGTGCTCCAGCACACCAAAGTCTTCCTGCGGCGTTCGGGTCGTCTCGGCTGCCTGTGATTGCATACCTGGGATGGTCTCCGGCAGGGTTAATTGGGCCTGCCCACACAGCCTGAACAAGAAGAAGTTTTGCTCATTTCCAGCTTCTCGCACACCCCCCTGATACTACTCTCCTTGACGCGGTTGGGGGGGCTTCAGTGACTAATTTTGAGTAGTTTTTCATTCCTCATTCTATGATTTTCCCCTTATATTCTTATTCTGTCCCATCTAAAGGCCTGTGCAGTAATCTGGAGATAACCCTCCAAGCAAACTTACACTTACACTTAGTTACACTTAGTTGTATTCCGTCCGTTAGTGACGCAGTTGAGCTGGGGCTCCACTGCAACCAGGCAGCTCCCTTTCTTCCACTCTCCATTCCAGAAGTCGGTTGGAGTTGGTGCTGGGGTATCCTGGTGTTGGTGGCCGGTCCGGTATTTTGGCCAGCCACATGTCCAAGTGTTTCTTGAAGGTGTCTGGAGACACCCCGGTCATGTTCCTGAGAGGGGCTGGTATACAGTTGAACAGTCTGGTTCCATTGTATGTAAAGCTGTGATGGATCAGGGATTTGATTTTTTGTGTTGATCCCGGCGTAGTCCTCACATAGCACAGCCTCCCTCGCCTTTGGTGCTGAGTCTCTTGGATGTTTGGATTTGGTACCTTTTTTTCCAAAATCTTCCAGACGTAGATGATGATGTATCTCTCCCTACGTCTTTGAAGTGAGTACAGCTGCAGCTCCTTAAGTCTCTCCCAGTAGTTAAAGTGTTGAAACCCATGGATTTTACTGGTGAATGTCCTCTGGGTGGCTTCAATTTCTGTTATTTCTCCTACTTTTTGGGGAGACCAGAGCTGAGAGCAGTACTTCAGTCGTGGTAGGACCAGTGACTTCCACAGTGTTAGCATACACCTCTCATTTCTTGTGTGGAAGGTTCTCAGGATCCAGCCTGCTATTTGTTTTGCTGTTGTTGTGGCTTTGGTAATATGCTGGGAAAAAGTGGCGTCACTGCTCATATTTACTCCCAAGTCCTTCACTGTGTCCTTGGCGGTAATTTCTTGCTGTCCACTTTTGTAGTTGGTGTCGTTTTGTAGTGCTCTCTTGTTCCCGTACCTTAGAAGCTCGAACTTGTCTCCGTTTAGGGCCATGTTGTTTTCTTCTGCCCACTTCAGGATTTTGTCCAAGTCTTGTTGTAGTAGCTGAGCATCATGTTGTGAGGTGATTTTCTTCATGAGTCTGGTGTCGTCTGCAAACGATGTGGCTGTTGAGTGTTCCAGGTCCCTGTCGATGTCTCCTATCATGATGAGGAATAGGAGAGGTCCCAGTACTGATCCTTGTGGTACTCCGCTGATGACCCCACCTGCTTCTGATAGGCTTCCTTGAACCGTGACTCTTTGTTTTCTGTTGGTGATGAAGCTGTGGAGCCATCTTCCAAGGTCTCCCCCTATTCCCAGTGATTTGAGTTTATGTAGAAGGATCCCATGGTCCACCTTGTCAAAAGCTTTGGCGAAATCTAGATATATGACGTCTACATTTTCTCCGTATTGAATATCCTGTAGGATTTTGTCGTAGTGTGATAGTAGTTGTGAGAGGCAGGAGCGGCCTTGTCTAAAGCCATGTTGCCCCTCGTTGAATGCCTCGTTATCTTCCAGGAAGCTGACCATCTTAGCTCGTATTGTTCTTTCTATGATTTTAATAAGATGTGACGTCAGCACCACTGGTCTGTAATTTTTGGCTATGCCTTTACTACCCCCTTTGTGTATTGGTGTGACATTACCTTCTTTTAGGGATTGTGGTACATATCCAGTTTGGAGGGACTTGCTCCACAGCAGTTTTAGAGGCAAGGCTAGCTGATGTTTGCAGTTTTTTAGCAGTTGGGCATGAAAGCCGTCTGGTCCTGCCGCAGAGTTTGGTCCAATATTGTCGATGGCTGCTATTATGTCCTCTGTTGATACTGTTACCGAGGAGAGTTGATGTGGTGTCCCTGGAGCGTTGCCAAAGAAGGTCGTTGCAATCTCGATTTTCTTGTCTTCATTTGGCGGGCTGAAGACACTTTCGTACTGCTGTTTGAGTATCTTGGCCATTTCGGTTGGGTCACTCTCAAGTTCGCCCGTAGGTTTTGCAAGTGGTCCTATTGTTGAGGTGTTCCTGAGTCTCCTTTTTGCGTATGCATAGAAGAATTTGCTATTTACTCGTATGTTTGCAACTGCTTGGAGTTCTTCGCGTGTTCTTTGCTCTTGGTGTGACTGGATGAGTTTACGTTCAACTTCATCGAGCTCTTCTTGTAGTTTGGTGATATTGTGCGCATAGCTGGTCTTCCTTTGCTTGGCTCTCAAGTACGTCCTTTTCTTCATTAGTATTTTTCTATATCTGGGAATCTGCTTGATCTGCTTCCTGCTTGATTTGGGTGGTATGGTGTTTTTACAGGTCTCCAGGCATTGTTTCTGGAGGATACTGAGAGTTTCGTCGACGTTTTTATCTTCGAATAGTGCCCTCCAATCAGTTCCTGCCAGTTCTGCTCTCAGTCTGTCCCAGTCTATATCTTTGCTGTAGAAGTTGAGATCTTTCAGAGAGGTGCAGGGTATTTGGCTTGATTCCTGTTGACATCTTCTTGGTGGTGTGGCGGCTGGTGTGGGGGTTCTAACTTTGATGAGGCTGTGGTCGGACATTATAGTTTTTACAGTTTCGTACGAGTGTACCAGGTCGAAGTTATTGCCAAATAGTAAGTCCAGTGTGTTGTTGCCTCTTGTAGGTTCCTCGATGTATTGCTTCATGTATGCAGTGTCCATGATAGTCATTAGCTCCTTGGCTTGCTGTTTTTCATCCCTGGTTCCTCCATCTATTTTCATGGTTGCCCAATTGATGATGGGCAGGTTGAAATCTCCTGTGATGATGACATCTGTAGCGGGAGTTGGAAGATTTTGTAGGAGTGATTGTATCTTCTCTGTGACCTCCTTGAAAATTTCCCCTGTGGTGTTTGGAGGTCGGTACAAAATTATGATGAGCATGTCGGTTTGTCTTATGTGTACTGCTAGTAGCTCTGTTGTGCCGTTTGAGAATGTAACTAAAGTTTCGGTATTTGCAGCCATATCTTCCCTTAGGTAGAGTGCTACTCCTCCGTGGCTTCTGTCCTCTCTGTCGGCTCTGAATAGAGTGAAATTATGGATATTGATCTCTGCATCCAAAATGTTTTCGTTCAGGTGTGTTTCTGTGAGGGCTAGAAAAATTGAGTTGTCTTCCTCTGCAATTTCTTCCAACATAGGGACTTTACATTGATTGTTTCGTGGGTAAAGTCCTCTGATGTTGCCCACAAAAAAACTAGTTAGTGGTAGTTGCACCTTCCTCTGTGGTTCATGTCTGGCCCCTCGGTTTGGGCTAGGAATCTCTCCATTATCACTTGAGACCGTTTTTCCACTTCCAGAAGACGTCCCATTACTACCTCTAAAAAAGCACCTTGGTCGGGCATAGCCGTGTGTACCGCTGCTGGTCTGACCTTGTGAGTTTGCTGGATGGTTGGCCAGCTTCTGAGGGCATTGCGTTGGCTTTCTAATTTTTCCTCATGAGTTGGTGTGTAGGCAAATTCCCTTTGAATGTGTCCTGTAGTGTGTTCCCTTGGTTTGTTGACGTTGTTTCTGGGCGTCAGTATTTTGGTTCCCTTGATGTGTGGAAGATTGCAGTCTCTCATAGTACATGCCCTTTTGTTGAGTGAGATTCTGCATACATATGGGTGGTAGTCGATGCATTTCCATCCACGCTTGCAACCGATTCTTTTATCCCGCCCGTGCTTCATGAATTTTGCACATATTTTTGGGTGGTCTTGTTTGCATCCCATGCCCACTACTCCATATCGGCATTCATTTCTTAGGTAGAAATTGCATACTTCCATGCTTTTCCTCCTAATATCGGTGCCCCTGTTTTCAGCTCTGGGCCTAGGTCTCCATGAATTTGTATTTACAGCACTAACCTCACCTGTTCTTCTGTATGTAGGAGCATTATGGCTGCATCCGTTGCATGTGGGGTGTGTGCTCGTTGGGGAAACACAAGACATGGAGATGATGAAGGGGATATTGGAGAAAATGTGGAGGAAGAGAAATGAGTGAGGGGGAGGGGGGGGGGGGTTTATACAAACAAAACAAAAACTGTCTCTTAAACTATCCTTCTACTCTAAACTTTCCCTCCTACTAACGTTTCTGAGCCAGTACCGATACAAAGGTCAGCCCTGTGGATCTGCACGGTCTGCGGGCGGGTTCAAAAGAAGAAGAAGAAGAAGAAGAAGGGGTCCCCGACCTCACCTGTCTTGCTGCATTTTGAGGAGGCTCTGCCGTGTCTGCAGGGGGGAGGCTATGGGTATCTGGCATTGTGATGCTAATATTTCCTGGTGTGTTCCCCAGACCTAGATCTAGGCCTATAGCCACGTTTGTTGTGGTACTGGTATGGGGGTTGTCTACATTTAAACAATAAGAAGAAGAAGCTTCTCGCACTGTCGCACATTAATCCATAACTCAATTATTATCACAACCTTATTAACCGTGATGGGCTATGGAAATGCTCAGTATTATCGCCAGGAAATATGTAACATGGACAAAAGCAGTGTTAGCCTATTTGGTGTAGGCTAAGGCTATCTCTTGCTGTGGAATTTTGTAACTGGTAAGAAACTTTTAGTTGTTGAGCCTTAGGCTAGTTGCGAATATTTTATGCACATTTACATTTGTAATAAGATATAGGCCTAGCCGCCTAGGCTAATACCGGGAATACGAGAGCTCTTTCTTAAACTGAGTAGGCCTAAACACGTCTAGCTTTAGCAAAAGTAGCCTAGGCCTAGTACTAGTAGGCCTACAAAATACCAACCTTAGTCCGTAGCGGCAGCCTATGTGTATGCGTTTCTCGAAATGATATGCTTAGCCTAGGCTATAAATATACTCTTGCCCAGAGTTTCATTTCATCAGCTGAATACAATTGCTTAACGTTTGGTAGAAAACTAAACGATCTACCCTTACTAGATAAATTCCGACTTTTCTCTCATCTTCGTATAGCCTAGGCTAGGCCTAATCGACAGCCATTTTTTTTTTTTTTTTTCTAAGGGATTAGGCCTAGGACTAGCCTAGTACTCAACCATCTGGGGTGTGGGGGCGGCAGCCCCCACCCATAATACTAGGTTAGGTTAGGTAAGGTTGTTAGGTTAGGCACTTAGGCTAATGTCTTATATCTTTTCAAATCACTATCGGGGGCGTGTCTACTCTCAACATCGATCGATAGGCCTAGGCTAATGGGGAAAATAGGTTTTCCCGAGATTTCTAATTAATTACAAACACTAGGCCTATATTAATGCAAATTAAAAAAAAATATATTAGGCTAGGGCCTAGGCCTAAAAACACTCGGAAAATTTGTGGTAGCCTAGGCCTATTAAAATATAAAAATTCCCCTAATAGCCTAGTTCCACCTAGGCTAGGCCTATTATTTTTTTCGTTAGGCCTATTTACCTTTGGGAACAGATTTTATTTTACTCTTAGCCTACCTTGCTTAATGCTTCCATTGACAATGGAAGCATTAAGCAAGGTACCATTGATAATGCGATTCGGCGAGGCAGACACTCACAGACGTTAACAACCCCTTCCTGCCTCCTCCTTCACGACATTAGGGCCTAGGCCTAACCTAAACCGACGGTAGCCTATTATTCAAGCAACCTTTATGGTTTTCTCGGTGATTCGCACGCTCGGGTCCGGACCATTTGGTTCGTTTCTATTTTGACCGCTTTTGAGTTGAGGAGCCTCCTGGCTGAGTCCTGGGCCCCTACTCCTCCAGGACTTAGGCCTATTGTGGTATCATTGAAGGAGCTTTTCGCCGCGGTTCGCACGCTTTGGGTCATGACCTTTACGTTCACTTCTAATTTGACCGCTTTTGGGTTGTAGGGGGCAAATAACCGCTGACCGTGTGATAATTTGATAAAGAAAGCTTTCAAATTACACGCGTAACGGTCGTGACTGCGAAAGCCTCCTTCAATAGCTAGCTTATTATCCTTATTGTCATCATCATAATTATGTGGGGTTTTGAACAGAAATATTGAGAGTGTAAATGAGAGGTTAATTGGAACAATTTTAGCGTCAGGCGAAAGCGATAAGGATATTCAGTCTCATGCTAAAAATGATGACTATAATGCAAATAATAGTAGTGATGGTGCAACAGAAGATGGAAATGTCGCTAAAAACAAAGGTAAATTAGGTATAAAGAAAAGAAGTAAATTGAGAGTATATTACACAAACTGTAGGAGTCTATGTAACAAAATGAACGAACTTAGAGCCCTTGTTAGCAAAGAAAATATAGACATAATAGCGCTAACTGAAACGTGGATTAATACAGAAACCAGGCATTTTTTAGCAGAATTTGATATACCAGGATATAGTTTGTTTAAATATGACCGAACAAGTAAGAGGGGTGGCGGTATAGCAGTGTTTGTCAGGAGTACATTAAAAAGCTGTATTAAATCAGGTATTAGACTAAATAACGATAATGAAAGTGTTTGGGTAGAGGTTAACGAAGGTAGTGAGACCATAGTTATTGGAGTTATGTATAGACCGCCAAATATGAGTAGAAATGACGGAACGTCATTATGGGAGGAAATTAAAATGGCATCAAGGTTTAGCAATGTGTGCATTATGGGGGATTTTAATTTTCCGAATATAGATTGGCAGCATCAAATAGGAGACTCTGATTCTGAGGAGTTTATAGAGGTAGTACAAGATAGTTTTTTATTTCAATTCATAGATACGCCGACTAGAGGTAATAATATTCTCGATTTAGTTTTCAGTAACAATGAACATATGGTAAATAATGTAGAGATAGGGGACCACCTAGGAAATAGTGACCACAATTCTGTGTATTTTAATATACAATGGAAAGGTAATACCAGAGAGAATACAACATTAATACCTGACTTTAGAAAAGCCAATTATGGTGGGTTAAGAAGAGCCCTATTAGCGGACCCTATGGTCAAAAAATTAAGTCGATCCAGGTGTCCAAATGAGTGTACCCCTTCTCAGGCACCTGTCATCTTAAGTCAGGAAGAGACGTCAACCTTGGTAGATACATACGATAATTTTATCAAGTCAGTATTCAATGCACAAAATAAATACATCCCCAAAAGAAAATTTAGATCAACACAGAACCAACCCAAATGGATGAATAATAGACTATTAGATCTTCTAGGACAAAAGAGAGGAATATATAGAAAAATTAGAAAAGGCGAAATTCACCTACTTGCTTACTATCAGAATCTATCAAGACAGGTAAAAAAGGATATTAGGAAAGAAAAAAGAAATTATGAAATTAAGGTTGCCAATGACTCAAAAAATAATCCTAAAGCTTTTTACCAACTATATAAATCCAAGGTTAGAGATGTAATTGGTCCCCTTAAAACTTCGATAGGAGAAATGACAGAAAATGATTTAGAAATGTGCAGTACATTAAATGGTCAATTTCTTTCCGTTTTCACTAATGAAAATTTGGCACAGTTTCCAGAAGTCCGTAAGGTATATAGCGATAGTATAGAAAATAGGTTAAGTACGGTTACTATAAGTAGAAATGATGTGCTTAAGGAAATTGACAGACTGAAACCTCATAAATCGCCTGGTCCTGATGAGGTATATGCTAGAGTATTAAAAGAATGTAGGGATGAGTTAAGTTACCCATTAACATTTTTATTTAACAAGTCATTGGAGACAGGTATAGTTCCAGAAGCTTGGAAGCTTGCAAACGTAGTTCCGATCTTCAAAAAAGGTGACAAATCAATAGCATCCAATTACCGTCCCATTAGTCTTACATCAATCATAGGAAAGCTACTAGAGTCAATTATTGCTAGTAAAATTAGAAACCACTTAGATACATTTAATTTAATAAATTCTTCTCAGCATGGATTCACTCAGGGACGTTCTTGCCTTACTAATTTGCTTAGTTTTTTCTCAGAGGTATATGAAGCAGTAGATAATGACAAGTCATATGATATAATATATTTAGATTTCAGTAAAGCTTTCGACAGAGTCCCCCACGAGAGATTGATGAGAAAGGTTGAGGCGCATGGAATAGGTGGGGCGTTGTTGGGATGGATTAGGTCATGGCTAATTGGTAGGAAGCAGAGAGTCAGCATAAATGGTACGAAGTCAGAATGGGGAGCAGTCAAAAGTGGTGTCCCCCAGGGATCTGTATTAGGTCCTCTGTTGTTTGTTATATACATAAATGACCTTGATTTAGGTATAACTAGTAGGATAAGTAAATTTGCAGACGATACCAAGATGGGGAGAACAATTGATTCAGATAGAGATATAGAGTGCCTCCAAAGGGATCTAGATACCTTACACGAATGGTCAGTAAATTGGCAGATGAAGTTTAACATTGACAAATGCAAGGTATTAAAGATAGGGAAGATGCATACAAATGTTAAATATAAACTAGCTAATGTGGAATTAGAAAACTCGAATTGTGAGAAAGATCTAGGTGTGTTTGTTAGCAATGATTTGAAGCCTAGACAACAGTGTATAAGCGTTCGAAACAAGGCAAACAGGATTCTCGGGTTCATCTCAAGGAGTGTGAGTAACAGAACTGCTGATGTTATCTTAAAACTTTACTTGTCATTAGTGAGACCCCATATGGATTATGCTGTTCAATTTTGGTGTCCTTATTACAGAATGGACATAGATTCATTGGAGAGAGTACAACGTAGAATGACAAAAATGATCCATAATATTAGAAATCTTCCGTATAAAGAAAGGTTGAAGAAATTAGGCTTACATTCGTTAGAGAGACGCAGAGTTAGAGGGGATATGATAGAGGTGTTCAAGTGGGTTAGTGGGATTAACAAAGGGGACATGACAAATGTACTAAAGCTCAGTGATAGCGAAAGAACTCGTACCAATGGTTTCAAATTAGATAAATTTCGTTTCAGAAAAGATATAGGCAAATATTGGTTTGGTAACAGAGTTGTAGATGGGTGGAATGGACTACCAAGTGCTATAGTGGGATTAAAAACGATAGGGAGCTTTAAGATAAAATTGGATAAGCATATGGACGAGAAGGGTTGGGTGTGAAGGGGGATCAGCAGGGTTGGGCCAATCAGCGCTCTGCAGACCCCCGTAATCCTGCGTTAATCTCTAACCGTTTTGGTAAGATGATCCTCAGGGTATTAGAGTGTTGAGCCTATAATTGGGCTTTGTAATTGGGGTTGTGTGGGACAGGGATCTGCCTTGCTTAGGCCAATCGGCTTTCTGCAGACTCCCATTTTCTTATGTTCTTATGTTCTTATATATTATAAGGGGGTAAATAACAGCTGGCTGTGAAATAATTTTGGAAAAAATATGATTAGGCTAAATTAGCCTAGCCTAGATGCGTAACAATCGTGACCGAGAGCATGCGAATATTGCCGCGAAATGTTGCTCAACTCTTTCATTGCGGGTATTTTGACCTAAATTGAGCTCTATTCCCTGTACATTTGCATGCATAAACAAGAGCCAGAACGTAATACAATGATATATCTGTGAAAGTGATCTTGAAGTGATCTTGAAAATGATCTTGTTTGTTAGCAATGATTTGAAGCCTAGAAAACAGTGTATAAGCGTTCGTAATAAGGCAAACAGGATTCTCGGGTTCATCTCTAGGAGTGTGAGTAACAGAACTGCTGATGTTATCTTAAAACTTTACTTGTCATTAGTGAGACCCCACATGGATTATGCTGTCCAATTTTGGTGTCCTTATTACAGAATGGACATAGATTCATTGGAGAGAGTACAGCGTAGAATGACAAAATGATCCATAATATTAGAAATCTTTCGTATGAAGAAAGGTTGAAGAAATTAGGTTTACATTCGTTAGAGAGACGCAGAGTTAGAGGGGATATGATAGAGGTGTTCAAGTGGGTTAGTGGGATTAACAAAGGGAACATGGCAAATGTACTAAAGCTCAGTGATAGCGAAAGAACTCGTACCAATGGTTTCAAATTAGATAAATTTCGTTTCAGAAAAGATATAGGCAAGTATTGGTTTGGTAACAGAGTTGTAGATGGGTGGAATGGACTACCAAGTGCTATAGTGGGATCTAAAACTGTAGGGAGCTTTAAGATAAAATTAGATAAGCATATGGACGAGAAGGGTTGGGTGTGAAGGGGGATCAGCCGGGTTGGGCCAACCAGCGCTCTGCAGACCTCCATAATCCTGCGTTAATCTCTAACCGTTTTGGTAAGATGATCCTCAGGGTATTAGAGTGTGAAGCCTATAATTGGGCTTTGTAATTGAATTGGGGTTGTGTGGGACAGGGATCTGCCTTGCTTAGGCCAATCGGCTTTCTGCAGACTCCCATTTTCTTATGTTCTTATGTTCTTAAAGTAAAGTAATTGAGCTTTCCAATGGCACCTGAATCATCTCTGTACGACATCTGGTTGTCTTGCAATGATCTTACAAATGTCGGCCAAAATCGCTAAAAATTAGCCTTTTTTAGGCCCTAGCTGTTTTCGCTATGTGTAACTCTGCAATCATGTCGGAGACATCTCTAAGTTACATCAGTGCTGGGCGACGGATGAAGGGGTCCCACCGCTCCCGCTCTGCCTGCAACAGCTTGCCTCGCTTCCAAGATACATAAGCGGATTTCGGTGTCCATCTGATGAAGGGCGCTGTATCGTAGACATTATATTTTACCAAACTGACAACCTAACCTAATCTGGAGGCTGCCACCCTTAGACCCCCGCTGCTCTTAAAAATTATTTAGAATACATCAAATTACTAAAAAGTACTGCGGGAGAGTGAAAAACAACCAAGATCGCACATCGTAAGAAAACTAGTCAACAGAAAACAGGGTTGCGAGGGTACTCGTCTGCAAGAGCATCAATGCATACACATTACATGATACATAGTATTTGTTAATATATTAGCACAGTCACGCCAAAGTGGCGCAGGTTGACTGGCTCGACCTGCACTAAGCTCGTCCGCCTCGAGCCAATGGCAGGCCGCCGGGTCGTAGGCTGGCTGATGACGTCATCGGCTGGATGGACGTATGGTTGGCTGGTCTATGCGGACGACCGGGAGTTGTCTCCAGGATTTCAGTGAGTGCGGTTGCTTCCGTGTATCTATTAACATTGGTAGCAGAGCGTAGTTCGGGCAATAAGGCGTGCTCACTGAAGTGGCCTCCGAAATTAGAGCATGATGAAGCATACGAAATGTGGAAGGAGGATGTGGGTGTTTGGTGTCGACTTACAACGATTGATAAGAAAAAGAGGGTATTGGCGATCTATCCGTCACTTTCCGGGAGGGCTAGAATTGCCTCTTCTGAATTAGATAAGGCCACATTGGAGGCCGACGATGGCGTGGAAGTGTTATTGAAAAGGCTTGATGACGTATTCCTGGTCGATGAAGGTAGAAGGAAGTTTGCAGCATTTGAGGCCTTATACTGTACAGTATAGCCTACGGAGGAAGGAGAAGTCAGAGATAAAGGAATTTGTGTCAGAATTCGAACATGCGTACCACGGAGTTACCAAACAAGGATTGCAACTTGATGATTCAGTGTTGGCCTTTATGTTATTGGCATCCTGTGTGTTGGAGGATAAGGAGAAGCAATTAGTCATATCGGCAACCCAGGTGGTATCGTATGCAAATATGAAGGCGATGCTCAACCGCATCTTTTCGAGTGGTGCGATGGGACTTAGCGCCCACATACAGGTAAAATTGGAACCTTTATTTGTGGGATATGATGGCAATGTTGGTGAAAGTGAGGAAGCCCTGTATGTGAGCGGAAACAGTCGAGGTAGACCTTACCTTTGGATACCTTTGGATGTGTTCGCCGCTCCTCTAGCGGCACCAAGGAGCGCGACGCCCCTCGTTATGGGTGGTGATTTGGTGCAGTAGACTGTTTGAAGCGACAGCTCGCTCCCTTGCGAGGATGGGCTCGTCTGGCACTTTTTGCAGTTCGACATCTAGGGCTCTCTTGAAGTTGTCTAACGAGATGTCCCTCATGTCTCTTACTCGCCGTGGGAGTTTGTTGAAGAGACGTGGGCCTCTGTGTGATAACCAGCCCTCTCGCAGAGAGCCCATAGCACCCCTGTTATTCATCTGGGGGATTTCGCATTCCCAGCCTCTCCTATCACTGAATTTCATGACTATCGGAGTATGTAGGTTTGGTACTAAACCCTCTGCGATTTTCCATGTGTATATTATTAGGTAACGTTCTCTTCTACGTTCCAGTGAGTACAGATTCAGTGCTCTTAAACGCTCCCAATAGTGTAGATGTTTTATCGAACTTATATGCGAAGTGAAATTTCTTTGTACACTCTCTACGTCATTTATTTCACCTGCTTTGTATGGGGATGTTAATACGCTACAGTATTCAAGCCGCGGTATCACTAGAGATTTGAAGAGCGTTATCATAGGCAATTTACCGCGTGTTTTAAAAGTACGCAGAATCCAACCCGTTAGACGTTTCGCAGCCGCCACTTTGACCTGGTTATGTACTTTGAAACCCATATTTTCAGACATTAATACCCCAAGGTCTTTCACACTGTCTTTCCGTTCTATTATGTGGTTAGATTCTGTTAAGTAATTTGTAATTTCTTTAACACCATTATTATCTCCGTACCGTATTAATTGGAATTTTTCCTCATTGAATTGCATGTTGTTTTCCCTGGTCCACTGGAACACTACATTCATGTCTTCCTGCAGTCGGCCCGTCTCCTCTTGTGTGTTTACTATCTTGCTTAATTTTGTGTCATCAGCAAAAGACGACACCGTACTGTGTCTGGTGTTGGTATCTATGTCGCAAATTAGTATGAGGAACAGAAGGGGCGCTAGCACTGTTCCTTGGGGCACTGAGCTTTTGACATCCGAAGGCTCGGAAGTGACTTGGTTTACTGCTACCGATTGTTTTCGGTTTACGAGGAAATTGTATATCCACCGTCCGATTTTCCCAGTTATACCTTTTGCTTTCAGTTTGTGGGCTATTATACCATGGTCACATTTATCAAATGGCTTAGCAAAATCGGTGTAAATGACATCCACGTTTTTCTTTTCTTCTAGCGCTTTAAGAATTTTGTCATAGTGTTCCAAAAGTTGTGAGAGACATGATCTTCCCGCTCTGAACCCATGTTGACCGGTGTTGTGTAGTTAATTTGTCTCCATGAATGTTGAAATTTTGCTTCGCAGGACTCGCTCGAAAACTTTAATGATGTGAGAGGTTAGAGCTACCGGGCGGTAGTTTTTTGGTAGTGCTTTACTCCCTCCTTTATGCAGTGGGGCAATTATTGCGTTTTTCAAGCTATCTGGTATGTCACCAGTGTCTAGACTCCTTCTCCACATTATAGCCAGGGGTTTTGAGAGGTTTTCCTTACATTTTTTCATTAGGATCGAATTCCAAGAGTCCGGGCCTGGTGCCGAGTGGGATGGCATGTTGGAAATGGCCTCTTCTATGTCTTTTGGACCGAAATCAATATCCAGCATCTGAGGGGTTTCCGTGGGGGAGGTTTCCATGAAAAATATATTTTGGTCTCTGATGACTTTTGTTTCATCAGGCTCACTGAATGCCATTTCATACTGCCTGCTTAAGAGTTCGCTCATTTCCTTTTTGTCCCCTGTGAAAGAGCCGTCCCCTTTGCTCAGTGGGCCGATGTTTGATGTTGTTTTAGCCTTTTGTTTGGCGTATGAAAAGAAGTATTTGGAATTTTCCTTTATACCTGCAATAGCTTTCCTCTCCTCTTCCATATGTTGTAGTTCATATGATATTCTTAGCCTTTGTTCAATTTCCACAATTTCTCTATCTATTTCGACCTTTTGCCTATCCTGTAGATTTTGATGTGTGCGTCTTTGTGTGAGTAATTTTCTTCTTCTGTACAGCCTCCTCCTTTCCCGATCTTGTTTGCTTCTTCGTTTTGTTTGTCTTGCAGGTATATGGTGGCTACAGATTTGGGTCATGGTTTCTGTTATTAAGACTAGACATTCTGCTGGTGTCAGGTTATCCATTAAATCTTCCCAGTCTATTTCCTCCATTTCTTGATTTACCTCTTCCCACCTAATGTTTTTGTTATTGAAGTTAAATTTACTGAAGGGGCCGGTTTTTGTTCTCGATTCTGAGGTTGTCTGTACACTTTCTAAGGTTGTTTTGATCTCAATTAATTTATGATCTGAGTATGTTGTGTCCGATATGTTAATGCTGTGTACTAGAGAGTCGTTGTTAGTGAAGACCAGGTCTAAGATATTGTTTTCCCGTGTGGGTTCAGCAATATGTTGAGTAAGACTAAAAAAATCACAAAGTTAAAAAAGCTCTCTCGTATTAGTATTTGCTTCTCCGGTGTTATTTGCCACTAACTGGTTTTCTAGTTGTCTCCATTTAATGTTTGGTAGGTTAAAGTCTCCTAGCCATATAATATTTGGTGTTGGGTTCCCCAGGGTTTCCACTTCTGATTTTATTTTGTTGAGCTGGGTTTTGAATTCTTCTCGGGATGAGTCTGGAGGCCTGTATGTAACAATAACTGCTAAATTTAGGGATTCTATTTTAACTCAAGTATTTCCACCACTTCATTACTGTTATTTAGGAATTCAGTACATATCAGTGAGTCATGTATGTACAAGGCTACACCTCCATGTGATCTATGCATTCTGTCCGCCCTATGTAGGTTGTAACCAGGAATCCATACCTCACTATCTTCCTGATCTTTAATGTGAGTTTCTGTGAGAGCCGCAAATATAGCGTTTCTTTCTTCTAGCAGGCCCCTAATAAATGGTACTTTGTTCGTGGTTCTATTTTTTAGGCCTTGGATATTTGCAAACAAGATTGGGGAGGGATTGTTTGGAGTACTATGTGTACCTAATAGTCTTCGGGATGTATTGGCCACTCTTGGGAGGCCAGGAGGTGCTCGAGGTGTTCTATGTGCTCTTCCATCTCCCTCAGTCTCTTCATCTTCATCTGCCCTTTCCCTCCTTGCCTTTTTCCTCTGTCTCGTCCTCGCATAGCTAGAGAGTTTTTTGGGCTACCATTCGTGTTAGGTCTAGCATATCTCCAAGTCCCTTTAACCCCTTCAGACATATATGACGCAGAGGTTGCCAGATTAGCAATAAGAAATAGAGTTCTCTCACTCTTATAATTACCTCTCCAAAATTAGTTTTCTGCCCACATCTAACTCAAAGACAACTGCAGAGGTTGAAGTAACTAAAATAAAGGTTTGTAAAAAACCCTGATGGTAATAAAGGCTTTAAAGTATCCCTAATAGGCTCAAAATTGCGTCATATGTCGGAGAGGGTTAATATGAAAAGCTGGGCATTTCATATTGTAGCAAGTCTTGTTCTCAAGTGATGTCTTGCAAAGGGATGGGTGGTGGTATTTGCAGGTTTTACCAAATCTACATTTTCCATGACTGGTTATGTTGTTGCAAATTTTGGGATGAGCAAATCTACATGAATTCCCATTATATTCGTCCTTTTGACCAAAGTAGCACCTTCTTTCCAGATAATATCTGCACACTGGTGTAGACAACCCCAGTAGGTGTGGCTGGGGCTGCAAGGGGTTATGTGGTCAGCTAAGTGTGGTTGTGGGTGATAGTGGGCTTGGTGTATGGGTGGGTGAGGCCTGCAGGGGGGTGGAGTTACGGGTCGGTTGTAGGTGGGCAGGTGGCAGTGGTGAGGGGGGAGACGATGTGGAAGGGGAGCCTGATATGGGGGCGTGGTTGGCGTGGACAGCAAGGCTATGAACGTGTGCGTGGTAATAGAGGACGTCAACGACAGGACAGGAGGAAGAAAACCCCAGTGGGGGCACATGTTAAAATAACCAAGTGTGCTATTTGTGAATCAATATAACACTGGGCACGTGATTGCCCTGATGCCTACGAGAACAGAGGGGGACATGGTGGGTACGATGAGGAACCAGTGAACTTATTCGTGGGCTATGTGAATGATAATGAGAGTGAAGACAAATTACTGAAACTAGTGAGTGAATCAAAAGGGTGTGCTGTCCTAGATACGGGTTGTACAAACACTGTGTGGTTCACGTTGGCTCGACGAGTACATACAGGGGTTGACTGACCATGAGCGCAGACTTGTGAAAGAGGAATGCTCTAATTCCAGCTTCACTTTTGGCAATGGTATTTCCGTGACTTCCTACAAGAAAGTTACGTTTCCCTGTTGTATAGGGGATATGCGTGCCAATATTACAACTGATGTGGTGAGATGTAATTTACCGTTGTTACTGAGTAGGGCTTCTATGAAAAGAGCCAAAATGATAATAAATTGTGAAACAAATCAGATCAAAGTGAATGGAAAGAAAAAAATCTTCAATTTGAAAACCTCATCATCAGAACACTATCTGTTGCCGCTATCGGCTTGACTAGACGGGGCAGTTGGTATCACTGTGGCTCTGGCCTTATCCAAAGACGGGGACCTAGAGAAGAAAGCTTTGAAACTTCATCGTCAGTTTAGACACCCTACAGCAGAGAAATTGAAGAAGCTTGTAAGGGATGCCGATATCAGGGACTCAAACCTGGAACGGAGGATCGATAAAGTGACAAATGATTGTTCAGTGTGTAGAAGGTATAAGAAACCGAGCCCGAGACCAGTGGTAGGTGTCTCGATGGCTAACAGATTTAATGAGGTGATTGCTATGGACCTTAAGTCGTGGGGCAAGAAGTATTTCTTGGTGATAGTGGACCTGTATACAAGATATTGTACATCGGTGGTTATTCATGACAAGAATGCAGGCACTATTATTCGTGGGGTATTTCTCAGTTGGGTTGTGTTATTTGGTGCCCCAGGAAAAAATATTGTCAGATAATGACTGTGAATTTAATAATTCAGACATGAGGTCTCTGGGTGAGGCATTTACTGTTAAGATACTGACTACGGCAGCTGAAAGCCCTTGGAGTACCGGTAATGGTGCTTGTGAGAGGCTCAATGCTGTGTTGGGTGGAATGGTTAGCAAGATTTTAGCGGATTGTCCTGGCTGTAATCTGGATGTTGCTCTGGCTTGGGCTGTGGCTGCCAGGAACGCACTGTCAACCTTCTCAGGTTTCTCGCCTAACCAGTTGGTGTTTGGCCAGAACCCTGGGATTCCTGGATCCTTTTATGATAACCTGCCAGCGCTAGACAGCGAGGCCACACCTGCTGGTATAGTTAAGGATAACCTGACTGCCCTTCACGCAGCAAGAAGAGCATTTACCATAGCGGAATCTAGTGAAAAGCTGACTAGAGCACTTCGTCATAATGTGCGAGAAAGCGACCCTGGAGACGTACACTACGGAGATGATGTTTACTACAAGCGTCTAGACAGTAATAAGTGGCGCGGACCTGGTACAATAATAGGGAGAGACGGGAAGCAGTTTTTGGTGAAGCAGGTGGAATGTGTGTTAGGGTACACACATGTCGAATTGCCATGGCATCTACCAGTGTTGATACTGCTGCCGTGTCAAATGATGAGGATGTGCCTCATTCATCTCCCCATACTCTGGACGTACCTAGTGAACGTGGTAATGTGGTGCCTAGATTCGTAGATTCAGACCTAGACTCGGATGATGACGAACATACTGGTAACATTGTTGATGTTGTGGGTGGTGGGAGTCAGGTTGCTGTGGAGGTCCCCCCCGGTGACATACGTCAGACGGATACCGGTGCAATCGCCTCTGGTGTGTCTGAACGTAATGTAGTGAAAGTTAAAGTGGGTCAAAGGATCAAGGGTATTGATAAAGCGAGTGGTGAGTGGATATCAGGCAAAATTGTTAGTCGTGCTGGGAAGATGACTGGTAGATACCCCAACTGCTACAACATTAAGAGTGACAAAGATGGTAACATTAATTGGATGGATCTGGACAGAGATCTTACGTCGTGGGAAACTGTGGACGAGGCGACAGAAATGCTTCTGTTTTTTTAATACGGATGAAGTGGTGTGTGCTAAGGAAAGAGAAATTGAGAATTGGAGGAACAATGAGGTGTATATGACGAGGTGGATGATGTGGGTCAACGTGCCATATCTGTACGTTGGGTGGTCACAGAAAAGATGAAAAAATGGGAAGACTATTGTGAAGGCACGTTTGGTGGCCAGGGGCTTTGAAGAGGACACTGTAGAGCTGCAGAAGAATTCTCCCACTTGCTCAAAGGAGGCTGTCCGTTTGGCGATAGCCCTCACCTCAGCTAATGATTGGTTGTGCCACACCATGGATATACAAGCTGCGTACCTACAAGGGAACAATATAGAGCGTGAAGTGTACCTGCGACCTCCTCCCGAGTTCGACAATGGTTTATTGTGGCGTCTGCGGAAGACTGTGCATGGTTTGTGCGATGCGGCCAGGCAATGGTACATGAGGGTGAAGGACCAGCTGATATGTCTAGGTGCCAAAATCTCGTCCCTGGGCCCTGCATTATTTTCGTGGAGTCGAAGTGGTGGAACAGAAGGTATCATTTGCATAGTACAGTATGTGGATGACTTCTTGTGGGCTGGTACTGTGAATTTTGAGCAGCAAGTCATAAACCAGTTGCGCAGGACCTTCCAGGTCGGGTCTTCAGATTCCAAGTGCTTTAAGTATGTGGGGCTCAACGTAGTTACCACAGAGGATGGCAGTGTCACAATCGACCAGTTTAAGTATGGAGCATCATTGACTCCGGTTACACTGAGCAAGCGTCGAGCATTAGAGAAGACTAGTGATTTGTCAGACCAGGAGAGAACGAAATATCGTGCATTGATCGGGCAACTGAATTGGATGGCTACTCACACTCGCCCAGATATAGCGTTCGATGTGTGCGAACTGAGTGTTTCACTTCCAAAGGCTACGGTGTCTGACATATTAAGACTACTGTAAATAAGGTGATTGGGTATGTGAAATCGGATAATGTACGATTATTTATTCCGAAGATTGGACCTTTAGAAGAGTGCCACATTGAGTGCTATGCTGACGCATCTTTCGCCAACCTGCAGGGCCATGGGTCTCAAGGAGGCTTTATCATCTTTCTGTGTGACACTGATAATGTGAGAGGCCCTATTTACTGGCATTCAAGGAAGGTTCGACGGGTGGTCAAGTCAACTCTTGCTGCGGAGACCCTGGCACTTTTGGATGGTGCTAGTACTGCTGTGTATGTGGCGAGTATTCTGCAGGAGATCTCCGGATGTGGGAGTATCCCTATCAAGTGTTTTGTAGACAACCGTAGCCTAATGGAAGCCCTATACTCCTATAAATTGGTGGACGACAAGCGTCTGCGAATTGATATATCAGTGCTTAGAGATATGTTGGAACAAGGGGAATTAAAGGAGGTAACATGGGTGGAAACATCAAAACAACTGGCAGACTGCCTTACCAAGAAGGGCACGTCGACGGATCGGCTGCGGGAGGCAGTCAGTCGGGATTAGGTGTTGCCCGCAAGCAGCAACATGTTAAGAAATGTAAATATGTACATTGGCGAACTTACGAATGTACATAGTTATATGTACTTAACCCATCAGACCCGGAAGAGCTCTTAACCCCTTATTGGCGGCGCTCGACTTAAGTCGTGCACCAATTTGCAGCAAGTTAGGAGCATTATTAAGGCTTTTAAAGGGTTAAAATCGAGTGCAAATGGCCGGGAGCACAGCGGGCCAGTCAGCCGACTGCCAGGGCTTACCGCCGACAATTAACTCATGTTCCCTGTGTTCTTGAGAGGCCGGCAGTGTAGCCAGTAGTGAGCATAGCTGGGAAAAATATACCGATATATGCTAAACTCCCATGTTCGTGGCATCAATGCAAGAGAACCACGAGTGCTACGTAGCTCGTTCTGGTCTCATTTTGAAGCTTTTAGTGCCTAGTTTTTTGCTAAATATTTTTTTTTTTCATGCAGATGCTTGATTTATCATGCAGGAGGTCCTGAATATTCCCAAATGAGCCCAAAACACCCCGCTAGACAAGGGTTAAACACCCATAAAAAACCTGGTCCGCGCAACCCGGAAGGGCTCTGAGGCCCCCAGTGTTTGAAAGCCTGTGAGCTTGGTGTGCGAGGCGTCCGTCCGACGCATGTAAACAACAGCCGGCTGGACCGACGCCCCGCATCTCACGCCACAAGAAGGAGTGCGTCGCTTGTTCGTGTGTGCCTGTATGTTATTGTTAAATATCGAAAAGTAGTGTAAAGTGGCTGTTTTTGCCATAAAGTTATCTCCAATGAAATCATCATCACAACTGAACAAGTTGACTTAGAGAGCTCTACTTAACGCCATTCTACAGGTATGAAACACATCTACGCTTGGGGATGTGCGGGAATGCGGAAGCAAGCCAAATAACAAAGATGCGGTAGCCTAGGCGTAGACGTTTTTCGGCCAAAAAAACCCGGGTTTCGGGGAATATATATACTGTATAATACATAGCCGGGGCTGGAGGGTTAAGGGCAAAGACAAAAAAAGAAAATAGCGAGTGTGTTAATATATTAGCACAGTCACGTCAAAGTGGCGCAGGTTGACTGGCTCGACCTGCACTAAGCTCGTCCGCCTCGAGCCAATGGCAGGCCACCGAGTCGTAGGCTGGCTGATGACGTCATCGGCTGGATGGAAGTATGGTTGGCTGGTTTATGCGGACGACCGGGAGTTGTCTCCAGGATTTAAGTGAGTGCGGTTGCTTCCGTGTATCTATTAACAGTATTACTGGTAGGAAAATAAATAATAGAAAAATACAGGAATTCAAGTTAAAACACCTACCCAGGCTTTAGTAAAGTTTCAGGGGGTATTATAGCCTAAAAAAATTGTTTCCAAAGGTAAATAACCAAGAAATTTGATGGAACTAATAACAACATTTACCAACCTATCAATTTAGAATTACTTAGGCTACAACCATTCACAGAGAACAAAAAGATTTGCAAACCTAGGCTATACAGTATATGAACACCAATACTGTACCGCACTACAGATATTTGCAAACCTAGGCTATACAGTATATGAACACCAATACTGTACCGCACTACAGATATTTGCAAACCTAGGCTATACAGTATATGAACACCAATACTGTACCGCACTACAGATATTTGCAAACCTAGGCTATACAGTATATGAACACCAATACTGTACCGCACTACAGATATTTGCAAACCTAGGCTATACAGTATATGAACACCAATACTGTACCGCACTACAGATATTTGCAAACCTAGGCTATACAGTATATGAACACCAATACTGTACCGCACTACAGATATTTGCAAACCTAGGCTATACAGTATATGAACACCAATACTGTACCGCACTACAGATATTTGCAAACCTAGGCTATACAGTATATGAACACCAATACTGTACCGCACTACAGATATTTTACTTGCCTCTTTCTATCTACTTGATTAGTATTCAACAAAAGTAAACTGTAAATCTATATTGACCTCCCTGAGGACCCTGACCCCTGCTATCTCCTGACTGACCCTCGCCCGGCCATCAGTTTTACGAGGGTGAGGGTAGGGCGGTCATCAGATTAGCCACTTCCTCTCTTGCTCCACGGGTCTGATAAGCCTAATGGATCAGCTTGTCACTTCCTTATACTGGTACCATTCTTACAATCTAGCTATCTATCTATTGCCTGATGCCGTGATCCCCGAAGGGGTGGCCAGTATACTACCGGTATTTAACCCCTTCTGTACCAGTGACGTAATTTTTATTTGATTTCAGATACGTTTAGATGATTTTGGGAATCTTAGAAAGGATGTATGGTAGCTAAATGAACATTGAGATAGTCAGTAGCCTTTTTATTGGTAGACATCCTTCCTAAGGGCTGGTTATCACACAGACGCCCACGTCTCTTCAACAAACTCCCACGGCGAGTAAGAGGCATGAGGGACATCTCGTTAGACAACTTCAAGAGAGCCCTAGATGTCGAACTGCAAAAAGTGCCAGACGAGCCCATCCTCGCAAGGGAGCGAGCTGTCGCTTCAAACAGTCTACTGCACCAAATCACCACCCATAACGAGGGGCGTCGCGCTCCTTGGTGCCGCTAGAGGAGCGGCGAACACATCCAAAGGTATCCAAAGGTATCCTAAGCTGAATGGAATAGTCTAATAGTTGCCAGAATATAATAAAAAGATGTCACGGGTACAGAAGAGGTTAAAATACAGTACAGGGCCTAGATATACTAAAGTGTATTCAAGCTAACATGGCAGAAATTGGTAACGCTGCCTTTCTATCTTTCCTATACTGTACTGTACTGTCTTTCTTAACTGCTTGTGTAATGCTGCCTTTATTTAATATTGGCTATTCAAATGTACAGAAAGGCAGCATTAACAATTTCTGCCAGGTTAGCTTGAATACACTACATTACTAACCAACATGAACCATGATACGAACAATGATGACTGCAAATGGTGGGAGATGATAAAGGATTAGCTCCTTCGGGGATAGCTTGTTTATACTGTAGTTGTCAATTTTGATTGTATTGTACTCTGTAGTTAATTTTGGTAACAAATTCTTAGCTCAATAACATACCGGTACTGTATAATATTGTATTTTAATTCGCATTTCATTGGTTGCTATGTTTTGTATTCTATATATTACAGTAGGTAGAATGATAACAGCATTATCATTAACATGGATATGATTTAGGAATTTTAGGTATAATTGCCCTAACCGTCCACATCTCTTCCCCCACAGAAACTCGGAGTGCTACAAAAGACAGTGGAAGATGTGTCTGGTCGACTGGCGGAGGCCAAGAGGAACGTGGAATCCTGGGGTTCCCCTTCACAAGATCCCAACCTGGCTGACCAACATGCTCACAATGTCAGGGTTAGTACAAAGGAAATGTTAAACAGTCATGCATGATGCTAGGAGTTATTTAGATTGAAAAAAATATTAGTTATAGTACAGTACCTTTTATTGATAGAGATATTGCTTAGAATGAAAATAGCTACTACAGTACTATTTAAAGTTGAGAGATACCGTACTGTACTGTATTTAAAATGTCAAACAACATGGTCTTATTATAGCTAGAGGTACAGTACTGTATACACCAGTGCATAATATTGGAGAAGTTGCTAGTCACTTTATGTCTGGAGTTACTTAGAATGAGGACCGTAGTAGGCTGAGAGGTACATTGTGCCCAATATGCTCACATGAAGTGAGACAGCTATAGTCCATTCATTAAAGATAGGCCTGAAATCGTTACCCCTAATCTCTACAACTCGATAAGGGCTAGAGCAAACGGGCTGTAAACTTCCACACCTATTCCATGACTGACCATTTCTAAATAGTAGAAATATTAGCTCGAATACTCTAGTTGTTCAGGAGTTATAGAGGTTGGTGGTCAAGATTTTTGGCTTACCTAAGCGAAAAAAGATGCAAACGAAAGGTGGGGTCAAAGGTTGAGAATTTTGAAGAACGAAAGAAGATGTTCTGGAAGGAGGTAAATAGAGTTTGAAAAGGAGGACAAAAGAGGGAAGAGTCAGTGAAAGATGCAAATGGAGAATTACTAGTGGAACCAGTTGAAGTTAGGAAAAGATATGCTGAGTATTTTGAATCTTTGCTAAATGCAAGAGATGGAAGAGAAGCAGTGATTGAAGCAGTGGTTGATGGAGATAGGTTACCCAGGCCACCCAGGTGGCAGGGAAAGAAAGGATTGAGGAAAATGAGGTGAAAGAAGCAGTGAAACAAATGAAAGCGGGAAAAGCAGAAAGTTTGGATGGTATTGCTGTGGAGTGTATAAAGAAGGGTGAAAATGTGATAATAGATTGGTTGGTGAGACTTTTCAATATGTGCTTTGTGATGTCAAGGGTACCAATAGACTGGAAGAGTGCATGTATTGTGCCGTTGTACAAGGGGAAGGGAGATCGGCAGGAGTGTTCAAGTTATAGAGGTACTGTATAGCATTATATTGTGCATATGCATAGCCTATATTGTGTTCAGGTTTTCATCAGGCCATTAATACACAGGTTCATAGGGGTAAATTCCAATAATCCGAAAAATCCAGTAATCGGAACGAGGCCCGGTCCCCTGCTATTCGGATTACAGGACTTTTACTGTATTAGTTTATTATCAGTGGATGGAAAGCTGTATGGCAGGGTGTTGATAGAGAGGATAATAAGATGTACGGAAGTTGCAATAGGAGAAGAACAGTGCGGTTTTAGGAGGGGAAGAGGGTGCGTGGATCAGATGTTTGCAGTAAGACAGTTATGCGAGAAGTATTTAGAGAAGCATAAGGAGATATTTTGGGCTTTTATGGATTTGGAGAAAGCGTATGATCGTGTGGATCGTGAAGCAATGTGGAAGGTGTTAAGGATTTATGAAATTGGAGGAAATTTGTTGGAAGCAGTAAAGAGTTTTTATGAAAGGAGCAGAGCATGTGTTAGAGTAGGAAATGGTGAGTTGAGTGAATGGGTTGAGGTAAAGGTAGGTTTGCGACAGGGTTGTGTATTGTCACCATGGCTGTTTAATATGTTTATGGATGGTGTGGTGAGGGAGGTGAAAATGAGAACTATGGGAAGAGGATTGGGTTTAGTAGGAAAGAATGGTAGAGATTGGGAGTTGAATCGGTTGCTGTTCGCTGATGACACAGCGTTGGTGGCGGATTTTGAGGAGAAATTGCAGCGGGTAGTCAAAGAGTTTGGAGTGGTTTGTGGGAGGAGGAAACTGAAGGTGAACGTCAATAAAAATAAAGTAATGGTGTTTAATAGGGGTGATCACAGGGTGAATCTAGATGCGAGGCTGGATGGGGAAATATTGGAACAAGTAGAGTGTTTTAAATATCTAGGAGGAACGATAAGCAGGAGTGGAGGTATGGAAATGGAGGTAAAACAGAGAGTGTGTGAAGGAAGGAAAGTTTTCGGAGCAATGGGAAGTATGTGGAAGACGAGAAATCTCGGAATGAAAGTAAAAAGTGCAATGTATCAAGGAATTGTTGTGCCAACAGTGATGTATGGGGCTGAGACATGGGCTCTGAAGAAAAAGGAGAGAAGAAAGCTGGATGTGATGGAGATGAGCTGCTTGAGGAGTATGTGTGGAGTTACTTGTAGAGACGGATTGAGGAATGAAGAGATACGTAGGAGAGGGTTAGCAGGAACATTTGTCAGCCAGAGTGGATAGAAGGGTGCTGAGCTGGTATGGTCATGTTGAACGAATGGGAGATGAAAGGCTTACAAAGAGAATATATGAGTCAGATAAAAGGGGAGATAGAAGGGCAGGAAGACCCCCATTGAGATGGAGAGACTGTGTAAGACAAGCTTTGGATGATAGAGGAATGACTATAGATCAGGCAAAGGAAGTGGTAATAAACAGGAATGAATGGAGAATGCTTGTGAATAGTTAAGTGAACACGTGGTCATTTGGGGGAAGGGGTCGGGCGCAAGTTGGACTAGATAATAGTCCATCAGGCGCCTTGCCCGGGGAGACGATTAATATGAAGGGTGCGCCTAGAAGTGTGGTGGGCGGGCTTGTGGCTTTGGCTCCGCTACATGTCTGCCTGCCGAGATCGGAGCCTCTCCGGGTGGTCAGGGGCCGGGGGAGTGCTGGAGCGACCTTGGTGACCCTGGTCTCTGGGTATTCTCCTGGGTGACCTAGATGTGTGTGAATTTTGTGTTTTGTCTGTGTTTGTTCGCTGTTTTGTCTTGTGTTTTCCTGTTCTTGCTCTGTCTTGAGTCGGCCACCCCCAAGAAAAAAAAAAAAAAAATAAAAAAAAGAAGGAAAAGAAAAGAAAAAATATGAAAAGTGGGGATTGGGCCTGAGCATATATAATAGAATATAATGAATGGACTAGCCTACTGTATAGTACTGTAGCTAAAGAGCATAAGTGATTTAGAAGAAAAAAAATGGAACAAATTTGCATGGGTAAGAGTATTGTGGCACAGACAAAATGATTGTCTCAGAACGAAGTAGCTTGAAATGTTTCTGCCTTAGCCATCTGTTAAGGTCAGTTATGACAAGCATGAAATTGTGTTCCACACAAGCTGTAAGTCAGTATCCCTATACAGTAAAAGATCTAATTCACCTAAATGGTTTGACCATAATTGTGCTAGAGTAACTGAACAAAAAGCAATAGCCTACAATGCATACACAAGATCAAAAACACATGAAGCCTTTAATTACTTTAGAAACATCAGAAATCATGCCAAAACTGTATTAAACCTAACTAAATCAAACTTTCTCCACAAGCAGGCAAATAAACTTCTAAATAATCCAAATGATAACAAAATATTTTGGTCTACTCTTAACTCATTCAAATCCAACTTCACTACTACTTCATCCATTCCACCATTAAAATCTCTGTCTGTCAATCTTGTAAGTGACCCACGAGGTAAGGCTAACCTTCTTGCGGATATTTTCTCCACCAACTCAACCTTAGATGAAATAAATCAAGATGTCCCTGTACTTAATTTGCCTGAAATTCCCACACCAGACATGTCAAAACTATTTTGCAGAATCTCTCAGTAGATAAGGCTCCTGGTCCAGATGAAATTCCTCCAATAGTACTTAAGAATTGCTCCTTGGTGCTCGCTCCTGTATTGGCAAAAAAATTCCGTCTGTGTACTCATACCTCATGCTTCCCAGTACCCTGGAAAGAATCAAACATCCATCCAGTTCCTAAAAAAGGTGCCTCTTCAGATCCATCAAACTACAGACCAATAGCTATAACTTCCACTCTTGGTAAAGTCTTTGAAATTATATTAAATAATCACATAATTAAGCATCTTGAGAATAATGAATTAATCAGTGATAGGCAATATGGTTTTAGACGATGTCGATCAACTGCAGACATTCTTTGCCTTCTTACGCATCAAATCAACCAAGCTACAGACCAACATGGTGAAACACATACAATAGCACTGGATATATCAAAGGCATTTGATCAATCCTTATTGTCGAAGATGTCACACTACGGCCTTGCATCATTAGTCGATCAACTGCAGACATTCTTTGCCTTCTTACACATCAAATCAACCAAGCTACAGACCAACATGGTGAAACACATACAATAGCACTGGATATATCAAAGGCATTTGATCAATCCTTATTGTCGAAGATGTCACACTACGGCCTTGCATCATTAGTTCCACTAATTTCTTCTTATCTTCATAACAGAAAAATATGTGTAATGGTAGATGGCCTTTATTCTCAATTTCACTCAATAAATGCTGGTGTTCCCCAGGGATCAGTTTTGTCCCCAACTCTGTTCCTCATTCATATCAATGATCTCATATCTACCACTCATAATCCAATACATTCCTACGCAGATGACTCAACACTCCACAGTTCCTTCACATTTACCAATTCTTTCACCCAACCCGATCTTATAAATTCAAAAATAAGCACTGCAATTTCTCTGAATCAGGACCTTTCTAGAATTAATGAATGGGGACAAAAGAATCTAGTTTCCTTTAATGCACAGAAAACCAAGCACATTCAATTTTCTAACCGACAGAATCTCACTGACTCCCGTATATTTTTTAATGATGTAAATATTCCCACTTCCCCTAGTATTGACATTCTCGGTGTAACATTAACTACTAACTTGAGCTGGACACATTATGTTAGAGGCATTGCTAAGAATGCCTCTAAAAAAATGGGACTCCTGTACAGAGTTCGAGAATTCTTCACTGACGAGCAGTTGGCCGTAATATATAAAAGTCATGTGCGTTCTCAGATGGATTACTGTTCACCTCTGTGGAGTGGAAGTGGAGTGGTTGCATTGAGGCAGTTGGACAAAATTCAAAATAAAGCTATTAGATTAATCAATAACCCTGCAATCACACAGGACCTTCCTACATTACCCATACGAAGAAACATTGCATCCCTTGCATTATTCTACAGATATTTTCACAGCAATTGTTCCGAGGAACTTGCTTCAATTGTGCCGCCTCTCCACATCTTTCCCCGTAGAACTAGGGCAGCTGAGAGCGCCCATGAATTTACACTTTCTCCTCCACAATGCAGAACTTCTGCTTATCAAAATTCATTTATCCCTAGAACTACAGTACTACTCTTTGGAATTCACTTCCCTCGAGTTGCTTTCCACAAACTTACAATCTACAAAAGTTTAAATCCAGTTGTTACAAACATTTTATGAATGGAGGATGCCTTTAGGCACATGGACCTTTTTGTTTTATCTGTGTTTTTCCTTCCTCCGTTCATTGTCTCTTAACCCGTCAAACGCGATAGGCCTCACGGAAGGCTTACCATAGGGAACGCGATAGGCCTCACGGAAGCAAGACCATAAAAAAAGCCTTCCAAAACATCCCAGGGGCTATCAAAACAAAGGAATTTGTCTCTAGATGAGATAATTCCCGTCTAGTACTCATCCATGTGTTTCTCCCCCCCCCCCCCTCCCCCCCCTCCTCAATTATCACCTATTTTTCCTCTTATTTTCATCATTTATCGGTTATTTTTCTCTCCCGTGATAATGTAGCACAAGTGGGTTGCATAAAAGATCGTTATATAACACCCAGACACCGCCAACTCGCCTCAGTTGACTCACAGACAGCGAGAGGGGAGGGTTGCCTGTGGCTCTCTCTCGCCTGAGATTATGACCGGGTGGCCAATATCTTCGTTTTTCACCACCCAAATATTTTTCCAACTTATTTTAGCACTCTTGAAGGTTCATATATACATCATATATGTAAAATAAAAGCATACTGAAAACAAATAATGCTCTATATTGTAAATATAACAAATTCTGTCAGAATCCAAGGCTAGAAATGCACAAATAAGTACCCTTGCCCCTAGGGTATTTTCACGTTTAAGGGGTTAAAAAAAAAAAAAATTAGGAGTTCATACAGGGAGATAGAGAGCTAAAAGTAGAAAATATATATATACTGTTCTGCCATTGTCCATGAACATAATTTTGTCTATGTTGGGCTCATGAGATGTCGTGCATACGACAGATTCTGGGTCACCCAGTGTCATCACTGCCAAGGCTTTGGGCACTACAAAGACAATTGCAAAAAGAAACTTGCTGAACCAAAGTGCGTTTTTTGTGCCGGTGGCCATAGTTCTAAGGACTGTACAAACAAAGACTCACCTAAGTGCGTAAATTGTTCTTCCTCAAAACCTGGAGAGGCTGGTTCTGGTCCTCCACTCTTGGCCGAGTCACTTGCTCACTTTGCATCTAACAGGCACTGCCCGATTATGATTTCTCAGCGTACGAAATTAATTGAAAATACGAACTTCACCGATTCAAAAAAACTCCTAACACCTCCTCGGAATCAGTTAAGAGTGGGTTTGCTAAACATTCGTTCCCTTCGTAACAAGATGGATCATATAATTGAGACTTTAAGTGAATTTGAGCTCGATGTCTTGTGCCTGACAGAGACTTGGTTGTGTGAATCCGACATCCAGATTATTCGCAGTGCTTTGCCCAAATCATACTCCATAATTAGCACACCTAGACCTTCTGCAGACCACCCTGGTGGAGGCGTAGCGCTTATTTATTCTCTCGCGATCACAAGTATTTCTCGCTCAGACTATGTTCCTGTCCCATCTTCTTTTGAACTCCTGGAAGTGGTAATGAACCATCGTCAGCAAACCTTCAGAATTGCAACTATCTATCGACCAGGTCATCGAGGCACGGATAGAAACTTCATGGATGAGTTTGGTCAGTTTTTGGAGGCATTTGCTAGTAAGACTGGTGGGTTGCTGATCTGTGGTGACCTTAATTATTGGATTGATAATCCATCATTGAAGCCCTTTTCTTCTGAATTTCTTTAATTGATCAGTCAAAAGAATTTTGTCAACCATGTGTCCCACCCGACTCATATTTGTGGGCACATTCTTGATTTGGTTTTATCTCTCAGTTGGTTGCAATCGTGTGTCGGGCATTGAAGTTGATCCGATAGATCCTACAGTCTCTGACCATGCTTTAATTACTTTTTATATCAGTGTATCCAAAGTATCTTCCTATAAAAAAGAAATTAGGTTCAGAAATTACAAAAATATTGAACAAGAGCAAATTTGCCATGAAATTGACCAGTCTCTAAATGCCATCAGCTGCTCTGTTCTTTCATCTGATGAACTAACTGAGATTCATAACAGGGTACTTCAATCTGTCTTTGATCATCATTGCCCGGAGATTGTGAAGACAATTATTGTGCATGATGATTCACCTTGGTACGGCCCACCAGTTAACTCTCTCCGCAGACAACGTAGGAGAGCAGAACGAAAGTGGCGCTTGCAGCGAACGGAGGAAACTCGACTGGAATATATATCGGCAAGAAAAGATGTAGTCTGTGCAGTGAAAGCTGAAAAGTCTAAGTATTATCAAAACAGAGTTGATTCCTGTGGCAATGATCAAAAGAAGCTTGCTGAGGTTGTAAATGGTTTGTTGGGTCGGAAGAACATGGCTCCCTGTCCTGCCTCCGTACCAAGCGCTCGACTGGCCTCTGATTTTTCTTAATTTTTCACGACTAAGATAACACGCATTAGAAATGAGTTAGATAATACATTGATCAATGACAAGTTTTCGGTGGATTTCCAACCTCCACATGAAATTAATCGTATCCTTTCATCATTCCATCCAGTGGACACAAGTAAAATTATTAGTTATTTCAGAGACATGAATAAAACTTAATGTATCCAAGATGTCATTTGTCTATCTGCATGTCGCAGACTTCATCTGTAAAATTGTAAACAGATGCTTCATGGAGGGTAACTTTGTTCAATCTGAGAAACAAGCTTTATTGGTGCCTCTTCTAAAAAAAACTGGACTTCATGCTGAGGATATGTCAAGTTACCGACCTGTTTCAAACTTGTAATTTCTTTCAAAAATAATTGAGTGGGCCATACTTGATCAATTGTTACCATTGCTTGAACAGAACAAAGCTGTTCCTCTTGCTCAGTCTGCATATAGGAAATACCATTCAACTGAGACCTCTTTATGTAAGATTCAGAATGATTTGGTGGAGGAACGGGTGGTGCAACGGGAAGGCGTCTCTCTTGGTTTTGTTGGATCTTTCTGCAGCCTTCGATACAGTGGACCATGACCTACTGTTAAAAGATCTGCACTCTTACGGTATTCGTGGAAGAGCACTCTTGCTCCTCAAATCATATTTATCAGATAGATTTCAGCGTGTGGTGATTGGCCATACCATCTCTGACCAAGCCCCCCTGTTGTTTGGAGTTCCGCAGGGATCGCTTCTGGGACCGATCCTCTTTATAGTTTACACTAGCAGCTTGGCATCCTTGCTAGATGCTCATGGTGTTGCCTATCACTCTTATGCTGATGACACTCAGATGTATGTGAAGATAGAAAACATTAATGATACAAAGACCAAAATGGAATCTTTATTGTCTGACATTAAGATCTGGATGGCAAAGCGGAAACTCAAACTGAATGAGAACAAAACAGATCATTATCATTCATGGAAATAGAAGGGGAAATGATGCTGAAAATGTAGTGACTGGATATGGGAGGTTCTCAACTTCGCCCAGTAAGCTCAGTGCGAAACCTTGGAGTATACTTTAATTCTAAATTAAACTATGAGAATCACATCAATCAGGTCATCAAAATTTGTAATCTCCAAATCAGAAACTTGTATTCAGTGAGACGGTTTCTTAACAAGCGCTGTCTTCTAACATTGGTTCACTCAATTGTCCTATCATGTGTGGACTATTGTAATGCCTTATTGGTTGGCCTTCCTAATTACTTGCTACAAAAAGTTCAGTCCATACTAAATAGAACAGCGAGGCTCATATTTGATCTGCCTCCAAGAATTCATATTTGATAGAGCTGCACTGGTTGCCAGTTAAAGCTAGGATAGAGTTTAAGTTGTGTCTTTTGACTTTTAAGGCACTTATGTTTGGCGAACCTAAGTATCTTGCTGATCTCTTGAGACGCCCTTTAGCACGTTCTGGTGCGATCCTGAGAAGCGGTGATGATGTGCTGCGTCTTGATGAACCGGTAGCTATCCAGCAGTCCTCTTTCTCTGATCGGTCCTTTTCTTTCGTGGCTCCTAGGTTATATAATGAATTGCCTTTATCAATTAGACAGCTGAACTCCATAGACTCTTTCAAAAAACAGTTGAAAACCTTTCTCTTCTGTAGGAGTTATGATCTTGGAAGTGGCACAGTGACAGGTCGTTACAGACTCTAACTGCTGCCATGTTAAATAATTGTTGTTGCTTGAACTACAGGTGAACTGCACCACACTTCTCTTGATTGTGGTGCACTGAGTTACGAGCGCTAGTGAATTCCTCTGGAAGAACTGGCGCTTGCGAGAAATAAAAGACCAGATTATTATTATTATTATTATTATTACTGTACTGTATATACCTGTACATTGTATTATATATTATTACTGTATATACCTGTACATTGTATTATATATTATTACTGTATTTGTATTATATATTATTACTGTATATACCTGTACATTGTATTATATATTATTACTGTATATACCTGTACATTGTATTATATATTATTTGTATTATTATATCTGTGATATTCACAGCCATGCAAATATATTTTATCATAATTCATGTTATAATATAGAAAATATGTTAATAGATTCTATTTCAAGATGTGAAATAGACAGGAGGAGCTTACTCCATTGTAATACAGTAGTTACTGCAATCCCAGTAACCAAACACTAGAGAAACTAATAAGTTGGTTAACAACGTCTTCAACAGTGGTTCAGAATTTGAGATGATGGCGTTCGTGGCATATGCCATAGGCAATAATAAGCTAAGATAAGACCGTCCCATAAAAAACACCTGTGAACTGGGTTTTATCAGAAGCTTCCCAGGATAACCAGGTGTGTGCTCCATATATGGTAAAGGATATAGAAGCAGTGGAGAAAGTGCAGAGGAGAGCTAGCAAGCTGGTACCAACGTTGAAGAACGTGGGCTATGAGCAGAGGTTGAGGACACTGGGGCTTCCGACACTGGCATATAGGAGAAAGAGAGGGGATATGATAGAGACTTTTAAGATAGTGTCAGGAAAGTACGATGAGGATGTGTGTGAAGGTATCTTCTTGATGCGGGAGGGAACAAGAACGAGAGGACACTCTAAGAAAATTTACAAAGAAAGAAATAGGCTTGAGAAGGCAAAGAACTCATTTTGTGATAGAGTGGTAAATGAGTGGAACGCACTGCCCCAGTATGTAGTCGATTCCGAATCAATAAGGGAGTTTGAAAGTAATCTTGATAAAGCATGGGGAAGACAAGATTTGAAGTTTGATTATAAAACAAAAATACAGAATAGTAAAAATGTTGCGTCTGCTACCGCCGCCGCCAACACAGTGAACGACCGCAGCAGTGCAAGTACTGGTACTGAGCTGGATACACAGGCATAGTTTGCCTTTTTCCAGAGGATCTACTGTAAGAAACTGTAAGAAATGACCCAAGGCATCAAAGCTGATGATGATGATGTACTGTAGTGGTGTTATTTTACAGTATTACACTATGTTATGTTATACTAAATGTGACATACCCCTAACAGAAGGTGTGAGAGACTCATGGACCTACAGCGCGGTGTGGATGATGTCAACGACCAGGCTGTCAGATTCTCCGCTCACAATGTTCCCCTCACTCCCGCTAACTTCGCCAGGCTACATGACCTCAACAACAGGTCAGAGGCAACAGTTTCTTTTTCTATTTCAATTGTCTAATTTTTTGCATACTTTCTCTTTCAATTATTCCCCCTAGAGATTCAGAGAATGACAGTCTACATTACAGAGGACAAAGAATACTTCCCCTTTATTCTCCTTTATATTGTGAGAAGGGAGAAAGGGGGACTGTTGGATTGGACTTCTTATCCCCAAGTAGGTGCCGGTATGTACTTAGGAAGTTGGGGATACGAAGTCTATCTAAGGAAAAGAAGACCTTGATGGATAACCACTGCTGCCTCGTAGGAACACCCTTGACGAGCATAAGCTAGGCCTGGTACTGATAACTGCGGTTGGCACTATCAATAACATGAGACCACTTGAAACTAATCCTAAAAGCCTGGTGGCTCTATTCTGCTAGTGGTGGGAGCCGCGGACCCATGTCGGCATACCGTACTACTGTTAGCCGGTGTTGGCACTTGGCCCACTTTAGGGTACAGGTCAGGCCATATTCTGGGTTGTCATTTGAGTTCATAATTCTTGTATCTGATATGGCTATTCTAGATTATGAGTTACTAGATTCATAATACTGTATTACCATAATGGAAATGGAAATCATCATATACAGTAATAGACTTTTTGTTTTCATATTATTAA
This sequence comes from Paralithodes platypus, assembly GCA_032716605.1. Taxonomy (NCBI): domain Eukaryota; kingdom Metazoa; phylum Arthropoda; class Malacostraca; order Decapoda; family Lithodidae; genus Paralithodes; species Paralithodes platypus. The sequence continues at coordinate 5,511,472 of CM064486.1, read as the reverse complement.
CTCTAATAATGTGGCTCTGATACATTTGCCAATAAATGCTCTTATATTACACCAGTTTAATACAGTACATGCCAGCTAGAATACTGAGTCCCACTTGGACATCCATTCCTGCAGCTGGCATGGTGGACTGCCCCAGTCATTAGGACAGGGCTTATTGTATTATGGTATGAAAGTCGATCAGTCCAGTCTGCCTCTCGAGTGCCTGAACAGCAGGAGGAGTCCCATCAATGTGCTATCCACAATATCAGTTCATATCCATAACTGTACAGTTGTACTCTTATTTATTTGAACTTAGTGGGTATTTAACTCCCTTTGCAGCTCATTTCTTGATAACTAATGGAAAAAAATGAAACTACTATGTCTCTGCATCCTATTATTGAATTTATTGCCAATTTGTTTGTGATTATCAGCATACTGTATTTGGCTATAAAAACATAATAGTTGAGCAATTTTAAGATGGGAACAAGCCAACTCGTCGCCAGCTTTAAAGAAATAGACTATAGTTGGTCACATGAATTTGTATCCACATTATGCTTTTATATAAGGAAGAAAACATTGTATAATTAACTCACAAACATAATTTCCTGTTAACCTGTGAATTGGTCATAGTATTATGTAACTACAGTATTACTAGTACAGTACTGCACAAGAAAATACACTTCTAACTCAATCATACTAGTTTTCCTTCCATACATAAATTTAGAAGTGTACTGTATGCAAATTTAGGTACAGTCAGTCAAATAAGTGATGTTTCGTCACCAAGTACATTTTTATAAATAATTGTTATCAGCAATATCTTCATTTTGAGTGAGATATATAAATATGTTCTTACACTTACCCACCTTATTCAACATCTGACACTCAACTTCTATCCGTCACCACTGGTGTGACAGCGTATGAGTTAAGCTCTTCTAAATTATGTTGTCACCTGATGTAATATATCGTTTATCTAGTTTCTGATACCAGTGCAAATTATCCCAGAAATGTTTACCATCGAAAATTTAGGATAGAACCTCTCATGTTATACCCCCCCTCCCCCCTTTACTGTAAAATCTAGTGTAGAAAATATACTTACAGTACAGTACTAACAATGACTCATCCCTCAACACAGATGGAAGATCCTGGAGTCGTGCGTTAATGAACGGTGGCGGGTAGGTCGCGGGAGGTGACACCCCTTACCCCCGCCCAGCTGGCGTTGTCCGTGGCGCCACCTTGGGAGCGCGCCACCACACCCAGCAAAGTGCCTTATTACATCAAGTGAGTGGCTTTTTACTCGTTTCTTACGATCACTATACAGTAGTCTATTTTTTTCACCTAGTGGAAAATTGAATTACTCAGCAGCTGATTTCTCAATATTTATTGGAAAAAGGGTGTTAAAAACGATGTTAAAAATAAAGTATGAAACTTTAGTATTATGCTGTGTTTCTGCATGAAATTATGCTCATGTTTTCATGATTAGCAATTATTTCGCTACCAAATGTAATAGCTGAGTACTGCAATCATGATGGTAACGTGCCAATTTACCGTGAGCTGAAACAAAATAGACTACTGTACTGTAATATACTGTATATATATTTTTCTATGTGGATGTGAGAGACAAAAGGCAAAACTGCCTGTGAAGAGTGCCTCCCTCAGAGTTGGGAGGCAACCCAACGGGTAGACTTTTTAAATCAGTGCTATTTCAATTAGTACAGTTGTGTTGTGTTTAGATTTTTAAAGTTTTAATTGAAACTGGCTTAGTTTGCACTGGCTGATTTGTTCGGGAACTGTTTCTTAACCCTCTCCGACATATGACACGATTTTGAGCCGATTAGGGATACTTTAAAGCCTTTGTTACCATCAGGGGTATTTAGAAACCTTTAGTTTAGTTACTTCAACCTCTGCAGTTGTCTTTGAGTTAGCTGTGGGCAGAAAACTAATTTTGGAGAGGTAATTATAAGAGTGAGATAACTATTTCTTATTGCTAATCTGGCAACCTCTGCATCATATGAGTCTGAAGGGGTTAATAGCAGGATGAACTTCAACTACAGTATATCTATATTTTGTTATTCTGTAGGAACTTATGAGCTACAGCCCCTACAAGAGGTAGGGAAAGATGAGGAGCCTTGTTTGGAGGTTGTCCTCTAGGTTTCGAGATATAACAATTCCTTCTAGACCAATTGCACTACAGCAGGTGCTTCTCATCACCGCACAGAGTGGAGAAACTCAAGGAATAGTGAAAGATAAAGAAATCTACTGATTGTGTGGCAGGGGATACTCAATTGTTATTCTGATAGACCCAGCCTATAGTCTTCCTATTAGTTGTCACTTATTGACACAGGAGTTACATAGGATTTTTTTTTTTTTTTTTTGAGGGGGGTCGGAGTAACATTCACAAAATGGTTAGGCCCTAATGGTTTTGCTTCTTTATAAATCTCAATCTATTATATTCTGTATAGCAATCAGATTGAGTGCATCTTTACTTTTTGTAATTGAGGAATTCATATTATCACCAACCCACCAATTAACTTTCAAATAATTTTTTTTTTTTTTTTTTTTTTTTTTTTTTTTTTTTTTTTAAAGAGACAATGAACGGAGGAAGGAAAAACACAGATAAAACAAAAAAGGTCCATGTGCCTAAAGGCATCCTCCATTCATAAAATGTTTGTAACAACTGGATTTAAACTGTTGTAGATTAAAATGTAAAACTTGCAAACTAAACAAACCAAAATTGGGACAAGGACAATATAAAGTCAAATTAAATTATCAAAATCGCTATGTGGAAACAACGTTTACTAAAATGAAAATTATTAAATAAAAGAACACAATCCACCACATAGGGTGTACATCACTACATGAGCAAGTTAATCTGTTTCCCAAGCAAACCAATCGCACATATAACAACGCACTATCGTCACGTTAAAGGAAGTAGTCAAGTTTGGGAAGTCCGGGACGTTCTGGCAAATTTTACTAAACTCTGCATGAATAAAGAAACTACATGTTAAATGTCAAAATATTATTTAAAATAATTGTAAGTTTGTGGAAAGCAACTCGAGAGAAGTGAATTCCAAAGAGTAGTAGTTCTGGGGATAAATTAATTTTGATAAGCAGAAGTACTGCATTGTGGAGGAGAAAGTGTAAATTCATGGGCGCTCTCAGCTGCCCTAGTTCTACGGGGAAAGATGTGGAGAGGCGGCACAATTGAAGCAAGTTCCTCGGAACAATTGCTGTGAAAATATCTGTAGAATAATGCAAGGGATGCAACGTTTCTTCGTATGGATAATGTAGGAAGGTCCTGTGTGATTGCAGGGTTATTGATTAATCTAATAGCTTTATTTTGAATTTTGTCCAACTGCCTCAATGCAACCACTCCACTTCCACTCCACAGAGGTGAACAGTAATCCATCTGAGAACGCACATGACTTTTATATATTACGGCCAACTGCTCGTCAGTGAAGAATTCTCGAACTCTGTACAGGAGTCCCAGTTTTTTAGAGGCATTCTTAGCAATGCTTCTAACATAATGTGTCCAGCTCAGGTTAGTACTTAATGTTACACCGAGAATGTCAATACTAGGGGAAGTGGGAATATTTACATCATTAAAAAATATATGGGAGTCAGTGAGATTCTGTCGGTTAGAAAATTGAATGTACAGTACTTGGATTTCTGTGCATTAAAGGAAACTAGATTCTTTTGTCCCCATTCATTAATTTTAGAAAGGTCCTGGTTCAGAGAAATTGCAGTGTTTATTTTTGAATTTGTAAGATTGGGTTGGGTGAAAGAATTGGTAAATGTGAAGGAACTGTGGAGTGTTGAGTCATCTGCGTAGGAATGTATTGGATTATGAAATTAATGAAATCAATGAAACTAATGAATACATGTGGTACTCCAAGTATTTGAACCAAGGATACTTGCACTGAAATTCCGCTCACTAACCATTACGTTATCAAGACCTAATAGTTTTTTTTCTCTCCCAGCTACGATCAGGAGAGCACCCACTGGGACCACCCGGCCATGATGGAACTACTGGACTCCCTCACAGAGTTCAACCACATCATGTTCTCCGCCTACTGCACCGCCACCAAGCTCAGGCTCCTGCAGAAGAAATTGGCATGTGAGTTGAAAGCTTATCTTTCTGTGTCTTGTTAATGCTTTCAGTATCGTAGTGTCTTTTTGCTTTATATATTGGCTGTCATTACATAAGATTACATAAGTTCAGTATACCGGTGCAGAATCTGCAACAGGCCTATTGGTCCAACAAGGCAGTTACTTTAACACACCCAACTATCATCTTGAATATATTTTATATTTTCAGCTTAGGAAAGACCACACGTAATTAAACTTTATCAATTGACCCTCTAGCTCTCCTAAGTTGTATAAAATCAGCTAATGATAGCCAAAATAAAAGGAAGAGAAACATCATTGACTGCTGAAAGAGTTAATGTAAACTTGGATTCAAGTGTATGGTGAAAAAATTATGAAAAATGGGGTGAAATTATTCCTTAATGAATCACATTATTATGGCGTCCCTTCACATGAATAGGCCTATAAAGAGCTACAGTTAACTGTGCCTATCCTCACACATCTCTCTCACTTCCAACATTTCACACCCTATTGTACCATCTAACACCACTTTTTGTTCTCAGGCACTACATGTCCAGCAATTCCACCCTCTTACACTGTTCGAGTTTAATCACTATCATGGTACAGTCAGTCCCCCCCAATCCGCGCCTATATAGGCAGCATTACACGACGTGTATTGGGAATTTGCGCATTGGGGATAACATAACTTATGGAGAAAAATACATATAGGCGGCAGCCCGCATTTCCACACACATTTGACGGTAATTTTTGATCAAAATCAATACTAATTGGACAACCAAGCATACACAATAATAGAAACATAAACAAGTCATTCCTTACATTAAAATTAAATGCTATAAGTAGGTGAGAAGAGTGGAGGCTCCGAGGCAGACCCCCGCGACAGGGCGAGTTTATATAGCCTAGGCCTAGGCTTCCCCGGCCCCGCCACTGTCACTGGCCCCGTCCCCGGCCCCGGATAAACCCATAGATTTCCCGATCGCAGTAGTGCCTTCACCAGTTTATTCTTCCTAGGCATTTTGAATTTGTTGAAGGGTGTAGGAAGGCGGTTGTTACACAATAAATGGGTCAAGTCTCAGCGCACGGACACTTAAGGATATTGGGACTGAGAAGGAAGCGTCCGTGTGGTTATGTGTGTACTTACACTTACACTAGTTGTATTTGCGGGAGTGAGCATGCTTGTTAATTCCCGCCTCCTAAGATATGTTTGTCATACCGTGCTTTGAAACTATGCACTGATGGTGCAGACACTACTTCGGCTGGTAATTTGTTCCACCCATTAATCGAGTTGGTAGGAAATCTTTTACTTTTCAGATCAGATTTACTATTAGGCACTTTCAGTTTGTAGCTGTGACCTCTCGTTCTCTCACCTCCATCCCTCTCTATGAAGTTTTCTTGGTCGATTTTGTCAATACCTCTAACACATATGTATATCTGAATTTGCTGTCCTAGTTTCCTTCTCTGTTCCAGTGTAGGTAGATTCAATCTCTCGAGCCTCTCTTGGTACTCCAAATTTTCCAAACCTGGGATCATCCTCGTAGCTGCTCTCTGTACCCTCTCAATTTTGTGGATATGTTTCTTCATGTGAGGGGACCACACTACAGATGCATATTCCATCCTGGGTCTTATTATTGCCGTTATTATTTGTTTCATGGTGTTTTCATTAAGATAATTGAAAGACATCCTGATATTTGCCAATAGTGCTAGTGATTCTCTCACTATCTTATTTGCGTGGCTTTCTGGAGACATGTTATCCTTAAATTCTGTGTGTGTACTTACACTAGTTGTATTTGCGGGAGTGAGCATGCTCGTTAATTCCCGCCTCCTAAGATATGTTTGTCATACCGTACTTTGAAACTATGCACTGATGGTGCAGACACTACTTCGGCTGGCAATTTGTTCCACCCACTAATCGAGTTGGTAGGAAATCTTTTACTTTTCAGATCAGATTTACTATTAGGCACTTTCAGTTTGTAGCTGTGACCTCTTGTTCTCTCACCTCCATCCCTCTCTATGAAGTTTTCTTGGTCGATTTTGTCAATACCTCTAACACATTTGTATATCTGACTTTGCTGTCCTCGTTTCCTTCTCTGTTCCAGCGTAGGTAGATTCAATCTCTCGAGCCTCTCTTGGTACTCCAAATTTTCCAAACCTGGGATCATCCTCGTAGCTGCTCTCTGTAACCTCTCAATTTTGTGGATATGTTTCTTCATGTGAGGGGACCACACTACAGATGCATATTCCATCCTGGGTCTTATTATTGCCATTATTATTTGTTTCATGGTGTTTTCATTAAGATAATTGAAAGACATCCTGATATTTGCCAATAGTGCTAGTGATTCTCTCACTATCTTATTTACGTGACTTTCTGGAGACATGTTATCCTTAAATTCTATCCCCAAGTCTTTTTCTGCTTTGGGAATCACTTCGTTTCCTAGTTTATAATCTTTTCTAGGTCTGTACTTGCTTTTACCCATTTCTAGAGTCTTACATTTCCCTGCATTGAACTCCATATTCCATTTGATGCTCCATTCATGGATCTTTTGCAAATCTGCTTGGAGCTCAAGGCAATCCTCCTGGGTTCTGATCGTTTTAAGCAGCTTAGCATCGTCCGCAAACATGCTCATGTAGCTTGTTAGTCCCTCAGTCAAGTCATTTACAAATATTAGAAACATGATTGGGGCTAGGACAGATCTTTGTGGTACTCCACTCGTAATTTGAGTCCAGTTTGACGATTTCCCCCTTACTGTTGTTCTCATCTGTCTTCCGCTAAGGTAGCTCGCCATCCATTTCAGCAGTTTGTCTCCTACTTTTCCCTCATGTTTTAATTTCCACAGCAATCTCTTGTGTGGAACTTTGTCAAATGCCTTTTTAAAGTCTAGGTAGGCACAGTCTACCCATCCTTCCCTCTGGTCCACTGTGTCTATTACTCTAGAGTAAAAATTCAACAAGTTGCTTACACATGATCTGCCTCCTCTGAATCCAAATTGTCGGTCAGTAATTAATCTTTTGGATTCCAGGTAGTTCACCCATTTGTCCCTTATTAATCCTTCCAGAATCTTCATGAGGATGCTCAATAGTGATACAGGTCTATAGTTCAGTGGTTTATTGTACTCCTTTGTTTATCTCTGCTTCCTCCCTTAAATATAGGAACAATGTTTGCTCTTTTCCATTCTGTAGGTACTATCTCTATGTCCAATGATTTGGTCATTATATCATATAATGGTATACTCAGTTCCTTGGCATTTTCTTTAATAATCCAGCCTGATACTCCGTCCGGTCCGGCGGCTTTGTTTGGATCCACCTTACTCATTATGTCTATGAGCTCTGCTCTGTTAAATGTGACTTCCGGCATTTCCTCTGTACCTATCTCATTGGTTTCTGATGCAATGAATTCTGCTTCTTTTGTAAATACTGATGCAAAATTTCTATTTAGTTCTTCCGCAATTTCTGTATCCTCTTCTATGATTTTGTTTCCACTTTTAATCTACGATTGTGGCTTTTATCTTCCTTTTGCCGTTTACAAACTTGAATTTTTTTTTGGATTCTTTTCATAGTTCTCCACTATCCCTTTCTCATGGTTTGCCTCTGACCTCCTCCTCATTTCTGTGTATTTGATTCTCTCCTCTTTATTGTGTGTGTGTGTGTGTGTGTGTGTGTGTGTGTGTGTGCGCGCACGGAGTAGGGAGGGGGGGTGGCGCGGAATAAAAAAAACAGCATTTTTACACCACTCTTCAACCGTGATTCGTGTTTTGTGGGGTCAATACGTGTTTTAGGGATTTTGAGTACTGTACCTGTTTTACCCCTCGGCGCGGAATAGGGTAAACGCGGACTGAGGATACGTGTATTAGGGGGACTGATTGTACTACATTCTTGAATATCAATTCTTTCACTTATTCTGTATAGTTTAAGTTGTTTTTATCAGCAATTATTTTTACCTTAAATGTTTCTTTTTCCCTTTCAGTGGACCGTGCTAAGATGCAAACCGCGACCAACATCTTCGACGAGCACGGTCTGCGTGGCCAAAACGACCGCCTCATCGACGTTTCCGACATGCTCGTAGTGCTGTCCGCCTTGTACGCCACTATCGATGACGAAAACTCCGACGTGGACATTACCTTGGCCATGGATCTCTGTCTAAACTGGCTGCTGAATGTTTACGACTCACAGCGCACGGGACAGATGCGAGTGTTGAGCTTCAAGATTGGTCTGGTTTGTCTGTGTATGGGACATTTGGAGGAGAAGTATAGATGTGAGTATTTGGATAAAAATTACTTTTGTTTAAAACTGTAGAGAACTTTTATATCAGTACTGTATATAAAACAACTCCAGAATTTTTTTCAAGCATTTGCTTGTCAAACATGCAAATTTATATTTGAGCTCTTTATTTCAAAACATCAAATACTCTCCATGTGTAGATATGGTCTTCACTTACTAATAAACAGAAAAGCTTACTTTTTATTTTCTTCACATGAAATAGGAAATTATCATAGAAATTTGCTTGTATTAGGATACAAGATTATACATTAAATAATCCCTTTCTGTTTCCCCCAGACATGTTCCGGCTGATAGCGGACCCCAACCGTCTTGCAGACCAACGTAAGCTGGGTCTGTTGCTGCATGACTGTGTACAGGTGGGGAGGTGGCTGCCTTTGGTGGCTCCAACATTGAGCCATCTGTACGAAGCTGCTTCACTAAGGCTGGCAAGGATAGAGAGACTATTGAGGTGGGTGGATGTGTTCAATACACTTCTGGTGCAGAGATAAAACAAAAAATAGCAAAAATGTAGTGGAAAGATGAATTAAAATGTAAAACTTGCAAACTAAACAAACCAAAATTGGGACAAGGACAATATAAAGTCAAATTAAATTATCAAAATCGCTATGTGGAAACAACGTTTACTAAAATGAAAATTATTAAATAAAAGAACACAATCCACCACATAGGGTGTACATCACTACATGAGCAAGTTAATCTGTTTCCCAAGCAAACCAATCGCACATATAACAACGCACTATCGTCACGTTAAAGGAAGTAGTCAAGTTTGGGAAGTCCGGGACGTTCTGGCAAATTTTACTAAACTCTGCATGAATAAAGAAACTACATGTTAAATGTCAAAATATTATTTAAAATCAAATTTGCAACATGACAAGACATTAACAATAGTAAAAAATACAAATATTGATAAGATATCTATACTATTACAAATAATATATAAAATACAGTACACATCACTAACGATAGTGCTATCGGGTAGGTACCTGTAAGCATAGCATGCCTCAAGTGACCCCTATCAATAACTACCCTACAAATAACCTACATTTATAGCACAAATAAACTAAGGAAATCGCAAAAGTAAGCAATTGATACTATCGACAATGAATACATATAATATAAAGAGAAATAATTGCAAAATATGAAGTAACAACAGATTTAAACAAAGAGTACTCTTTTAACAAGAACAATAAATTTAAAAAATCATCAATATTAATAATAATAATAATAGAAAAAGAAAAAGATAAACAATAAATACAGACAAAAAGTAAGCAGAGGTTATACAAGAAACTTCAAGTTAAAATGCTTGATTAAAATTATTGATGTCAAATTTTAGAATACAGTCACAATAATTGACCCTAAAAAGATTAAATTTATGGAACAATTTACTTGCCTCAAAACCTCTGTCCACTAAGAGTCTGTATAGTAACCTAGCTCTAGCCCAAAAGTCATCTACTTTAGTGCAGATTTTACAAAATCTTATTAATTGGGAATAAAAACAATTATAAGTGATTTTACTATCGATATTACTAGGGAAAGGAAAGTTTATTACGTTAAAATTAAAATCATCAACTTTGTGATATACTTTAAGTATGCACTGTTCATTAACAATCTCTATATTTATATCAAGAAAATTTTCAACTTTATAATTTACGTTACATTGTGTGAGGGGAATAGAATTAGGGTAAATAAGTTTAGCAACTTGATTAAAATTTAACAAATTGCAAACAAGAATATCATCAATATATCTACTATTATTACTTAACAGTTTAGCAAGTGCTAATTTTTCTGGAATTTTCTGGAACCCACATATTCAAAAAGTATTACAATACTGTAGTATTATTATTAATATTTATTTTTTACACAACTGTTTCAGCTCATCTTGAGCCCTCTTCATGTATGAAGAGGGTTGAAAATTAGCCAAAATTTTTGTATATTTTCAATATATACTTTTTTTAGTAGTGTCGTAGCTTTATTTCTCTCAAAAATTAGTTAGGCATTGATAATCCAACAGAAAAACATAAACTCAATTTGAGTGTACTGTACTGTGTAACGGTACGGTACCATACTTTATTTTGTTTTTATATATTTTTATTGCTGTATTATAAAATCCCTAGATCTAGATGAGTGTCAACAGTTCATGTTTTTCTGAATATCTCTCAAGTTTGTAAGCTTGACACAGACAAGTAATTTTAGTTCACTAAAGTAAAGTGGTTTTGTGATAACGTGACGATAGTGCGTTGTTATATGTGCGATTGGTTTGCTTGGGAAACAGATTAACTTGCTCATGTAGTGATGTACACCCTATGTGGTGGATTGTGTTCTTTTATTTAATAATTTTCATTTTAGTAAACGTTGTTTCCACATAGCGATTTTGATAATTTAATTTGACTTTATATTGTCCTTGTCCCAATTTTGGTTTGTTTAGTTTGCAAGTTTTACATTTTAATTGTAGTCATAAATGCCCCGTCCTTCTCAACCTACCATATTTTCTGCAAAGATCCCCTCCTGCCCTTCCCTACCTCTTCTTGAATAGTAGTCCATCTTGATCTAATCCTTTGGGCCAGCCTTGTGGAAGTACTTTTGGGGAACTCAGTGGTATGGGTAAAACAATTACAGTAAAAGTCCGTTAATCCGACGACCGATGATTCGAATCTCCCAATAGTCCGAATTTTTCAATTTGAGGCCAAATCCGAATTCACCCGATGGTCCGAATTTCAAGAAGTCCCAAAGTCCCCTTTTTGAGGCATTAGGCCACTCAAATGACACATAATGGAGCACACACATATCATATGTTCATGAATTCACTTTAAAAGTTTACCATTGTCATTGTAGCCTATTATCTACTTCAAAACATTCAGATTAATGGTCAAAGGAAGCTACTGATATAATCGTAAACACCTTCGTCTTCTTCTTCCACATCGTCTGCTAGAGAGTTGTTTTGCTCTTGAACGCATCCTTGGGACGCTCCGATGCGCTACTGGCTTGCACCGCATTTTCTGCAAGCGCATTCAGTCTTGAGCTTGAAAACGCACCTTTCAAGAAGTCCCAAAGTCCCCTTTTTGAGGCATTAGGCCACTCAAATGACACATAATGGAGCACACACATATCATATGTTCATGAATTCACTTTAAAAGTTTACCATTGTCATTGTAGCCTATTATCTACTTCAAAACATTCAGATTAATGGTCAAAGGAAGCTACTGATATAATCGTAAACACCTTCTTCTTCTTCTTCCACATCGTCTGCTAGAGAGTTTGTTTTGCTCTTGAACGCATCCTTGGGACGCTCCGATGCGCTACTGGCTTGCACCGCATTTTCTGCAAGCGCATTCAGTCTTGAGCTTGAAAACGCACCTTTCAAGAAGTCCCAAAGTCCCCTTTTTGAGGCATTAGGCCACTCAAATGACACATAATGGAGCACACACATATCATATGTTCATGAATTCACTTTAAAAGTTTACCATTGTCATTGTAGCCTATTATCTACTTCAAAACATTCAGATTAATGGTCAAAGGAAGCTACTGATATAATCGTAAACACCTTCATCTTCTTCTTCTTCCACATCGTCTGCTAGAGAGTTTGTTTTGCTCTTGAACGCATCCTTGGGACGCTCCGATGCGCTACTGGCTTGCACCGCATTTTCTGCAAGAGCATTCAGTCTTGAGCTTGAAAACGCACCTTTGGACGTATTAGTCTTGAGCTTGAAAACGCACCTTTGGATGTTCCGATACGCTACTATTTATAGTTCAGTGATCGGAGCATCCCTAGGGTGCTTTCAAGACAACAAGACAAGGGTGCTTTCAATACAATATAATATAACAGAGCACGTCACAAAAGGAAAATCACAAAAGGAAAATTACAAGAACCTCTCAGGGAAGTGCCGTTGTTAAGGCATTACTTCCCGAACCACATCTGATCTTCAAGAGCAAGACAAACTTGCTAGTAGACGGAAGAAGAAGAAGACGTTTATATCAGCAGATTCCTTTGACCATTAATCTGAATGTTTTGAAGTAGTTAATAGGCTACAATGACAATGGTAAACTTTTGAAGTGATTTCATGAACATATGATATGTGTGTGTGCACCATTGTGTCATTTGGGTGGCCTAATGTCTCAATGTTTTCGTCATACACAGGTTCATAGGGGTAAAGTCCGATAATCCGAAAAATCCACTAATCCGAACGAGAGCCGGTCCGCTGCCCTTCGGATTAACGGAAGTTTACTGTATATCAAAAAAAGTAGTAAAGAGCAACTCGTTAACCCAACCCTAGTATACAAATTACCGATATGCTTGTTATATTTTTAACATCGTTCTTAATACCAATAACACCCCAAATGAAATGAATGAAAATCTGTGGTTCTCCCAGGATTCGAACCCAGGATATCACATACAGAACTTACACGCTCTAACCATTACACCATCTTTTTCCAGGCGGGGTGCACTTCCTGGCGTGGGTACAACAGGAGCCTCAGTCCCTGGTGTGGCTGGCAGTACTACACAGAGTGGCCGCATCAGAGACCATACAACACCAGGTATGTAAAGTCATATGCAAGTTTTATCATGGGCTTTCTCTCACACACCAAAATCGAAAATTGCAAATAATTTACCAATTTTCCCCGTCGGTTGCACGATTGTTGCAAGATAGCCAGATGTCGTACAAGTATGATTCAGGTGTCATTGGAAAGCGCTATCATCGTCCTTTCACGATATATAATTGTATTACGCTCTGGCTCTTGCTTATGCATGAAAAAGAGCATAAAATGAAGGTAATTTTCGGTAAATATAGCTACCTGGCGCTATGGTGATATACAGGTACACACAACACCCTGCTCTTTGAGAGTTAAAACATGTTGTATAGCTTGAATAATATGTAGATCATCAGACTGAGTAGTTAGTATTACTGTATATTGTACAGTACTTTCTTTTGGTTGTACATTTATTAACCCGTTGAGACCCAGCGTCGCACGTGTTGCGTCGGCAGTCTTTGATCACCAACTCCCAGCGACGCATCACGTGCGTCCGACATATAAAAAACACTTACGTGGCTCGTAAGGTAGGAAATGGCGGGAGAATAGGAGGGGGCGGTACCGTAGTGTGTGGGGGAGCCGGGCCAGTAGGTGTGAGCGGGCCGAGACAGCCGCGCGGCTGGTGGTGGTGGGCTTAGTGGGGATAGTTTACACCCCTAGTTTACCGCCACTTTGAACCTTCATTACTCCGGTCGTATGGGAGCTAGAGGCTTGAGATTTATGTGAGATACTCCTTAGGATGTATGCCGTACAATGCCATACTCAGTTTTTACCCTAGTGCTCCCGGGCGGGTGGTCATGCGGGGGAGACGAACTATTGAAACCCCCCCCCCCCCCCCCCGCCCCCAAATGACCGAAATGAGTTTTTTTTTATTTGTGTGTTCATTTCTCACCATTCTCTTCCATTTTGGCTCAACAAATTTTTTTGAAGCTCCCCCCCCCCCAACCCCCCACCGGCCCCCCCCCCCAAAAAAAAATGTCAGAGGTGATTTTTTTTTTTTTTTTTTTCATTTCTCATCCTTGTCTTCCATTCTAGCAAACAAAAAAAATAAGTGAAAATGGCTTGGGACTGGGGTGAACAAAATATTATAACTAGCCGGGGCTCAACGGGTTAATATGTTTTTTATTCCAGGTGAAGTGCAACATCTGCAAGGCTTACCCCATATTGGGCCTGCGGTACCGGTGTCTGAAGTGCCTGAGTTTCGACATGTGTCAGCGGTGCTTCTCTGACAGTCGCAGCGGCAAGAGTCACAAGATCACTCGCCCTATGCATGAGTATTGTACTGCGGTGAGTACATTTTCGAGGATTTGTTTTCCTGTGCAAACCATGGAACGGACTTTCAACAATCAATTACCAACTTTTATTTAATTGGCGTCAGTAAGGATGTACGGCCCTGTATTTGTGAGGAGTGTACTGGTCCCAAAAATCTAACATGGTCCCTGGAGGTGGTGATGTAGTGTTGGAGCTGGGTAGGGTGTCAAACGAAAGAGGAGTCCATTATTTTTTAGTCTTTATTGTTGTATATGTAAGGATAAAATTGTGGTTTATAGTTCATACAGTATTATGTCTATGGAAGCAATAAAATGGCCAAAACAATGCTATTTCAGGATAATTTATTGTAAAATATTTATTTTTCTTGTGGATATTGAGCAGATCCTCTCTAACATGTTTTCCTCGCATATGTACCTTCAGAGGTACAGTAGTCTTTTGCCTTGGAAATTGACTAGCCTATTGCGAGGATTATATTTATGGTTGGGATTGTATGAAAGCTGTCAAACAGTTGATATATTTTTACAAATTATATATACAGTATGTATAAATATGCATAGTTTATAAAGGCCGGTAATTTTATCAATTGTAATATTATTTTTCTTTATCCTCAGACGACCGCTGGTGAGAACATTAAGGACTTCACTAAGGCTCTAAAGAACAAGTTTAAGTCGAAGCGATCACTACAGAAGCACACCAAGAAGGGTTACCTACCTGTACAGACTGTTCTTGAGGTCAGTAACAACCAACACTAACTTTTTTGTCAGGTAATTAGGTTTGACATGTAGTATTTGGTTTAGGGTAAACAGGAGATGAGCTTAACATCTCAATGATGCCAACTAAGTGGCTTTACATATACCAGTACTACTTTTTAAAATTTCAAACAAGTAGGATATACCAGTATCTTCATAACATTTATATGATAACAGGATTTATTAATTACATAAATTTTGTATACCGTACTGTATTTATTAATGATGAACATGTGGGCTGGTTAACCCTTCTTACCCGGGCTGTCTTACCCAATGACGGTCGCCCCTACCCGGGCGATATGGCCAAAAACGTCTAGGCCTAGGCTACCGTATTTATGTTTATTTTCACTGCTAGAACTTTCCCACTCATCTATAATCGTAGTGCGGTTTTCAATCTGTATTTTGGCGTTGAGTAGAGCTCTGTAAGTCAACTGGTTCAGTTGTGATGACGATTTCAGTGGAGCCAATATTGCAGAGATGTTGCCAATATGTGGGCTTTTCAGACACTAATTTCGTCTGACGTCAGAACAATAACATTGAAGAGTCTTCTCCTTCTTGTTTTCGGAGGTGCGGTGACGCAACGCTTGGGTTTGTTGACATACGTCGTACGCACGGCGTTCGGACCAAGCTTAATTAGGCTATTAAGCTCATGCCTTAGGTAAGGCATACCGGGTAGCGGCCCTTCTTTCGTGCTGTCCTTACCTAAGGCAGACCGGGTAGGAAGGGTTAACTCATAAATATTTAGTGATTATATAAATACCTTTTAAAAATAAGTATCTAACTAACCCTTTCATTGCTAGATATCTTTATTAATCTGAACAAAATTGTAGTGTCAGTCATAATTAAATTGAATAAGCGTAATGCATAAATGCGCGGAATTTCGGTGTGAGTAGGCCTATCCTAGGTTCGAGTCCTTGGAGTGCCATATGTATTTGTTGATTTTATTAATTGAGTTTAGAAGTTGTTTTTGTTGTTGTTCCCTAAGCTGCCTGGCCGAACAGCCCCGAGTCCCTGAGAAAGGCCATGGCCACGATCGGGCTTTCCCACAGAGCTCTCATTGAGTGTAGATTGTGTTGTTGGCGTAAGTGGTTGTGTGAAATGCAGTCTTCTATGATGTGTTTAATGGTATGGGGTGCTGTGTTACATCCCGGGCAGGCGTCGACAACGGAGTCATCCAGTCTCTTCTGATAGCTCAGGAGAGCTGGATGGTGTCCGCATCTCAGCCTGGCCAGGTGGACTCTGTCCTCGCGAGGAAGGGAGGATTCGGAAGGAAGGATTCGGAAGGATGGATTTCGGGAGGTCGTGCATGCAGCTGCGTGTTGTCTGTGAGTGAGTGGATGGATCGGTGAGAGATATGAGTATGGATGTGCTTCTGGAAGTTGGTTCGGGGTGGGCAGGGAGGGAGAGAGGACAATAATTGTGTGTGATACCGTGTGCTGGGTGTTGTTTTGATATTTCTTGGTGTCTGTGGGTGTGTTGCCATGTAGTTTAGTGGGTGGTCTTGGTTCGTGGAGGCTGCTGCCAGGAATTGAGTGCCTCTCATGTCCAGATGGTCTTTGACTTTGAGAATTTTGGTTTCTTGATGTAGGTGATCTGTGGGTGAAGTAGCTGTGCAGCCTGTAATGATCTTCAGGGCTTTGTTTTGAATAGTCTGTAAGGTCTTATGATGTGTTTCAGCTAGGTTAGAAGCCCAGGCTGGGCTTGCGTATTCCATCACTGATCTTATGTATTGTTTATATACTGTGGTGGTAGTTTCTTTGTTGTGTCCAAATTTTGTGTGAGCAAGTGACCTGAGGGCGTTAAGTCTGGGTGTCAGTTTCTTTTTAATGTTTGTGGTGTGCTGTTTGAATGTCATATGAGTATCATATGTTACTCCTAGGATTTTGGGTGTGTGTGTATGTGTTAGGGGTGCGTTGTTTATGGTGAGTTGAGGGATGTATTCGTGTTCTCCTGTCCAACTTGTGAGCAGGGTTGCGGTGGATTTGGCTGGGGCTAGATTAAGTCTGTTTGTAGTGCACCAACCATGTAGTGTGTTGAGATAGGGTTGAAGGAGATCTGTTGCTCTTTTTGGGTCATGGTGTGTGCATGTGAGTGTTATGTCATCTGCATAGGAGGCTAAGTTTATTTGGGGCGTATTGGGTGTAGTTATATCGTGCATGTACAGATTGAAGAGTGCGGGCGATAGGACGGATCCTTGTGGGACTCCGTTTGGAAAGTTTCTGATTTTAGATGACTGACCGGCAAAAGATACGTGTGCACATCTGCCTGCTAGGAAGTTGGCCAGCCACCTTTTTGTGTTGTTGTGCATGTTTGTGTTGTAGATTTTGTTTGTTAGGTTGTGGCGGGGGATGGCATCGAAGGCTTTACTAATGTCGAGTGTGGCTAATAGTGATCTGTGTGGTGGTCTAGCTGAGTTGATGCCGTCGAAAGCTCTTTGTGTAAGGTCTGTGAGAAGAGTGTTTGTGGAATGCAGTGGCCTAAAGCCATGTTGTGTTGGAGCTAGGGGTAGGTCAGGTGTAATTAGTTGTAATACTAGGCGTTCCATGACTTTGATAGGTGTGCAAAGAAATGTGATGGGGCGGTGCGAGGAGGGTAGCGTGGGGTCTTTGTTGGGTTTGGGGAATGTGATGATGATACCATGCTTCCAAATGTCTGGTATTGTGTTGTGTGAATAGCTGTAGTTTGATATGTTAGTGAGTGCTTGTATGCCTTGTGGTCCCAGGTGTCTGAGGTGTATGTTGCTTATGTTGTCTAGGCCACAGGCGGGTGAGTGCTTGAGATTGTTGATGATATGCTTTGTCTGGTGATTGGTGAAGGGTGTATAGTCAGGGTCTGTGGGGAATTGTCTCTTACGTCGGATGACACGTCGGTCGTCTTTGTGAGGTTTTAGGTGGCTGACATGTGAAAAGTGATTGATGAGAGTGTTTGCTTGTTGTTTACATGAAGGAGTAGAGTCTGTTGTTGTGATTGCAGCATGTGATTGTGTTGTGTTGCTGTTGGAAAGTGTGATGCTGTTTAGTGTTTTGTAGAGTTTTTTGGGGTTTGTTTTGTGATCAAGTGTTTGTAGGAAGTTATTCCAATTTAGTTTTTGTTGTTCTTGTATTTTGTTGTTAGTTTGGGTGTTGAGTGCTTGAATTTGTTGTGTGATGTCTTGTGTGTGGGGTGCTGGGGAGTGTTTCAGTATGTCGCGTTGTCTGATGAGGTTTTGAATTTCTGGTGTGAAGTTGGGGTTGTGTCTTTTCCTGTTACCTCTTGGAATGTGTTTCTTGTCAGCGTTTTGGATCGTTTTATTGAGTATGTGTACAGCATTGTTGATGTTAGTGATGGGTGTACTGTTTAGAGTTGTGAAGTGTTGTTCTGTCTCATTTGTGAATGCTTCCCAGTTAGCTCTTTTATAATTGGTGTATGTGTGTTTGTGGCTAGCTGGGGTGAGTCTGGTTTTGGTGGTGATAATGATCGGGAGGTGGTCAGAGCCTAAGGTTCTGACCACCCTCCAGGATGTTGTGGGGGCGAGTTCTGGGGAGCAAAAGGTGATGTCAGGAGATGATGGGTTATAGAGGGCTTGGTGAGGAATATGGGTATGTTGATGGATGTCGTTAAGGATGATGAGGTTATCGGTTTGGTTTTGTAGTACCAGCCCTCTGTCTGTGTCGGGGTTGTCGACAAACCAGGCCGACGTCTTGGCGTTGAAGTCACCACCCAGGATGATGTGTGGGGTGTGTGGGGTGTTTGTGATGTGTTGTAAGTGTGGTCTGTATTCATTTGGCACTGTAGGGGATGTTTGGGGAGGGATGTATGTGTTTATGATGGTTATGTTGGAGTTGTTGCCAGTGCGTATTTTAATTGATTGTATTTCTGTTGTGTTATCATTTGGGGGGAGGAGGGATTTGGTTTGTACACTGGTTACTATGTATGATATTTCTTTGTGTACCAGGGTGATGAGTTTAGAAGTAAAGTTGGTTGGTGAAAAATATGAATTGTACTGAAGGAATTACCTCAGATGTTTCTTAAAACTCAAGACTTCAAGACAGTTAGTCTTAAACTGATTACAATAGAAAAGTCATCTTCATATACACAAATTTAACGACCGAATGCTCCACACGAAGCGCGGTTCCGGTCTGACGTCCTAATGGCGGCGTTCCAGACAACCCTGTTAAGCGCTACCTCACTTGTCAGGTTCAGGTTCATGCTAAAAGGGTTAATAATGTTTTGCTTACACAGTGTAGTTTCTTCATTAACTAATATTATTCTTAACACCAATAACCCTCAATGAAATTAATGAAAGCATATGATCATCCGGCAATTCATGTTTATACAATTTCTCTTTATCCACAGGGCGATCCACTGGAGTCCCCCTCACCCTCACCCCAACACAATGTGACCAGCCAGGATAATCACTCGCCTGGAGCTGTACGCATCACGACTGGCAGAGGTCGAGCTTAGAACCAACTCTAACTCTACACCAGACAGGTAAAACACATACCACCTTTAGATTTATTATACTTTCCAAAAATAGAGCTTCTTATTGTAAATTTAACCTAGTTCTTTGATAATTTGATACCAAGTTTTATTTTAGCTACCTCTGCAAAAAGTAGATGAATAAATATATGTAAAAATAATACCGGTAATTGTGGGTAGTATTTTTTTTTCTTTTTTTTTCTATGTGATTGAGGAGGCAAAAGGCATAACTGCCTATAGCGAGTGCCTCCCCATAGTTGAAAGAGTGGCAGGGCCAAAATCAAGGGACGTTCGAGCCAAAATGCCTGGACACACAGAGTTTGAAGCAATTTAAGTCATAGGAAGAGGGAAAGACTGATTCTGGGAGAGAGTTCCAGAGCTCAGCTGTTGAGTAGAAGAAAGTTTGAGAGTAACGTTTCACTCTTGGGTTGGAGAGTTGCACAGAGTAGGGGTGGGATTGAGTTGCAAGACGGGTACCACGTGCCCTGCGTAAAGGAGGTGGTATGCACTGGGATAGCTCTGAGGAACACTGATTATTATAGTAGCGATAGAATAGCGAGAGAGATGCAACATTGCGGCGGAGAGAGAGAGATTGCAGAGAGTTGGTGAGTGGACGGGAGTTAATGATATGAAAGGCCTTCCTTTCAACTTTATCTAGAAGAGCGGTGTGAGAGGAACCTCCCCACACATGTGAACAATACTCAATACAAGGGTGCACTATGCCCCTGTACAGAGCAAGAAGCTGTGCAGGGGAAAAGTACCCCCTAAGGCGGTTGAGCACACCCAGCTTCTGGGAGGCTGCCTTAGCAAGACTGGTAATATGGTCCTTCCAAATGAGAGCAGAAGAAAAAGAGACACCAAGAATATTGAGAGAAGATGAAGGGTTGATTTTTGTATTGTTGAAGAATAATGTACTGTCTGTCACTGAAGGGCTCAAACCACTGACCTCCAGATCATGAGCGCCCACTGTTATTACTGTACCAAGAAGACTATAACCTGTTCATTACAGGTAGGCCAGAAATTGTAACCCCTTAACCTCTGTAACTCAATAAAGGCTAGAGCAATAATTGGGCTGTACACCTCCACACCTATTCTCTGGCTGCGTATTCCTAAATTATAATGTAAAACTTGCAAAATAAACAAACCAAAACTTATACAAAAACAGTAAAAAGACAAAACAACTAATCAAAATCGCTATGTGGAAACAACGCTTAAGTAAAATAATAATTTATAAATAAAAGAACACAATCCACCTTGTTAGATAACTTTAGTTGTTTTTTAGTTACTGTATAGATGTTGGGAGTCACGATATTTGGCCTAACTATAATCAATGGACTATAGGTCCTCTTGATTGAAGCAGAACATCGATATTAAATAACTGTTTTTATTTTTATCATTGCAATAAATAATGATTGTGGCCTATGTTTTTATTATATCATTAAGACTTTAAAAAAAAAAAAAAAAGGAAAAAGTGGGGATTGGGCCGGAGTATATACTGTAGATAGATAGATAGATTAAGATTAGGTTAGATGTGTTAATAATTTCTACAACTTTCTTAACATTATCTCCCCCATAGTGAGGATGAACATGGACTGATCGCCCAGTACTGTCAGTCCCTGAGTTCGTCCGACGCCCCACTGCCGGTGCCCCGCTCTC
Organism: Paralithodes platypus; assembly: GCA_032716605.1. Classification (NCBI taxonomy): domain Eukaryota; kingdom Metazoa; phylum Arthropoda; class Malacostraca; order Decapoda; family Lithodidae; genus Paralithodes; species Paralithodes platypus. Next base: position 5,490,452 of record CM064486.1, on the reverse strand, counting down.
CACTACAAGTCATGGCTGCTGTTGATGCTGAACAGAAGGATGAGCTGGAACAGATGATCAGGTACTTTTACACTCATATGTGCCAGATTTTGTGTTCATATAGGCCTGCTGTACTATGAAACAATGGCAAAGCCTCCAAAATTGTCTTCTTTCTCTACAAACACTCATTTTACTCCTACCATAATATGTCTTTCTTTATATATATATAGAAGGTGATTTTAAATATATTATTTACCTATTTTTTCTCTCCCATCGTAATGAAAAAGGACGCTAAATCATTTTAAGAATACCATCTGTTTTGTCAGTACCGGTACCAGTTGTCCCTCTCACTTAATTTCATAACTGGTACCTTCCTTTCTGCCTGTCCTTATTCATTCTTTGTAAATTGTTATACCATTGCAAGATACTTTTCTTAATCCATTCAACCAATCCTTTATCAATTCCCAGAGCTTGTTATTTCATTCCAAAATATTCATTCTCTTTCTAATTAACTTCTTGGTATACCCAACCTGTTTACACTACTGTAACTCAACTTTCTCTTCATAATTGCTGAGGGGCACAGGGCCCTGGGTGGGGTTTTGGTTTCCCGGGCGTTTCCGCACCCTCCTCAGCTCCCCGCCATGGAGTGGCTTCGGTCACCCAGGCTTTATTGTGGTCGGCAGTGAGGGTTCTGTGGGGGCGCACGGTTATGGCCTTGGCCTTGCTCGGGGCCTTGGGGCTGTTCGGCCAGGCAGCTTGGGGAACAACAACAACAACAACAACAACACTACTGTAACTGCTAGAATCTCATACAGTCAAAATTTATATTAATATATTTGTAATCTACATAATATATAACGGTTTGCTGAATATAAACCAGTAACCATTGAATAACACGAAACCCCATCCACAGAGCCCTAGAGGAAGGGAACAGTGTACTGTATTGCAAGCAGAGTACGACCGCCTTAAGTCCCAGCAGCCGGTGGGGTCGCCCCCAGACGATGGTCTGGGGGGAGGGGGAATACAGAGGTCGGAGGCAGAGATGATAGCCGAGGCCAAGCTCCTGAGGCAACACAAGGGACGTTTGGAGGCCAGGATGGGTATATTGGAGGAGCACAACCGACAATCAGAGGCACAGTTTCATCGTTTACGTCACCTGCTCGGAGAGGTGAGGAATACATAACAATTAATAATTTTAGTACTGTACAGTATAATCAGTACTTAGGAGGAGATAACACAACATTTCTTCGCTCACAGAGGATTGGTGAAAGGAAGGGTATTCTAACTGTTAAAAACCACACACACCAATCTCCACCTATGTTGTCATCTTGGCACTGGAGCTCCTCTCCTATTTGGCCCAACCCGTTGTTGTCCAACCAAGAATGTCAGGCTACATGACCCAGAGGGTACAATGTACTGTGTCCTACCAGACGTGTTTCCACCATTTACCTCAAAGCCCCAAACCTATGAGACTACTTTTTTAGTGGATTTACCTAGCCTATTATTGTTTATGGAGTATATTCCTGTAGCTGGTTTTGGTGGATTGCCTTAGGCTACTAGATCGACCCCACATATGAATCTTGGGATTGTAAGAGGAGGCTGGAGGCTATCTCCTATAAGTAAATAATTTAATATTAATTCTAATACAAATATGATGACCATTTGATATCCTGCTAACACCCATAGTGATGCAATAAATATGTCCACTTACCTCACCATGTCTCCCTAGCCTGGTGGTATGAGTTCCCCCAACAAGTCCGGGACGCTGCAGACCAAGTCCGTCACCGCTAGTCAGTTGGCCATGGACTCCCCCGCTAAGGTTAATGGACACTCCACGCAAGGTAAGCTCTCACTGTTTTCATGTGTGCTAGATTATATATTTATATCAGCATAGGGATGAATATTTAGTTGTTGTAGTTATATATTTTTTAAGGGGGGGGGGTAATTATATACTGTACAGTAGAGTTTATAGTTGTTGTTGTTCCCTAAGCTGCCTGGCCGAACAGCCCCGAGTCCCTGAGAAAGGCCATGGCCACGATCGGGCTTTCCCACAGAGCTCTCATTGAGTGTAGATTGTGTTGTTGGCGTAAGTGGTTGTGTGAAATGCAGTCTTCTATGATGTGTTTAATGGTATGGGGTGCTGTGTTACATCCCGGGCAGGCGTCGACAACGGAGTCATCCAGTCTCTTCTGATAGCTCAGGAGAGCTGGATGGTGTCCGCATCTCAGCCTGGCCAGGTGGACTCTGTCCTCGCGAGGAAGGGAGGATTCGGAAGGATGGATTTCGGGAGGTCGTGCATGCAGCTGTGTGTTGTCTGTGAGTGAGTGGATGGATCGGTGAGAGATATGAGTATGGATGTGCTTCTGGAAGTTGGTTCGGGGTGGGCAGGGAGGGAGAGAGGACAATAATTGTGTGTGATACCGTGTGCTGGGTGTTGTTTTGATATTTCTTGGTGTCTGTGGGTGTGTTGCCATGTAGTTTAGTGGGTGGTCTTGGTTCGTGGAGGCTGCTGCCAGGAATTGAGTGCCTCTCATGTCCAGATGGTCTTTGACTTTGAGGATTTTGGTTTCTTGATGTAGGTGATCTGTGGGTGCAGTAGCTGTGCAGCCTGTAATGATCTTCAGGGCTTTGTTTTGAATAGTCTGTAAGGTCTTATGATGTGTTTCAGCTAGGTTAGAAGCCCAGGCTGGGCTTGCGTATTCCATCACTGATCTTATGTATTGTTTATATACTGTGGTGGTAGTTTCTTTGTTGTGTCCAAATTTTGTGTGAGCAAGTGACCTGAGGGCGTTAAGTCTGGGTGTCAGTTTCTTTTTAATGTTTGTGGTGTGCTGTTTGAATGTCATATGAGTATCATATGTTACTCCTAGGATTTTGGGTGTGTGTGTATGTGTTAGGGGTGTGTTGTTTATGGTGAGTTGAGGGATGTATTCGTGTTCTCCTGTCCAACTTGTGAGCAGGGTTGCGGTGGATTTGGCTGGGGCTAGATTAAGTCTGTTTGTAGTGCACCAGCCATGTAGTGTGTTGAGATAGGGTTGAAGGAGATCTGTTGCTCTTTTTGGGTCATGGTGTGTGCATGTGAGTGTTATGTCATCTGCATAGGAGGCTAAGTTTATTTGGGGCGTATTGGGTGTAGTTATATCGTGCATGTACAGATTAAAGAGTGCGGGCGATAGGACGGATCCTTGTGGGACTCCGTTTGGAAAGTTTCTGATTTTAGATGACTGACCGGCAAAAGATACGTGTGCACATCTGCCTGCTAGGAAGTTGGCCAGCCACCGTTTTGTGTTGTTGTGCATGTTTGTGTTGTAGATTTTGTTTGTTAGGTTGTGGCGGGGGATGGCATCGAAGGCTTTACTAATGTCGAGTGTGGCTAATAGTGATCTGTGTGGTGGTCTAGCTGAATTGATGCCGTCGAAAGCTCTTTGTGTAAGGTCTGTGAGAAGAGTGTTTGTGGAGTGCAGTGGCCTAAAGCCATGTTGTGTTGGAGCTAGGGGTAGGTCAGGTGTAATTAGTTGTAATACTAGGCGTTCCATGACTTTGGAGGGGGAGCAAAGGAGTGTGATGGGGCGGTGCGAGGAGGGTAGCGTGGGGTCTTTGTTGGGTTTGGGGAAAGTGATGATGATACCATGCTTCCAAATGTCTGGTATTGTGTTGTGTGAATAGCTGTAGTTTGATATGTTAGTGAGTGCTTGTATGCCTTGTGGTCCCAGGTGTCTGAGGTGTATGTTGCTTATGTTGTCTAGGCCACAGGCGGGTGAGTGCTTGAGATTGTTGATGATATGCTTTGTCTGGTGATTGGTGAAGGGTGTATAGTCAGGGTCTGTGGGGAATTGTCTCTTACGTCGGATGACACGTCGGTCGTCTTTGTGAGGTTTTAGGTGGCTGACATGTGAAAAGTGATTGATGAGAGTGTTTGCTTGTTGTTTACATGAAGGAGTAGAGTCTGTTGTTGTGATTGCAGCATGTGATTGTGTTGTGTTGCTGTTGGAAAGTGTGATGCTGTTTAGTGTTTTGTATAGTTTTTTGGGGTTTGTTTTGTGATCAAGTGTTTGTAGGAAGTTATTCCAATTTAGTTTTTGTTGTTCTTGTATTTTGTTGTTAGTTTGGGTGTTGAGTGCTTTAATTTGTTGTGTGATGTCTTGTGTGTGGGGTGCTGGGGAGTGTTTCAGTATGTCACGTTGTCTGATGAGGTTTTGAATTTCTGGTGTGAAGTTGGGGTTGTGTCTTTTTCTGTTACCTCTTGGAATGTGTTTCTTGTCAGCGTTTTGGATAGTTTTATTGAGTATGTGTACAGCATTGTTGATGTTAGTGATGGGTGTACTGTTTAGAGTTGTGAAGTGTTGTTCTGTCTCATTTGTGAATGCTTCCCAGTTAGCTCTTTTATAATTGGTGTATGTGTGTTTGTGGCTAGCTGGGGTGAGTCTGGTTTTGGTGGTGATAATGATCGGGAGGTGGTCAGAGCCTAAGGTTCTGACCACCCTCCAGGATGTTGTGGGGGCGAGTTCTGGGGAGCAAAAGGTGATGTCTGGAGATGATGGGTTATAGAGGGCTTGGTGAGGAATATGGGTATGTTGATGGATGTCGTTAAGGATGATGAGGTTATCGGTTTGGTTTTGTAGTACCAGCCCTCTGTCTGTGTCGGGGTTGTCGACAAACCAGGCCGACGTCTTGGCGTTGAAGTCACCACCCAGGATGATGTGTGGGGTGTGTGGGGTGTTTGTGATGTGTTGTAAGTGTGGTCTGTATTCATTTGGTACTGTAGGGGATGTTTGGGGAGGGATGTATGTGTTTATGATGGTTATGTTGGAGTTGTTGCCAGTGCGTATTTTAATTGACTGTATTTCTGTTGTGTTATCATTTGGGGGGAGGAGTGATTTGGTTTGTACACTGGTTACTATGTATGATATTTCTTTGTGTACCAGGGTGATGAGTCCACCGCCCCCGCCGACAGCCCGGTCTTGTCTGATGGTGGTGAAATTATGAAATGTGGGTGTTTTTTGTGTTGTGCGGAGTTTTGTTTCTTGTAAGATGGCAATGTGTATGTTGTGTTGTTTGATGAAGTGTGAGAGTTCGTGTTTCTTTGTGTTGATGCCATCTATGTTCAGTTGAAGAATGTTAATGTTATGTGCACGATGTATGTTGGGTGCTGCTGCACGAGGATGGGTGGGGGTGGGGGTGATGGGGGGGGGGTGAGGGAGGGGCTGGGGGTTGGGATGGGTGAGGTGGGGGTGGGGATTGGGGAGCAGGAGATGGGGGTTGGAATGGATTAGGATGGGGTGTGGTGTGTTGAGTTGAGGATGTGGATGGTATGGGAAGGTTAGGTGGGTTAGGGAGGAGAGGTGGACGGGTTTTAGGGGGGGGAGTGGATGATATGGGAAGGTTAGGTGGGTTGGGAGGGAGAGGTGGACGGGTTTTAGGCGAGGGATTTGACTGGGAGAGGGAGGGGCATGAGGAACAGGTCCAGGTGTTTGTGTAGTGTTTCTTGGAGGCAAGTGTTGTGCAGGTGAAGTGGGTCCAGTTCCCACATGAATTGCAGAGAACTGAACCCTTAGTATGGCGACTCGAAGTGATGGGTTTTGAGCAAGTTGGACATATGTATGTGAACGTGGGTCCTGGGTTGCTCTCAATGTCTCCGGCTAGAAGAAGTCTTCGAGAAATGACAGCCGGAGAGTCATTTCTCGGTGTAGGAAAAACTGTGTGATGTGTGTGTGTGGTGTGAGAGGTGTGGAAATTCCCGGCGCGACCGAAGCCGCTCCAAGGACCCGTGCCCCCAGGGAGGGGGCAGGGGATGGTTGTGACGGTTTGGCTCCCGAAACTGCTCCCCGCGGACGGCATCCGGTTTTCCTCCACTGGTCGTTGATTTTGTCTTCGGCTGTGGAGGGTCGGCAGCCATCCGCGGTTGGCAGCCTCGGGAGGTGGCCCCACGGCGTAGACGCCGCCACATCAGGACCTAAGAGTTTATAGTTAACCAATCTTATATGTGTTTGATGGGAAGAGAAAAGAGATTATGGCGACAAACATTAGTATAAATAATGTTGATACAGTATATTGTAGGTTCTTCAAGTATGATTTTGAAAATCTGATCATAAGAAACTCCAGCTTTGCGATGTTAGATAATTTCAGTGCAGAATTGCTTTGTAAATAAAGTGAATAGCTTCAAATCCTTTGCTAATGTTTTTTGTGGTGTAATAAAGTCAAAATTTTTGTGTCAGTTTGTCTCAAAATGTTTTGCTTGAGTGTGTAAATACAGTACGTACATAGCTACTTAGGCTATCAGGTAGGAAATGTATACTTGCATAGCAGCAAGTTTCTGCTCTATAATGATTTTGGTGCTGGATCTTTGGCATTGCTTTTATAATTTGGGTATGGGATTTCTCATATATTGGTAGCTTTTCTGAGAGCATAAATAAGATCAATTAAGTTAGATACTTAATTTCGACTTTTTAGAATCATCAGCTTAGTTATAAAGCTAGAATCTTTTAACTCATTTAAGTCTGCTTCTTTGTATGTTGGGTTCTTGGGCATTGGTTTCATATTCTGGATACGGGATATACTTATTTAAGTTTGTGGTGTCCTTTCATTGCTTGTGACTTTGTGAGTGCTTGGTGGTGGTATGATGAATTTAATATCATTGGTTTTGGGTAGTATTAAGAACTCCAGCTTTTAATTTTGGACGAAGGTAATTTGTACATTTGGTGATCGCTTTCCCTTCTCCAAATGATCTCTTCGTCACCACTGTACTGTATGCATTTCCTTTTTTCCACTTACCATTCTGTCTTTCCTGTTTCTCGGTTTTTTGCTGCAACACTTTTTACAATACCTTTCTTTCACTCTCAATTATATCTTCATCTTTCTTCATTTTTCTTTTCCGCTAAATCTAAAAAAACTCCTTAACGTCCTAGAGTGGTTGCTGCCTGATACCCTCTCTTCATTCCTAACCAAATTCTCTCTCTCTCTCTCTCTCTCTCTCTCTCTCTCTCTCTCTCTCTCTCTCTCTCTCTCTCTCTCTCTCTCTCTCCTCTTCTCTCCTCTCCTCTCCTCTCCTCTCCTCTCCTCTCCTCTCCTCTCTCTTCGATTTTTCTCGCCGAGCTGCTTCTAGACATGGTCTTAGATTTCATTTTCGTCCAGCCATTCGCCCAGAATCGAAAATATTTGCTCAAAAAACCTTGGGTTTAAGCCCAGGCAAATCGGTGATTTTGGTCGAATTTTGACTTGTCAATATTATTACATATTTGGATTCGTCTCGTCGTTGCGGATTCAACGGTATAATTTTTGTTAAATTTTGACCTATTTTTTAGGCCCCCTAGGCCTATTTTAAAGTTTAAAAACGCCATAGACGAGTTATTTATGTACGGATTTTGTTTAAATTTATACCATAAGTACACTTTGGCAAGCTGAATCGAATGGCGCAAACAGAATTAAAATCGGACTATTAGTTTAGGATTTCGATTTTGACGGGCCTTCTTGGAGGGCCCAGGGGACCGTTTTTTGGACTTTAAAAGTCCTCTGTAGCCCAAACTATAAGTCATAGGGAATTCTACTTGGTGCCATTCGATTTTTCTCGCCGAGCTGCTTCTAGACATGGTCTTAGATTTCATTTTCGCCCAGCCATTCGCCCAGAATCGAAAATATTTTCTCAAAAAACCTTGGGTTTTGCTCAACCCAGGCAAATCGGTGATTTTGGTCGAATTTTGACTTGTCAATATTATTACATACTTGGATTTGTTTCGTCGTTGCGGATTCAACGGTATAATTTTGTTTAAATTTTGACCTATTTTTTAGGCCCCCTAGGCCTATTTTAAAGTTTAAAAACGCCATAGACGAGTTATTTATGTACGGATTTTGTTTAAATTTATACCTTAAGTACACTTTGGCAAGCTGAATCGAGTGGCGCAAACAGAATTAAAATCGGACTATTAGTTTAGGATTTCGATTTTGACGGGCCTTCCTGGAGGGCCCAGGGGACCGTTTGTTGGACTTTAAAAGTCCTCTGTAGCCCAAACTATAAGTCCTAGGGAATTCTACTTGGTGCCATTCGATTTTTCTCGCCGAGCCCAGGCAAATCGGTGATTTTGGTCGAATTTTGACTTGTCAATATTATTACATATTTGGATTCGTCTCGTCGTTGCGGATTCAACGGTATAATTTTGTTTTTAATTTTGACCTATTTTTAGGCCCCCTAGGCCTATTTTAAAGTTTAAAAACGCCATAGACGAGCCCTGGGGACCATTTTTTTGGACTTTATTAGTCATTAGATACCTGTTGATGCTTGATTTCACTTTAATTTTGTTGCTCAAGCATAGTTTCCAAAATGTTGATAAGTTCTTTTGTCTTTATATAGTTAGTTTGTTTAAGTTTTACATTATAATAATTGGTTTTTATTATGGTAATATTTGTCTGATGAATGATAGGCTATATAATTGATGTTTCCACATAGCAATTTTGCCTTTGTCCCAGTTTTGGTTTGTTTAGTTTGAAATTTTAATTTATTGATGAAATATTGCTTAGCAATAACAGGTATGGCATATTTACTTAGGTCCTTACTATGTTGTATTTCTCAGTACCAATAATGGAAGCCTTCTTTTATATAATTAACTCAGTATAATGCTCAAGAGGTCCTTACTATGTTGTATTTCTAATTACCAATAATTGAGGACTTCTTTTATATAATTAACTATCAGTATATGCTCAGGCACATTCACTTTTATTAATCTTTACTCAGTTTAATGAGAGAATGTACACTCTGATGCCAGTCTCTAAGCCACTCATATTCTTGTTAAGTCTATGATTATTTATATGAATCAGTCACTTGAACCAGTTGTCCTTTGTATCCATGAAGTTTGGAATTGTATTAAGTTATCTTAATTAGTTCCTTTGAGTATCTTGTGTAGTCCAAGTTTTGGTTTGTTTATTTTGAAAGTTTTAAATTAAAATTTGGCAAAGCCAAATGTTAAAAGGTTTATTGAGAAACATAAGTATACCAAGTCAATTTTATTAGACAGAAATAACAATAAGTTAAAGGTTTATAATAGTTGTTCATTATAATCATTCATAAAAGTCACGTAAAAAATATCCAGTATCCAAAGAAATTACAGTACCCTTTTAGTAACAGTTTAGTTTCCTAGTTATTTTGCATGTCCACTGACTTTAGTCAATGCTGTTTTATAAAGTTTTATCATAAGTTGTATAGTAATCAATTGAAAGTATATCATTGTCACCGATGCTTTAAAAATCTATAATTCTTTATTTTTTGAAGTATTTATAGTGATCAAATGTTATCTATTTAAAACAGCACTTTAGTTGTTGATAATCCCAAAGCCTAATGTTTGTAAGAGGAGTTACTATAAGTACAATATAAGTAGTACATTGAAAGGGGCTTGAAGACTTAAGTAATTCTATCACAAATAACTGTCATGTAGTATTTGGAAATCCAGTAAGTTTTGAATACCATAATACATGTAATAGGATACAGTTCACCTTAGGTTCATACCAAAGGCTGGACTCTGAATATCTAAATCCCATTCAGTAAAGTAAGAGTATTTTGTTAAAGTATAAAAAATAAAAACAATTAATGGAATTTAGAGTTCAGTTAGCCTTCGTCACTTTGCAAAATTTTGCCAGAGCTCCAAACATATCAGAACTGTGGACATGCAAAATTTTCGAAAGTCCAGTCAGGCAAAAATGTCATTGGTTTAGACTTTGGAAAATTCAGTTCAGATAGTCCATGAGCCAGGCCAGATATCGGTACCACCTGGGGTGACTAAACACGAATGGTACTAAAATGTTTATAGAGTGACTGTAAGTACATTAAGATATGATAGCCTTCTCGCACTGGTAGCTTAGTCTAATTTTTTTGATGCAATAGGGGCGCTACCCAAAAATAAAGATTTTTAGCGTGACGCTCGGCGTTTTCCTCATTTTCTTTAAAATCCATCACACAATCATCGCGAAACTTTGAACACCTATGTAGAATTATATTCTCTACCAGAGTTGTTCCTAGGTATTTTTCAAATTTCCTCATATTTCGGAATATACTCTATATTTTGGGTATTTTCCTCTAAATCTAGAATAAATCCTTAAATATGGGGAACATTGAAAAATATATTCTAACAGCTCTTGTAGCTTATTTGATTCTCTACAAGAATTATTCCGATGTGTATTTCAAGTTTCTCCATATTTAGGGGTTTATTTCATATTTGGGGATTTTTTGTTATATTTTGGGGATAATTTATTATTGGAAGGAGCAAACATATGTAGAGTGGTTTCCATGTAATGTGTTTGTTTGTTCATGGTTTAATGGTGATATTTTTTGCAGGTGTGTGTCGACTGTTTGACGGCAGGATGGAACCATCTGCGAGGAAGAGAGCACGGATCGACTGTATCATCCACTGCTCTGATGATGACAGCGATGCTCTGGTGTCACCACAGGATTTGGACTCCTGGAACACATTGCTCAGGGCTGCAGAAATCAGGCAGCATGATCCAGTCCTGGAAGCAGCCAAGGGCCTTGAAGAAGGAGGAATACCACACATACATTATCACCGTAAATGTCGTAGTCTCTTTACAATGAAGAAGTCACTGGATTCTATCCTTGCCAAGGGTGTCAAGATAGAATCAGCAAGCGTCGACCCCAGGAGGAGGGCATCAAGGGATGCCCCTAGTACTAGCAGGGTGTATGCCAAAGTATGTATCTTCTGCGAGAAGTCAAGCAAGTACATAAAAACAACAAAGACAAGGGAGCCACTCATACAGTGTGTTGAGCTACGAGCAGATGAGAAGATTCACAGAGCAGCAATAAGGAAACTCAACCAGAGAATCCTTGGTTTAGTTAGCAGAGACCTTGTTGCTGCAGAGGGTCACTACCACAAGTCGTGCTACACTCTTCACAAAAGATGATTTCCCAGCGGCCGCCAGGTCGGGTGCAGGTGAACAGGAAGAAAGCGAGGAAGACACGCTACGAAGAGGTCGAGACAGAAGCCCTCGAGGAACTCTGCTTGTATATAAGGACCAAATTATTCCCCAACCCAGAGGTACTGCCTATGACAAACCTCACATCTAGGCTTGAGAGATCCATGATGTCCCGTGGTATTATCCAACTGAAACCAGCGACAAAGAAACATGTTCGCCGAAAGATTGAAACCGAGTTTGGAGAATCACTACGCTTTGTCCCAGATGAGAAAGGAAAGCTTCTAATCTATCCACGCAGCCTCTCAATGGACGACCTTGCCCGGCAAGCACACAAAATGGCAAAAGACCTGCAAGAAGCAAGAGCAGCTAACTCTGAAGATGTCTTAACCAAAGCAGGAATGCAGCTGAGGAATGAGATCAATAAACAAGATGTGAGTCAGCCATGGCCTCCCGATACAGATCAGAATGTCATTCCTGCAGCAGTCACTCAATTCCTGCACACCCTGCTGACAGGAGAGTGTGAGTGTGAAACTCCCTCTGAAAGAGCTGAACGTCTTGCCATTTCCTTTGGCAGTGACTTGGTCTTTGCTGTTACCAGTGGCAAGACAAAACCACCTAAGCACGTAGCACGTACTGCTGACTAATGCTGTAAAGTCTTTGACAGGAAACACAGAATTGATCCGAACTCTGAATCGTCTTGGTCACTGTGTGTCTTACTCAATGTTTGAGGAGATCGATACAGCCCTTTGTATCCAGAAGCTGGAATGCTGAAAGGATGACATTCCACTGCCAGCAAACATCTACCCTGGTGTGTTCACAACCCTGGCCTGGGATAACATTGACCGACTTGAAGAGACCCTAAGTGGAGCAGGTACTTCTTATAGAGTCAATGGCATTGCTGTCCAGTCCAAGGTTGCAGGCTCTGTGCCAGAGAAAGTCCTGCCAGAGATTACTAAGTCCAAGATAAGAAGCATCACTCAGACATCATCAATGCTGCCAATATACAATGTTAGGCGGCGGGCAGGGCCACCTAGGATTGAGACTGCGTATGTCGACACTACCAAGGAAGTCCAGGATTCAAAGACAAAGAACCATATCTGGCTTCTTACTCGAATGTCAGACCATGAGGACCAGTCCATCAGCAGTCCATCAGCAGTTGGACTGGGTTCAACATGAGGACCAGTCCATCAGCAGTCCATCAGCAGTTGGACTGGGTTCAACATCAAAATGCGCAGAGACATTGCAGTGGTTCAGGACACTGTAAGCTACCTGCCCACTATGAATGCTCCCGCAACAGAAATGTCCACCGTTAATGAAATCTTGGAACAAACGCATGCTATCATGCAGTCCTTACAGCTTAACAAGATTGTGTGCGTGTTTAGCACTCTATGCCAAAGCTGCCGAAGTTATCTGGAAACAAGAGAAGTTCAAGAACATTATCAGGATGGGCGTCTTCCACACAATCTGTAATCTCATCTCCACCATAGGAAAGAGGTTTCAAGATGCAGGTCTTAGAGATCTGTGTGTGGAATCAGGTATCATCGCAGAAGGATCAGTGTCAGGAGTGATGAACGGCAAGAGGTACAACAGAGCAGTGAGACTACACAAGCTCGTGTATGAAGCACTGATGAGGCTTGCATGGAAAGGCTTCCTTTCATGGCTAGAAGAAAACCATTCAAGGGACATACACCATCTAGATGAAACACTGAAGGACATCAACAGCTTTCACAGCAATGTGTCTCAGGGACTCTTTCAAGAGCTGATGGAGAGTGAATCATGCACACATATCATGAAGCTTTTCCAAGTTTATCTTAAGACCCTCAGAGATGAACACAACCTCTCAGCATTCTGGATGTCATACCTGGACATGGTTGAGATCATGCTGGACTTAATTCAAGCCTCCAGAGAAGGCAACTGGATGCTCCACCTAGGAGCAATCCGACAGATGATACCGTGGTGTTTTGCCTATGACAAAGTGAACTATGCCCGGTTCCTAACCTACTACTATGCCTTGATGTCTCGACTGCACATTGAACACCCAGAGGTCCATGAACACTTCATGCAAGGTGGCTTTTCGGTCCAGATCGGTAGCAAGAATCCCTTTGGACGGATCCCTGTGGACCAGACAATCGAAGAGACGATCAACAAAGATACCCAGACACCAGGGGCCACAAAAGGCTTCAGCCTGAAAGGCGGAGCTGTCGCCAGGTACTACCTGACATCGGAGTATTGCAGCAGGTACTTAAGGCAGCTCAGGACTATGGTAGTAGGCCAAAAGTATACTGACTTCAGCCACCCAGACCTACAGATGCCCACCCAGGATTAGAAGAGATGAGGCCGATGTCCAATCTTTAGTTCAACTGATGGAGACCAGCTGGTTGAACCCCTTCAACGCAGAGCAAGAAGATCTTGTTAGTTTGTCAACTGCGACTATGGCACCACCAGAAGTTGTCAAAGACCTTCTAGGGGCCTACAGAATAGGAGAGGATGCATATCAAGCCTTCAAGGAAGAGCGCCTGGAGATCGATACGCCAACTATACAGTTTCATGACACGATGATGAAGACGAAACTGAGAATGTTCACTAACATCAGAATGAAGCCACGCTCACAAGACCATGCCAAGGAGGTTATCTTAAAGGCTGACAGGAACCTATTTGGCCAGATGATCCTTGTTGCCGAGAACAGAAAGCTCAAAATGAGTGATGTCTTGGCTCATCCCCTGGGGCCTTTGCCTTGGGCACTTGCCAGCGGTGATGGGTCTCTCCGCAAGACCAACAAGGCTGCCCTCGCAAAGGAGTTAGAGAGGAATGTTTCTCCTGCAGAAGTGATACCCAAGCCCTCTGCTACCATAATTGATGGGATGAGCCTGGTCCACAAACTGAAGGGAAACGACAAAACTTTTTCACAGCTTGCAGGTACAGCACTGAGTCACGCTGTTCATGAAGGTGCTAAGAGCAGGCGCATTGATGTTGTGTTTGATATCTACAAGGAGACATCCATCAAGGATGCAGAACGAGCCAAAAGAAGTGCAGGCACAGGAATTCATTTCAAGAACATTCAACCTGGGCACTACATCCAGCAGTGGAGAAAGTTACTCGGTAGTTCCTCCAACAAGGCAAGTCTTATCAAGTTCTTGGTAGAAGAATGGAAGGCACCACAGCACAGGGAGAAGCTCAAGGACAAGGAGCTGTATGTCACATGTGAGCAGCGCTGCTTCAAGATCACCAAAGAGCAGTGGGAAGAGGCTCCTGAGCTTAAGTCAACTCAAGAAGAAGCAGACACACGCCTTCTTCTCCATGCACTTCATGCAGCAGAATCTGGGAACAAGTCTGTCATCATCACTGCAGAAGACGTCATGGTGTTGTGTCTTGGCATGTGCCACAAGATCCCATCCCATCTGTTCCAGAAGTGCGGGACGAAGAACCGGACAAGATTCCTGGATATCACCACACTGAGCCGCACACTGGGAGGCAGCGTGTGTGATTCATTGATTGGTATGCATGCCTTTACAGGCTGTGATACCGTCAGTGCATTCGCTGGCCGAGGGAAGATGACGACACTCAAGCAGGTGAAGATGGACAAGACATACCAGCATGCTTTTCACGAACTTGGACGCTCATGGGAAGTGTCTCCTGAACTCTTTGAGAAGCTACAGGAAATCACCTGCCACATGTACCTACCATCTACCCACACAACTAAGGTAAACAAGCTTCGGTATGAGCTGTTCTGTGCAAGATGTGGAGAGGTAGAGTCAAGTCAACTCCCTCCTTGTGAGGACTGCCTCTTCATGCATGCACTGCGTGCAAACTACCAGGCTGCGATCTGGAGGAGAAGTCTTCAGAGCCAGCCATTTGTTGCGAACCCAACAGACTGCGGTTGGATGACAGATGAGGACGGTAAGCTTGCCGTCAACTGGATGCGAGGCTCACCAGCACCAGATGCTGTTATGCAGCTACTGTCTTGCAAGTGTGTGCGGTCATGCGAACTCCCTAAGTGTACTTGCCTCAGCAATGGTCTAAAATGCACGGACATGTGCAGGTTACAGACATGTCAGAACAAGGCTATTGAAGAAGAGCCGGTGGCACAACAGTCAGATTCCGAGTCTGACGTAGATGATATTTAGGAGTAGTAATTTGCCATAATAGTATGTACAAGCCCATGGCATGCTTAGTGTGTATTTACAGGACTTGTATTAAATGTGACAATTACTATATGCATTTTGTTGACATTTAGGCATTCCTGTCCCCAAATTTGACATTTTAAAAAATTTCGGAATTTTCGGTAAGGTATATCTATTCAAGAAGTGATAATGACCATTAAGCTACCAATGTGCAAGGGCTATCATATCAAAACATAAACTAGAGACATGTAGCAAGCTAAAAACACCTAAGAGAATTAGTCACCCCGGGTGGTACCGATATCCCAAAATTCGGGTCTTGGCTCATGGACTGTTCAGCAAATTTTTTCAGTGAAACGTTCCAAAGTGTACACCACTGAAATTTTGCTAAGTTCCACTAGACTTTGAAAAATTTCAGTCACCCCCAGAAAATTGCTAAGTACTTAGCAAAATTCTGGGGTAATCAGTCAAAAGTCTATGGGGTGAAACCCAAACATTTCACACAGCGAAAAATTTTCTATCTCTAGATTCTTGCTGGCAATTTGTGGAGATAGGTTCTACTTGACCATCCAGGATTGGCCCAGCAACTCTGTGCATTTCAAACCTAGGTTCTACTTGACCATCCAGGATTGGCCCAGCAACTCTGTGCATTTCAAACCTAACCTCACATACCCACTCATGTCACTGGCTCAATTAACCCTTTCAGTACTGTCACTACTTATTCTGGCTAACCTCAAAAGCTTTTAGTCAGCTTAGGAAAGAGGTCCTTTCTAAGCTGATTAAAATCATCTCAGGCTAGCCAGAAATAGTGACAGTATACCAAGAGTTAATAGAGCTCATGACAAGCATTGGCTATGGAGGTTAAGTTTGAAATGCACTAAGAACACATGCAACCCAGAAAAAACAGTACAACCAAAGACTGTCATAGAAACATTACTTGCCATCTTAAGACCAGACAAATAATGAAGGCTCTGAACTTTGGTCATTATGCTTCTAGAACATTCAACCACATTAGTTAAAAAAAACTTTGCTACCATAAATGTAACTTTGGTTTAGCACTTTCAGTAATGATGGTTGAACATATCCAGAGTTCATAATCATACTTTGGTTGTCAAACTGTTAATTCTAAGTTGCTAAACTTTATATCATGAGTGTGCATTATATAAATATGGTGAAACTATCACATAACAGCCAAAGAAACTTTTAATTATTTATAAAAACAGCCCGTAAACAAATCTTAGTAAAATTTCTGTATATGGTAACAAATTTATTACCTTTATAATGCATGTTATTTATGAAAATAATATTACTTTCTTTGCATGTTAAGTCATATTTTCACTTACCATGCAAACAAAGTATGTATTTTCATAAATGGCATATGCATCGTAAAATAATCTATTTTTACCCATTTAAATACTTTAAATCAACCAGCTATTTTTAGATCTTTAAGGTATTTTGGCACATTTTTTCAGTCAGTGATAGACAAACCACATTTAAATATGCAAACCCAACATATAAAGTTTTAAACCTACATAAATGCAGCCAAACCATTGCTTACATGATACAGTACACTCTTAAGCAAAAATAAGTACACCAATGGAATCATGAACCTTTAACCCTCTCATAAAAGAATAAGTCATGCTGGCTAAGGAGAAATTGTATGCACTTCAGAAAAACCTCTAGGAATAATAAAGTATAAAACTCCATTAGACCCAGATCCTTCCAAAGCTTAATAAAATCATCCAATAGCCAGAATTAACAAGTCATGCTGGCTAAGATAAATTTTATGCACTTAGGAATAATTAAGAGCATAAATGCCAAAATAATTCCAAAGCAACATAAAATAATCAAATATCCAGAATTAACTTGCTCATATTTATCAAGGGGCTGATAATCACTTTCAGTAATTATAGCAGTAAATATATAAAGGCCAAAATTCTAAACCAATTAAAATATGATGCACTTTGGGAATATTGGCTAGCATTGAATTATATTCAGCTTAAAGTACCAGATCAATTTCAAGGGTTAATAAATTACTATTACCCCTCTCATTGCTCAAGTCTTTCTAAGCTGCATATGATAGTCAGGTAACCAAAATTAACTTAGTGATTCATATTCATCAATGAGTTAACTAAAAAAGGCTAAAGTAAATAAACTGCATTACCACACCTATTTCCTGGTCAACTCTTCCAAAGTCATAGAACTCTCACATAAAGTGATTACCAATTATTAATCTTAGTGGCAAAGATATCTGGCTTAATTATAATAGAATAGTCTTTAATAATTGCCCAATATTCTTTACCATTAACATCAATAAACGGTAATCAAGCATGGGATTTTCATAATTTGGGAAGAGTCACCCAGGGAATAAGATAGGAAAGTTTCAGACCATTTCTTCTAGCCTTTTAGAGTTTCAAGGTTGGCCTATCATATATTAAAATACAGAACCAGATTTGTAAGCAGTCTATTTTCTTTGCAATATCAATATAAATACCATCACAAAAATCAAGGGACATTAATATATATCAAAATGCACAAGTACATTTCCATAAATATTTAATCTCAGTTAGATTTCAGTGGCCATTTTCTATTAATATAACTCATTACAACACTGCATACAAATCTTATACTGTACCCTAAATTACTTTTTCTCCAATAGGTTCAATAGATTCCAAAGCATGTACTTATTTATGGCTAAAGAGTATCTCACCAGAATAAATTTTAGAATGTGCAAACTTTTAGTGATGTCAAGTAGACAGTCCTTGACAAAATCTACTAAAAGTATATGGAGTAAAATAATTTCTACTTCATATATTTTAATTTTGTATATATATTACAGATTATTTTAAGTATCGATTTGTTTAAGTCCCCAATTATCAGGACACCCACCCTACCCCAGCTCTTGAGCAAAGAGTGTATGGTGGTAAAAACTGAATCATTTGGAAAGCATATATAATTTTCCTCTTAAATATACCATGACTTATATTTTCAGAGGGAATTACATTGCCTTCATAAATCAATACTTAATTAGTCTTCAAACATATACAAAATAATGCACATTCTAAAACATCATTCCATTAAAGATTTCATTACTGTATTATGCAGTTGTAGAAAAATATGCAGAACTTCTATATCCAG
This sequence comes from Paralithodes platypus, assembly GCA_032716605.1. Lineage (NCBI taxonomy): Eukaryota > Metazoa > Arthropoda > Malacostraca > Decapoda > Lithodidae > Paralithodes > Paralithodes platypus. The sequence continues at coordinate 5,472,306 of CM064486.1, read as the reverse complement.
TATTAATAAAGACAACTTTGAGTCGACAATAGAAAAATGAAAACTTAAATATTGCAAAATTTCTAGTACTTCTATTATTTTTTTATTTATTTTTTAGGAAAATTGCGATTGGGCCTGAGTATATAGATAGAATTTTTCCTGCTGTCTCAAGTTGGCCAACCCCACCTATGGGGTATGTGCCTGAGTATATACAAATTCCCAAATTAATTACTTTAATTGCAAAGTATTTTGACAAACACTAAGATTTAATTAAATTTTAATTTCCATTTGGGCTGTCTCAAGTCTGCCAACCCCAGCTATGGGGTATGTGCCTGAGTATATACATAAATACCCAATTTCATTACTTTAAATTTTCATAGTCTTTGGACAAACGCTCAAATATTCCAAAAATTATATTTATTTAAATGTTAAACTCCCTGTGCGGGCTCAGTCTCAAGTCGGCAAACCCAAACTATGGGGTGTATACATTTAATTACTTTAATTTCAAAGTCTATTTTGCAAGCAATATTTTGTTATGAATTTCTTTCTATTGAAGTCTCAAGTTGTCAATATTAAAACTCAATCAGAATAATTATGAATCATCTACAACTGCATCTCAAAAAGTAAACTTTAATCACCTATACAAACAGAACTTGCACCTTAAACTTTCAGTATACAATTACTTCCTTTATTCTGGCTAATAGATTATTTATTCAGCTTAGGTAGGGCCTGTGAGAGTCAGAAGCTTCATCTAGTCACTCTCAAACGTCCCTCTTAAACTGCTCAAATTTGTTAAAAAGCCAGAATATGGAAAAATATATTGCATTCCAAAAGGATTAATACACCATGGGTTAGTGACATTTTTATCTCCATGTTAAACAGACAAATAAATACATAAATCATAAATATAACAAATAAGCCCTTTACAAATTTAGTAATAATTGTATAAAAACTATGTATGAACTAAACTTATACCAATCCTACTAATCATTCAATAAAACTATGAACTAACTAAAAGCCTATTAATTATACCTAATGTAGTAGTAATTCTATAAAACTATGAACTAAAACCCTATTGATTATACCTATAACTAAAATCTAACTTTCATACTGTACTATAGACCAAGGCATCACTATCTCCATCAGTCTTCCCTAGTACCATAAAAGATAATCCTTATTACCATATATAGGTACAGTACTGTATTAATAACTACTCTTCTCATAAGCTATAACTAGTTTCAGCCATAAGCAAAAATAACAAATGTAACCTTCAGATTCAAAGTATTTTAAAGATATATACCGTAAAATTTATAACTATTTTTCAATCATCCCTCCTAAATACAGCTATATATCCCATATATGTACAGTATTCCCAATGACCAATTAGTTTACAGAAATCTACAATAATCTGACCACAAATTTACTTTCAGATAACTGGTACTGTACTAGAGTAATAGAAGTAATATTTCTAGCATTTGGGAAGAGTAAGCCAGGGTATCTTATTTTATAGGCAAATTCCTCAGAGCATCAGTCATATTTTCAGCCCAAATTATATAGATTAAACTAGTCTTACACTTCACTGGACTTTATATAAATGACCAACAGTTACTTTCTTCAGGCTAACATTTGTTATTGAATTCTTAGCCTTCCAGCCTATTAAACTACTTTTCAAAATTTATAGAGACCATTAATCCACTTTACTCAGCTTAGGAAGGATCTAAAGTTATAAATGGACAATTAAGGTTTGTTTCCATTCCTAATGTATTTTTTAATTACTTCAGGTAATTTACTCCTTACACCACTAGGTAAATCTTTTACTTATACATTTAATTTATAATTTAAAAGTTTTATACCAACACTTCACTTGGGGATACTGCATTTGCAACTATAATATATAGTACTGTATATTCTTCAAGAGTACCGTATCAAATAAAAAAAAATTACTACAAACTTATTTCAGTTATTTGCCTATTATTATTAGTTATTCAGTCTTATTATTATATTATCAGTTATTCAGTCTTATTATTATATTATCAGTTATTATTAGTTATTCAGTCTCACAAACTAGAATTGAGTTTCACTTACGCCAAAATTGCTCTTGCTTTATACTATTTCAAACTTTATTGCTAATTGCTATTTTGACAAGTACTTGGTCTTTATATAGTCATTTGTGTTTTGGTTTCTTTTGCAAGTTTTACTTTCAAATTTCTAACGAAGCTGCCAGACTAATTAAAAAAACATTAAAGACTACAGTATATAGAACCAATAATTATCAGGTCTTTTACCAAACTTATTCCTAGCAGTGGTGATGGGCTGGTCTATCAGAGTGAGAACTGAGCGATCTCTGCCATACCCATAGCTTACTCTGACTGTTCCTTTTACTTATATATTTTCTAGATCTCAAGTGACGGCGTCTCCTGCGTGGATTGACCTCCTAATCTACCAAGATTGGAAGCCAAAGCGTCACATCTTTCCTTTGCCCCTCAACTTTCTCTTCATAATTGCTGAGGGGCACAGGGCCCTGGGTGGGGCTTTAGTTTCCCGGGCGTTTCCGCGCCCTCCTCAGCTCCCCGCCATGGAGTGGCTTCGGTCACCCAGGCTTTATTGTTGTCGGCGGGGAGGGTTCTGTGGGGGCGCTCGGTTGTGGCCTTGGCCTTGCTCGGGGCCTTGGGGCTGTTCGGCCAGGCAGCTTGGGGAAAAACAACAACAACAACAACTTATTCCTAGCATATTTTACTATTTATAACTAGTCACTACTACAACAAGGTACTTCTATTTTCAGCCTAACCCTATCCATTGAACAATACAGCATATCAAAATGTATGATGGGCTTAGATGGTATATATACAATTCACATCTCATTTTTCTTTATTTACCAATGGAGCAAAAAATGTCAAAAACGTACAATAGTGCATTAAAATCAGCGTCGGTAAAATAAATTAGGTTAAAGCTTGGATACTGCACATAAATTCCTTTCCTTAACTTAGGAGAGTTAACGAAAGCAACTAATCAGTAACCAAAGCTCTCCCATTCACTTTTACCTTGCCAAGTTCGATTTGTATAAATTTACTCCATTAGCAATGTTTACAGAACCCTTACAAACTTTAAATATTTCCAAAACACCAGGATGGAAATTCTTTTAAGTTAATAAACACCTTCAGGATTAGGAAGCGTTCAGTTTATTCGATCATTAAATGCTTTTATTAACCTTAGGAAGGATCTATAGATTCATATTTTTTCACCAACCAACTTTACTTCTAAACTCAATGAAAAATACATGGGACACTCCAAGGACTCGAACCAAGGATATTACTAAAGTAAATTTAATTAAAAATACTGTACATGTGGCACTCCAAGGACTCTAACCTAGGAGACACAGAAATTCTGCACATTTATGCATTACGCTATAAAGACCATTAAAGAATTATGCACAAGGCTACGATATATTGGGTAGAGTTGAGTTGCCAAAGGCCTTCCTAAAACACAGAAATTATATAAAAATCGAATAAACTTTATGCGCATCTTAATACCGAGGGAGCCAAGACTCTCCAAACATTGCTTCCGAAGGAATATAAATGATACCAGTGGAACAATTAATACCCCGAAGCTACGCCTACATAAACAAACTCTCGCTCTCTCCGTTCATCCCTATATCCCGGGCACCTCGGGGGCAGGACCTGACGTTCGGAATCACTACTTATTGACAACCTTGTTGCGTACTAGCAGGAGACTGTTATGAATGACCTTACTAGTTTTCAGACTGCAGTCGTGGGCCCGGAATATACTCAAAAAACAAATAAAATAAAAGTTCTACAGCTAAAACCATTAAATTTAAAGTCACCCTTCCTAGCATAATCCCACCCCCTATCTCCCAGAATATACTAACAAAACAATACAAATAAAAGTAATAAATCTAATAAGTACCACCCCATTTAAATAAAAGTTATAAATCTAATAAGTAACACCCCATTCTTATCAATTACAAACTCAAATTTACTTTAATAAACTGATGAAAGCATATGGTCCTCCCGGGATTCGAACCCGGGACACCACAACCAGAATTTAATAAACTAATGGCATCATATGATCCTCCCGGGATTCGAACCCAAGACACCACACCCAGAACATAAGCACCTTAAGCCATTACACCAACAACTTTACTTCTAAACTCAATGAAATCAACAAATACATGTGGCACTCCAAGGACTCGAACCTAGGATAGTCACACCAAAATTATACTTTAATTTTGAAGTTAATCCACCCACCCAAAACTATTCTCCCCCGCCCGAGAGATATGCTCCGCGGTTCCAATATTCAATATGTGAACTAACTTACTGCATTCAATCCCCATTTCAGGGTAGCAGTACTGTACAAGGGGCAGATCCCTTCTAGCACTCCTCCATTCACATTCTGGATTAGTAGATAGGTTACAGGATTAAATTTTTGGCAAGATTCGGATATCATCTAAAATAACTTTAATTTTACTTTCATCACAGCTACCCTTAGACAGTTTTATTAAGCTTAGGAAACATCAGTACGAATCAAATACGCTTTGATGCCATAGACCCTTCATAAACTGAATAAAATTTAAGGAAACTACAATAAAGCAGGAATTACAGTCTGGATTTACATTTAGTGAACACTTTTCTATACATTTGTGATAACCGTTCACTGAAGTCCCCGATCATTAGGGCACCCACCCTAACCCAGCTATACGTCAGCAGGGAGTACATGGTGGTCAAAACTGCATCAAATATAATACTTAGCCATTTTGATTAGTGGTCTTGTCTTTTTACTGCGTTCCTTAAGTTGTTGGTTTATTTTGCAAGTTTTACATTATAATTTAAGTTAAAGATAGTTCAACTTTCTTACATTTGCCCCATTTGTGTGGCATTTTTATAACCTTTTATGTAATTTAGAAGAAATCGGCCTTTGGCAGAGCCATTTTTCTACCGAAAAAGGCACCAATTTATTTCGAGTGTCTTTAGTATTTATTTAAACCTTTGAGGTCAAAGGAATTTTTTATTAATTTATATTTTTTCACCAAAACTTTACTTCTAAACTTGAAATTAACAAATGCAAGAGACTCTCCAAGGACTCTAACCTAGGATACTCACACCAATATTCCGCACATTTAATAATTATGCTATCAAGACAATTAACATGAAAGGTCATAGTTTAAGTATTACGCTATCAAATCATGCCAAAATATTACAATCCTTCGTAACCGTACCTATTCTTCCATCACTATCACACCGTTAATAAAGTATCCTAATTGTCCACTAGTATAATTTTTTAAAGTTTACCCTGTAAGCATATCATTTGGCTACATTCATGTTTATAGAGGATATATCACGTTAGGCTGGATTTAAAGGTTGTAATAGAAATGGGGGAGGGGGAGGGGGGATTCAGGGCGCTACAGGACAGACCGTCACTTTCAACGTCAATACTAATATTCGCCGCGCTCCCTTCAAGGTCCAGTACTAACGGCTCATACTTTCTCGATAATGTACAGAGTCTTTATAGGCACAGCCTATACTAAAATATTACAGTATGGACAATTTTCTATCAAAATATGTACAAAGGGTACTTTTTAAGCTTGATTGAAGTCTAGAGCAAACTACATTTTTTCTATCAATTTTTTTTTTTTTTTTTTTTTTGGGTAAAGTTGGATTGAAAGTCTACAGAGCAAACAGACATTTTTCTATTGAAAAATGCACAAGGGGTGCTTTATTTTAAGCTTGATTGAGGTCTAGAGAGCAAACTAAGTAATAAATAAATAAGCAATTAAATACGCCGCTCTATAGATAATATTACTTAGATTTTATTTTAAGCCCTGTGAGTCTTGTTCTAAACTCAGTGGTCTGGTTAAACAAACCTTATTAATTAATTTTACCAAGCGGTTTTTCCACAGCGATTTTGAGGTTATTTTGACTTTATATTGACTTTGTCAAAGTTTTTGTTTACAAGTTTAGTTTGCAAGTTTTAAATTTTAATAAGTAAATAAGCAAATAAATAACCCGTTCTATAGATATTAATAATAATAAATACAATGGGGAAGGTGACCGAGTATATAGATAAAGATTAAGTACTGTGGGACCAGGTATTACTTTTAACCCTTGGGATCCGGGAGGCCTCATATGAGGCAAAACTTATTTTGGTTAGGAGTCCGGGAGGCCTCATAGGAGGTAAAAAGCGCGGCTAAAATCATCAAAACTCTGCAACCACGCGTCTTAGCGATGTCATCTCAACGCCAGTCTACAGACAAGATGTTCTACAATTTGCAACAAACCTGACTGCTCTAGGTGGTCTCAATCAGTAGCTACTGAATTATGAAGCTTGAATGTACAAAAATGGCCCCGAACACAGCGAACCGCCTCATGAGGGCCCCCGGATCCGGAGGGTTAATTGTTAATTTGCTAATGCAATGACGAACATTTAGGTAACCGATTTTAAAAGCAATATATTCTAATTCAGTGCACACTTATTTTATTTCATTATTTTATAGGTTTGTAGTTTTAAAAGTTTAATTTCCGATATATTTTAAAGAGTTTTACCACATACTGTATAAGGTGGAGTTTCTATTATTTTAAATTTTAGTTATATTAATATGAACAGTAACTTTTACTTACTTTTAAAGTTTTATATATACAATTTACTTGGTAATGCAATACCGAAGATTTAAAAGGAACATTGTAATTCAGTCCAGTCATTTTATTTCACATTAGAAGTTTGTGGTTTTCAAAGTTTAAATTACGATAATTTTAAATTAATTTTTGTTAGTGCGCTTCGATAATTTTAGATTTTAAAGAGTTCCGGATATATATTTTAATTGCTGTACAAAGTATCCATACTTTAAAAAGTTTGTTGGATTGCCCACTTTAGATAGAGATTAATTATATTGTCGACTTTTACTTTGTCATAAACTAGTCCAATTCTATACAAAAATATCTAGCAATTTTAATATTACTTTAGTGCACATTTACTCTTAATTTCATAGATATATTTATAGTTTTAATTTTCCTATTTTTATTTAGCGTTATTCCTATAGCGATTTCTATTACTAATTTTTACTTTAATTTGAATTTGTCCCAGTTTGATTATTTTTAAAGTTTTAAAATTAAGTAACTATATATTTATCTATACAGTATTATTACTTAGTTTATTAAGGGGGAGGAGGGGAGGGGGGAGCGGATCATTCTTAACCAACATAGTCCGACTAATTTCAACAAGGAACGTTAATTTACAACCAACAAATCCAGCATAACATAATATATCCTATCTAAAACACCAACCTTAGCGACAGAAGCGACGTGTAGTGCAGAGTTGTAGAAGATTGTAGATAGTAGCGACGTTTATCTTCGGACGTTGATTTGGCGAAGGTTTTTATCTTGAGATGATGAGCTGGAGATAATCTTGAGACGTTGGGAAGGTCTTGGTCGACTGTACGATCCTTGTGCTGTGAAGCGTAGACAAATAGGTTAGTGGATTCCATGGTACACACATGTGGATATACATGCATAAAATTTTAAGACCGAATGCTCCACACATACGTGCAGTTTCAGTCTCTTGTCCTAATGGCGGCGTTCCAGGCAACCCTGTTTACGGCTCTTCACTTGTCAAGGTTTAGGATTTAAGATCGCCACTTATAGTCCGATCATAAGTTTTGTTTCCAAAACATAATTTCCGATACATTTAAATGCATTTTTTTTGCACAGATTTTGTTTAGGGAGCTTTGATTATTAATTTTAAAGTTTCTTAAAATTAAAAAATAACTCAAAAGTTACCGTTAAAATTACAAACTAAACTTTTATACTCTAAAATAATTATTTTCATTAAAAGTGACAATTCTTTACCATCAACATCTATACCTCAATAAGTCAAATTATACCAGTACCTATAATAACCTATACAGGATTCCAAACAACTATGCAGAACATCTTCAACATTAACCTCTATAATTATACTATTTCGAAACCATCAGCCAGGAATGGGTAGAAATTTAAAGCTCATTTGCTCTAGTCCTTTTTTAATTACAGCCATTAAAACTCAATAAAGCTAAAATAAATATAGAATAGATAGAAGGGGAATGGTACAGTAACTAGATAGATACAAACATTTCTAGCATACCTATAATAAACAGGGTATAGATTACTATTATTATATGACTAAATACGATCTGACTTTTTTTTTCCGAGTTTTATTAAGTGGACTCCTTCCTCCCTCATGAATAGCACCATTATTTTGGCAATTTTAAGACCTTTTACCCCATAGTCAATATTATGACCCATTGTGCCATTTATCCAGCTTTCCTGCCGGCCAATAGAGAAGTTTAGGGGGAACCGCCCATATGTCCATAAAAACTGCCCATATGTCCATAGAAACTGCCCGTTTGAAAGTAATCTTGATAAAGCATGGGGAAGACAAGATTTGAAGTTAGATTATAAAGCAAAAATACAGAATAGTAAAAATGTTGCGTCTGCTGCCGCCGCCGCCAACACAGTGAACGACCGCAGTAGTGCAAGTACTGGCACGGAGCTGGATACACAGGCCTTGTTTGCCTTTTTCCAGAGGATCTACTGTAAGAAAGTTTAATATGTCCATAGAAACCACCCATATGTCCATAGATTTTTTTGTTTTTTTGTTTTGTTTTACAAACAAAGAGCGAGTATTTTTAAGCTTCAAGGTATAGGGACCAAACTATATACAGTAGTCACGCATCTCACGCATTTCTATCCCATGATTACGCATCCCACAGTACTATCCAATGGCTACCTGAATTCTCATCCCACGAAAAACCACACGATTCCCACGGATGCAGAGCTAATGGAAGCTCTACAGGACGCCGAACTTTATGCCATGGACGATGATTTCACGGGCTTTGGCGGCGACGAGTGGGGCCACGGAGGGTGGTAACTAACATCCGCCTCCCGTCTATCATCACAATAAGGATCTCATCAACTTTTCTAAGTTTTTTGTTTGTGTTTTACTTACCTTTCTTTCCATAGCAGCTTGAAAGCCTGTAAGCTTGTTTTGAAAGGCGTCCGTCCGACGCATGTAAACAACAGCCGGTAAGGCGTCGCTTGTTCGTGTGTGGCTGTGTTATTGTTAAGTGGTGAAAAGTAGTGAAAAGTGGCTGACATCGCCACAAAGTTCTCTCCACGGAAATCATCATCACAACTGAACCAGTTGACTTAGAGAGCTCTACTCAACGCCATTCTACAGGTACGAAACACATCTACGCTTCAGGATGCGCGGGAATGCGGAAGCAGTCAAAATAACAAAGATACGGTAGCCTAGGCGAGACGAATTAACACTATTATTCCTTAAATTGCAAAACTTTCAAAATAAACTAACTAAAACTCGGAAGACAACATAGTCAAAAGAACTAATCAAATATTTTGCAAGTTTTAAATTTGAATTAATCAAACTTTAAATTAATACTCAACTAGGCCTACTCAAATATTAATCAAACTTTAAATTAACACTTTCACTTGAAACTTCCCATTTTACATTAAACAATGAAACTATTTACAATACAGTATGTACAGTTGCCCAAATAACTTTTGGTCCTATGTGATCTTATACATCGAAATTGAATGTACATCTTACGATTTATTATACAGTAGTTAACTCTCAAGATTAGTAAATTCTTAATTCATATTTTTTCACCAACCAACTTGTGGCACTCCAAGGACTTTAACCTAGGATACTCTCACCAAAATTCCTCGTATTTATGCATTACGCTATGAAGATGAATACTGATTTCTTTATTAATTTCACGTAAACACCAAACGCTTCCCCAAGAAATCAATGAAACCCTGTGATCCACCAGGATTCGAACCTAGGTTACCACAGATTTTAAACACTATCCATTACACCAGCAAGACTTAAAAAGATCACTAGGAATAACTTTGATGGACAACTGTACAAAGACTGCTAAACTTAAAATAAACAAAATACTAACCAAATAGGCCTAGTAGTCTTGTAGGGAAGTAGTAGTTGTTGTTGTTGTTGTTCCCCAAACAGTAGTCCATTGCAGAGAATATTAGTCCAGTCCTGTAGTAGTAGTCCATTGAAGATAGTAGTCCTGTAGAGTACCGGTTGTAGACCGGTAGATGGTAGACCATCGTTAAATCCAGGTACCATACTCCTAGGTCTGCTTGCGCTGTAATAAAAGTAGAAAAAATATATCAGTTATATGGATTCAGTGCCATTTCCTAGCCTAAGATTTTATACTCTAATTTGTTGTTCATGTAGTAATTTACTGTACACCCTACAGTATGTGGTGGATTGAGTTTTTATTTCTAATTATTTTGCGCAAGCATTTTTTTTACATAGCGATTTAGTTAAGTGCTTTTGTCTATCCAAATAGGGTGTAAATTACTACTCCATTCATGCACTCATTTTACTATCATATTATAATTTAAAACTTGCAAAATAAACAAACCAAAACATATACGAACACAGTAAAAAGACAAAATTAATCAAACTCATAACTAGAAACATAACTTATGTGGCCAACTGTACAAGGATCACCAAAGTTAAAATACCAAATGCATCAAAATACTAACCGATTAGTCCTGTAGAGTGGTAGAGTCCAGGCAGCAGCGTCCACACACACAGAGGGGAGTCCATCACAGAGGACAGCGACCAGGATCTCAAACACTCTAGGGTACCACCTTCTACACTCCGATTATGCAGTAGGCCTATCCATCTTCTCTGCCAGGAGTAAAAATTATACCGGTACTACAAATTAAAAACCATACAATAATATATTTTTTTCTTCTAGACTCTTCTCCCTAATGTTTAGCGCCATTATTTTAGATTTAAAGGTTTCCACCCAGAAGTACAGCGACTCTTGAGAACGTTAGTGCGATAGCGACCCCGCAATTTAGGAACCTGCTTTAGGATAGCATTTTTCTAATGCAAACTGCACAAGTTCACCTCTAAGGGAGTCTTGGGAATTTAAAGCTTAAGAGTTAGCAAGGACAAATAAATCAAATTTATATAGACCGAAATATCAACCAATTTGAGTTTTCAACTGAAACTGGACTATTACAAATAGACTACAGTACTTACAACTTCAGGGTGCAGCACTCGAGGGGCAGAGTCCTCCGCGGGGCAGTCTGACAACACGCATGGCAGCACACCACCCGGAGAAGAGTTAGCAAGGAAAAAATAAATAATATGTATACAATATAAACCGAAATATCAACCAATTAGTTTTTTCAACTAAAAGTGGACAAATACAAAACTTACAATTTGAGGATGCACCACTTGATGGGCAGAGTCCGACAATACAAGTCTCTGCCAACACACCACCCGGAGAAGAGCCGGCTGACAAGACTAGTACATAGAGGGGATTCGTTCGTGGCCACCTCTTCGGGATCAGGTAATCTGGCAATAGACCTCGCGCACTTAAGCCGTTCCCCACACACTTTTTAATTTAACAATATATAAATAAAATAGAAACAAAAACTAGAAAAATGGAAAAAACAAAGCAACAAAAAATAAAAAAAGTATGGAATGGCCCTGAGTAAATAGAATATAAATTTATTATTCAAGCAGACTTAAAAAACAAATGGGATAGTATTATGTCCGGGTGTCCATTTTATCGACCGAATAGATTAGTTGCATTGTATACTACCATTGTATAAGTTTGATTCAGGAGATGCGTAATAAGTAATATATAAAAAGGTTGGTGAAGGGTTAGAGTTTTATCCTACATACTACAGATACTACATGGCAAGCGATACATGTTAAGCCAAGGTTAGTCTTTATTCAACATACTACAGATACTACATGGTAAGCTAATACTACTTGTTAAGCCAAGGTTAGTCTTTTCCCACATACTAAAGCCGCGTGTACAGTATGTACTGGATACCAAGGTTACGTACCATCTAATAAGGAAGAGTTAGGTTTGTATCACATTTACGGTACATGGGATACATACTAGCTGGTAGGTAAGCGTTAGTTTGGTATCCAACGTACTGTACTAAATTTCTTTCCAGCCGACTAAATTATTTTCAATGTTTAATTTCCGATTAATTTAAATTAATTTTTCCACAGATTTTCTTTAGTGCGTCATAGTTTCGATAATGTTTAATCTTAAAGAGTAGTTAAAAGTTTCAAAAGTAAATTTTGAGTTAGTTTTAAAGTTTTATATCTTAAATACTTTGCTATTATGAAAGTTTGTTTAATTAAATTTAGTCAAGTATGAAAACTTTGCAAGATAATATTTATCCATAAGTACTGTACAGTATCAAAATGTTCTACTAAACTATTATATTTGCCGTCAGCTGAAAAGAAACTATAGGTCTAAGTTTGTTAGGTTAATGCCTTACATATACAGTAGGGTCTCTCATAGAACGCGAAATTGGTCGATAAACGAGGCCATTCTATGTGATCGCGGCATTTTGGTGGCCCAATATGGTCAATGTTCGCTGTAAGCGTAAATTTCCGTCAGGAGCGTACAATATTTTGGCTATCTATATGAGAACTCCTCGGATTTGCCCTACTTTGATGGCGAAATAGTTCTATATGATCACATTCGTTCCTAACGAAAAATTTGGAACAATATTTTAGGTCTGCGTTCTATAAGCAACTCTTTCTATGTGAGCCCCTACTGTACATACTATACTACTATATCTTAATACGCATCTACATTCTCAAACATTGACAGGTAGTAAACAATGCAACTAATCGATTACGATCCCCCCCCATCAAAGGCGGCTTTCTAGGGCCTTTCCTAGCTGATGCTGAAAGGATTGGGTTCTAGTCATGTGGTGATGGGCTGGTCTATCAGAGCGAGAACTGAGCGATCTCTGCCATACCCATAGCTTACTCTGACTGTTCCTTTTACCTATATATTTTCTAGATCTCAAGTGACTGCGTCTCTTCCGTGGATTGACCTCCCAATCTACCAAGATTGGAAGCCAAAGCGTCACATTTTTCCTTTGCCCCTCAACTTTCTCTTCATAATTGCTGAGAGGCACAGGGCCCTGGGTGGGACTTTGGTTTCCCGGGCGCTTCCGCAGCTCCCCGCCATCGAGTGGCTTCGGTCACCGAGGCTTTATTGTGGTCGGCAGGGAGGGTTCTGTGGGGGCGCTCTGTTATGGCCTTGCTCGGGGACTTGGGGCTGTTCAGCCAGGCAGCTTGGGGAACAACAACAACATCTGACAAGACATTAATACAGCACAAAGCGAGCCACACGTAATGACAGCTGGGACATGACTTATTAGCGCCACCGTACACGACAAAGTACAACAAAGCCAAAAACTGTAGATAATAATAATGATAATAATATTTATAATAATAGGCTGGTACTGTATTGTACGAGCGCCAATTCTCAAAGATGATTCACGAGCGCTCGCATTAACTTCAATTTTTTAAACAAAAAATATATGATTATAGTAACTATGATCCGCAGTATCATAAGCCTTCAGAAATAGGTGCGACTTCACTGGTTTATTAAAAGCATCAAAACAAGTCAACTGCTTAAGTAACTAGAAGTTGATTGGATAGACGCAATTGATGGAACATACATTATGATAAACTAAGCAACGAAAAACAAAACTATTATGAATATACAGTACTTACATTTCTTAAAGCAGTAGAGGCCGGGACCAGGCAGCCATACCACCACGGCAACAGCCAACAGATTGTTGCTACATTATGGGAACACTTGACCAGAAAAGAAAAGAAAATATATGTAACAACTTGCATTTTATTCCTAAAGTTAGTCAGTAGCCAAATTTAATATCATCCAAAACTGGGACGACACAATATAAAGAAAAAAAAAAACTAATCAAAGTCAATACAGTACAGGTATGTGGAACAAAATATGAAACTTAATACACAAAACAGAAATTCCTCGCTTAACCCCTTCACCGCCATTATTATTTTCATTGTATTCTGGATTTATGTATGTACACTGTCAAAAAGTATCTGCACCCCTACGCTGATCATCAGGTGTGTACAACTCGATAGGGTTGGTACCTCTGCCTGCAACTATATCCGTGTGTCGGAGACGATCGGATATAGTTGCAGGCAGATGTACCAACCCTATCGAGCTGTACACACCTGATGATCAGCGTAGGGGTGCAGATACTTTTTTTACTGAGTATTTATTCCATATATATTCCAAAAACCCGGGGGTTTTGGCCGAAAAACGTCTACGCCTAGGCTACCGTATCTTTGTTGTTTTGACTGCTTCCGCATTCCCGAAGCGTAGATGTGTTTTGTACCTGTAGAATGGCGTTAAGTAGAGCTCTCCAAGTCAACTGGTTCAGTTGTGATGACTATTTCATTGGAGATAACTTTGTGGCAAAAAACAGACACTTTACACTACTTTTAGCTACTTAACAATAGCATACAGGCACACACGAACAAGCGACGCTCTCCTTCTTGTGGTCGGAGATGCGCGGCGTCGGTCCAGTCGGTTTTTGTTTACATGCGTCGGACGGACGCCTCGCACACCAAGCTTACAGAGCCTCAGAGCCCTACCGGGTAGCGCGGGGTGTAGTTTTGATGGAGGCCTCAGAGCCCAACCGGGTCTGGAGGGTTAATAAACTAATGAAAGCATATGGTCCTCCCCGGATTACCACACCCAGAACAAAACCACCTAAACCATTACACAACTAACACAGATCAAAATAAGTAAATTTAACCATAATATCTTTTAAACTTCATTTCAATCTAGTCCCAATTACTTAATCCTCATACTTTTTAAGCAATGATGAATACAAAATACATTAAGATTAATAATATATTTTCAGGTTGCATATGAAGTGCCATTGCTCTGTTTTCCCTATTCGGGCTCTGTCTCGAGTCTGCCACCCCCAGAAACAAATTCAAAAATGGGAAATGGGCCTCAGTAAATATATTTATTTAGTAATTTTATAGCCTATAGCAAGGATCATTGCATAATTGCATTAGAGTGTTTCCATTGGATACAGGATGGGTTGATGGGGGCGACAGCCCCCCCGCGACTTTTTAAAATTAGGTTTGGGGTACAGTCCGACGGTAGTGTTGGAAAAAGTTTGTACATTTCACTCTAGGCTATATAAAGAAATGAAGCTTACATATTGCGGATACCAATTATTGATCAAAACATACTTGGTGCCGAGAAATCACTTATTAGCGCGACTGTACACTAATGACTAAGGACAGTGGCGTTGGCATAGGGGCTTAGACCGATTTTTAGTGAGAAACATTTCCAGAAATTTTACAGCCCCTAGGCTAGGCTAAGTTGGGAAAGTTGGCAATTGTTTTTTAGCCTTATTTAGCCTATAATATTTTACTAAAGTATTTTGGTTAAGCTTGAAGACGACCCGGATACGAGCCCCATCGATAATTATCAGTGTTCTAGAAGTTTCATGGACGATACTATGTTGGTGTACATGTAATTACCGTTGCAAATTCACTTTAAGTGAAATACGAGAAACCGTTTGATTGTTCACCGATAAACAGGGAACGTGAGCTGGGTTTAGACCGTCGCGTACCCATAAACAGGGAACGTGAGCTGGGTTTAGACCGTCTCGCACCCATAAACGGAACGTAACCTGGGTGTAGACCGTCTGTTAGTTTTCGGTAACAGTTAGGTTAAGGATAATCTTAACCCGTGGAGCCCCGGCTAGTTTTGTAATGTTTGTTCACCAGAACCCGGCCGGTTTTCAAAAAATGGTTTTATTCCAGAAACAATAGCGAATGGGTTAGGAATGAAGGAAAAACCACTAAAAACCGCTCAAAAAGCTTAAAGAATGGTCCTACAGAGCCCCCGAAAACGTATTTTACAATTGTAAAAAATTGAAGGCAATTACCCCAAAAAAACAGGTTATTGCGCACGCACGTGGACTTTGAGAGTTTTCAACCATCGGCACGGTTGCGTGGGATACGTACACAGTTCCCATACAAATCCGAGCCCTCTAGAGTGGCTACACCTGAGGTTACGGTCGGCGCAATTAGGGTGACGCGTCTCTGGGGCTGTGCGTTACATACATCGCCGACGCGTCAGACGCGTCGCTGGGGCTGTACGGGTTAAAGGACACTACATCCGCCTTATTAGAAACAATTTAGGCTATTAGGGAAAATAGGGACCAATAGACTCTGCATATTTTTCTCATTAGGCCTAGCCTATAGGCTAGTCTGCATGGAGGAATTTAGTTATCGACACTTGAAAAAACCCGATTTCACAGAAAAATACACCAAAAATCTGTCAAAGATGTCAAATAGCGGGGGTGTGCACCCATAATACTAGGATAGATAAAAAAAAACATCTGAGGAAGAGCACTTTATTGACGTTTCGCAGATAGCTTTATCAATAAAGTTCTCTTCCTCAGATGGTGTTTTTTATCCATTCTGTCTACTTTTCAAGTACCGTAACACTCAAAATACTAGGATAGGTTAGGCTAATGTCCTTTCAATGGGGTATAGGCTAGTAAACACTAGGATAGCCTATACCTGGTCAGAGGTAAGAAGAAGAGTCCTGCTGTAGTCTCCTTGAATGCTACCGGTCCTCGGTATTAAACACTACATCAAAGAAAAATAAACACAAAAATAAAATTAACTAGTAAAAAGGCTGTCCGGAGTCTTCAGTTTTTACCAGTATTTTTTTCACATAGAGATTTTGATACGGTAAGTTCTTCTAGTTTGTTTATTTTGAAAGTTTGAGGTAAAACGCCGATAAAAGTACTCCGGTCTCACCTACCATAATTGCGAACCTCCAACTTCAGCTGGGGATTATACTTCCTTTTTTTCTTCATCGGTTTGTTTACACAAACCAGCTGGAAGCACACCCTATCAATTGTCACTTTAACCCGTACAGCCCAAGCGACGCGTCTGACGCGTCGGCGATGTATGTAACGCACAGCCCCAGAGACGCGCCTGACGCGTCACCCTAATTGCGCCGACCGTAACCTCAGGTGTAGCCACTCAAGAGGGCTCAGATTTGTATGGGAACTGTGTACGTATCCCACGCAACCGTGCCGATGGTTGAAAACTCTCAAAGTCCACATGCGTGCGCGCAATAACCTGTTTTTTGGGATAATTGCCTTCAATTTTTTACTCTTGTAAAATCCGTTTTCGGGGGCTCTGTAGGACCATTTTTAAAGCTTTTTGAGCGGTTTTACGTGGTTTTTCCTCCATTCCTAACCCATTCGCTATTGTTTCTGGAATAAAACTATTTTTTGAAAACCGGCCGGGTTCTGGTGCGCAAACATTACAAAACTAGCCGGGGCTCCACGGGTTAAAGGTAAAATATATCATATTTAATCATTTCCATAGGTCCTACAAGTTATTAAGTGAATATATCCGAGAGGCAGAGCAAGATTCGCCGATTCACGGTGCGGACAAGGTCTAAAACTTTCTTCATATTCACAAAACTAGATCACCTACATTCACAATGCCTGCCGGGACAAGACTGGTAAGGTTTTGGCTCCGTGTGTTCGAATTCTTGAGGTATGAAATGTACCATGTGGCAATAGGCCCTAGCCAATACAGACTTTTATAAAACCGTACACGAATTTTGCGGTCGGTCAATAAATGTACCATTGTTTTGGCTGGCCTGATGCTACCTTTATCGCATAAATCTACCTCTTATATGTTATATTCTATATATTTCAAAGTAAGATATGGTCACCATAAGTGTATAAAGTTGAAGCCATTTTCCGAACTACGATGTCTAATGCAATTTTTTGTAATTACCTTGCAAATAATGGCTATAAATCGCGAATTGTGTAATAAATATGCGTTACATATATTTATTGACATGCTTTTATGTAGTTTTCGTATATAATTGAAGAATAGTGTAATGGATTAAGAACTAAGAGGCCAGTCTTACTCATTCAGTGAAGAAAAATGGCGGATTTTCGGTTTCTCGTCATAGGCTATTTCAGGCTAATATGGAGAATGTAGCTTTAGTATCAGCATTTCCACACATGATTTACAACTGAATAACTGAACGTTGTGCATGACAACGAGGAGCTGCTTAAATTGGTGAAAATAGGATAATATTGAGACAATTCTGATAGCCTAACATAGACTTTGGTAAGTATTCGAATTAAGTATTATTATGTGACCTAGGTACAAAATATGCATATATATGCAAAGCTGAAGGCTTTCTGAATCATATGTAGGGGGTATAAGAAAGGTATGAATTAAATTACCAATGTTATAGGTGGTACCAACATCCGGTAAACCCAGAACTTTCCACCATCCACCAATAAATTCGCCGTTTTGCGCCACTTTCACGAAGGTTCACCATGTTATTGCATGGCTACCGTAAGCCGATTTTAGTGTTTTAAGTGACTTATGAATAGCTTAGTGTGCGCGCTTTATGAATAGGCCTAGCCTATACCAATGAAAGTTATATAGCCTACAGAAAGTTTTTATAGGCTATGCGTTATCCTAATGTGCAAATGAAAATCTGTATTTTTATTGACAGACGGTACTTTCATCGGCGTTTTACCCCTACATAGCCTATATAATAGTCTAAGCCATTCGCGACAGTCTACGCATCTCCAACACTGAAGTAGGCTATATTGTCACTGTTCAGCAGTGACATAAATCATCCAACGCCAAGAAAAAAACAGAGGCAACCGAGGACCACCAGCGATAAGGACCGAAGACAGCGAGGACCGAGGACAGCCATGAACATAAATGTAGATCCGACAAGAACCAAAAATATTATTAAAGAGCGTTCCGTGAGTTCTAAAATAAAAAATTTAAAGGTTTTCTATGCAAACGCTCGTAGCATACACAATAAATTTTCAGATTTAGAGGAGCTAGTGTTTACAGAAAATTATGATGTGATTGGCATAACAGAATCTTGGCTCAATACATCCTTTAGAGACTTTTTAGCAGAGTATTCACTTCCCGGTTATGTAATGTTTGAGAAAAGCCGAATAAATCGAAATGGAGGTGGCGTTTTACTTTATATCAAAGAAAGTCTTAACCCTACCCTCGTGTCAAAACCTCAAATTGTGAACGTCGACGCATCTTTTGTGCTAATAAAGAATAATAAAGGTACAAAAATAATACTTGCATTAATATACAGACCTCCAGCTCAATCAGTGCAAACTGACCGAGAAATTTACGAACAAATTGCAGATGTAAGTAACTCACAAGATACCGTAATTTTTGGCGACTTTAATTTACCTGTGACCAAGTGGGGCGATACTCTTACTTCACACTCCGGACATGACTTGTATACGAACTTGCAAGAGTTCGCTTTATCAATTTGTTCGAACGCCAACCCGTGGTAATAACGTTCTTGACATTGTACTTGCAACAAAAGAAGAATTAATAGAGAATTTGAATGTTGGTGATGAATTCAGTAACAGCGACCATCGTACGATAACTTTCACTTTAAAGTTTACTAGTAATGAACCAAATAGTAGCATCGAAAAAGTCCCTAATTTCAAGAAAGCAAACTTCCATAAACTTAGAGCTATGTTTAAAGAAACTGACTGGAGCTTTTTAATTCACAATAACGACATAAATACATCTTGGAAGTTATTCGAAGCCACTTATCTAAAAGCAGTGCAAGACTGCATACCATCGAAAATACGGCGTCCAGGCCATAATAATAAGCCCAAATGGTGGAATAAAGATATTTCAAACTGCCTGCTTGCTAAAAAATTTGCAAATGATAGATTAAAATCCTCACAAAATGACGAAGAACGGCTGAAATTTGTAGAGCTACGACGCAAAGCCAAAAAGTTAATTAAGCAAATTAAAAGACCTTAGAGTTCCCTATTGCGAATCAAAGTAAAACAAACCCGAAAGAATTCTATAGTTATATCAGAAAGAAAAAAGTAGTTACTTCAACTGTTGGACCGTTAGTCGATGAAAATGGAGAATACACCAAAGACGAAGTACAAACGAGTAATGCCCTCAATACTTTCTTTGCATCAGTTTTTACAACAGAAGACCTCAGTGATATCCCTACACCATCGCCGATTCAGATTGATAATTCAGATGTTCTAAGCAATATCACCGTTACAGAGAGAGAAGTATTGAATTGTTTAGATAAACTCAAGGTAAATAAAACGCCTGGACCCGATACAATCTCGCCTAGAGTTCTAAAGGAAGCTAAGGATGAGCTCTCCAAACCACTGACATTACTATTCAATAAATCCTTGCAGTCTGGAACTATGCCCGATCAGTGGAAGCTAGCCAACGTAACACCGATATTAAAAAAAGGCAGCAAATCCCTACCCAGTAACTATCGTCCAATTAGCTTAACCTCAGTTGTATGTAAAATGCTAGAAACGGTCATACGAGACACTCGTAAATCACTTAGAGGAAAATAACATTCTTAAAGATACTCAACACGGCTTTCGTAAAAAACGTTCCTGTTTAACAAACCACTTAGACTTCTTCCACGATATCCTCAACCTCTACGATGAGAGTAAAGCTGTAGATATTATATACCTTGATTTTCAAAAGGCCTTTGACAATGTTCCCCACAAACGTTTACTGCTAAAACTAAAAGCGCATGGAATACAAGACGGTGTGTTGAAATGGATAGAAAATTGGCTCAGCGACAGAAAGCGAAGAGTAGTCATAAACGGTAAGGCATCTAAATGGACCAATGTAAGTAGCGGGGTACCCCAGGGATCGGTACTAGGACCAATTCTCTTTCTAATTTACATCAACGACATAGATGAGGGTCTCACCTGTACAATCTCAAAATTTGCTGACGATACAAAAATTGCAAATAGCGTACTCTCAAAAGAACAAGTTGACGATATGCAACACAATCTAGATAAATTGTCATGTTGGGCCCAAATTTGGCAAGTGAGTTTCAATGCGGATAAATGTAAAGTACTACATATCGGATACCTAAATGAGAAAGCAAACTATTCGATGAATGGCACTCAGCTTAAGAATATAAACAGAGAAACCGATCTGGGAGTAACAATATCGAGTAACCTAAAACCGAGTCAACAATGTTCAGAAGTTGTTAAGAAGGCAAACAAAATAATTGGCTTTATAGGCAGGTCATTTGAGCATAAATCCAAAGAAGTTATCCTAACCCTTTACAATTCCTTAGTCTGCCCTCTTCTGGAATACTGCGTTCAATCCTGGTGCCCTTATTACCAAAAAGATATAAACAAGCTAGAACGAGTTCAACGTAGAGTTACCAAAATGATACCTAGCCTAAAGAACAAACCATACGAAGAGCGTCTTAGAGAATTAAATCTATTTCCTTTAACCCAGCGCAGATTAAGAGGCGACTTAATTCAAGTGTTCAAAATCATCAAAGGCATCGACAATATGAACTGTAGCAAGTACTTCACTATCGACCAATCTAATTACACGCGGGGAAACGGTTGCAAAATTATTGGTAAATCTTTTAACTCACACGAATCTAAGAATGTCTTCTTCAATCGAGTTGTCAACTTGTGGAATGGGCTTCCCCGAAACGTTATAGACTGCATCACCGTTGATTCATTTAAACTCCGCCTAGACAAATATCTCGCATCAAACCCGCGTAGCCTAAATGAATAACTTTATTTTATCCCCCCCTCAGTTACTAACCCATCTGTCCCCTACTAACTTCCTAATCCTGCCACAGACATTAGTTCCAGGGCAGTAATTCCCTTACCCACTCTAAACCACTTTTTGGACACTTGATCCTCAGTGTTTTGGAGGACAAGCAACCTAGAAGGGTCACTAGATCTGTTGTTGCTTGATTTCCTTTGTACTCCTTTATAACAAAAAAATTATATATCCTAGGCCTATTGATGGCTCTGGAGGTCGGGTAACACTGGACATAAAATACCTAGGCTCGGGTAGCCTATAGGCCTAGCCTAAAACAACGAAATTCAATAAATAAAAAAATAAATTAAATTAACTAGCCTAGGCCTAGCCAATAACTATACCGGTTTGGGCAACAATAAAGTATTAAAAAATAAATAGGCTAAATAAAAAAATAAAAATAAAAACATAGGCCTATCCTAGGCTAGGCCTAGCCTAGCCTATAAGGAGAAACCTCGTACCGTCTGGCCTTTTTTAGGTTACTTAACGGGCTCTAGGCTATAATAGTCTACATATAATTTAATGGCCACCAGTGAATATAATTATAGACTTAGCTGGTTAGTGAAGCATAATAGCATATTGATGAATGAAAGGACAGGTGAATGTTATTGATAGGTGTTCGGGGCTAAGGTAGACATGTTTTACCGTCTCTCCTTATGTGAATTCACAGGCTTTTATAATAGGCTAGTTAAATATATTTTAATGGCCACCAGTGAATATAGATACACTTAACTAGTTAATGGGAGCATGTTGATAACAGGTGCTAGGATGGTAAAGATATGGCACAACAGGTGGAGATGATGGCGGCGGCCATAGTTAGCCTATGGAGAAACTAATGTACCGTGACCGTCTCGCCATATGTAAATTCACGGGTTCATATAATAGTTATACATTTGAATGGCCACTAGTGAATATACTTAGCTGATAAATGGAGCATGTTGATTAATGACAGGTGCTAGGATAATTAAGATGAAAGGCGATAAATCTGGCTCTACAGGTGGAGGTGATGGCAGCTGGGCTGGTCAAACGCCCGGTAAACAAATGACGCTTCGACTTGCGCAATAATTCTTGAGCCAGATTACATTAATCAAAATGTCAAATAGTACTTTATACCTATTCAAGAACTAATTACCTTCTAAAAAATCGGATAGTTGCAATAATAAGTTTATTAAAATATCACTTCAGGTGATCAAACTTACATTATTATTTAAGCCAGCACACCGCTAGTCGAGAACTTCAGGAACACCTGCTTTCCGAAAAAATATTCGCTCTAGTATAAATTAACCATATAAAGAACGCGCACATATTAAAATAGGCCTTCAGCGGAGGATTAAAACGTCCAGAGTATAACTTTAAATAACCCTATGAAAACCGCGGACACATACGTTAAAATCGGACTTTTAAAAGAGGATATTAGTTTGGATTATCAAGCCAGCACACCGTAAATCAAGAATAGAGGCCCCTTTAAACATCCCTAGAGTATGAAATAATTAAATAACCCTATCAATATCGCGGACACATACGTAAAAATAGGACTTAAAGAGGCGATTACTGTTTAGGATTATTAAGCCAGCACACCATAAGTAGAGAATTACGTCAGGAATAGAGGCCCCTTTAAAGATTAAAAGTACCAAGAGTAAACAAATAACTCCATAAACC
Source organism: Paralithodes platypus (assembly GCA_032716605.1). Taxonomy (NCBI): domain Eukaryota; kingdom Metazoa; phylum Arthropoda; class Malacostraca; order Decapoda; family Lithodidae; genus Paralithodes; species Paralithodes platypus. Next base: position 5,449,122 of record CM064486.1, on the reverse strand, counting down.
TATCAACACCGCGGACACGTAGCCTACGTTAAAATAGGACTTATATTTTGAATTATTAAACCAAGATAGTTAAACATTGCAAGTTTATTTAAAATAGGACTTCAGTGTCAAGACTTACGATCGTATAGTGGATATTGGTATATTTCTATATATTTACCCAGGCATATTCCATTTTTGTTTTCTGAAGGGTTTCATTATTAGCCTAGGCCCTAAGGAGAAGCCTCGTATCGTCTGGCCTTTGTTTATGTTAATTCACAAGCTGTATGATAGCCTAAACCTATTTTAAATGACCAGTGAATATAGATCGACTTAGCTGGTTAATTGAGCACGTTGATGAATGACAGGTGCTGGGATGGTGAAGATATAGCGCGCTAAATATGGCACAGGCACAACAGGTGAAACTGATGTCCCTGGAGTACAAAATAATTAAATAAACTTTTCAAAATCGCGGACACATACGAGAAGATTTCACGGGCTATTATAATCCTGGATTAACCCGTACAGCCCCAGCGACGCGCCTGACGCGTCAGCGATGTATGTAACGCACAGCCCCAGAGACGCGCCTGGCGCGTCACCCTAATTGCGCCGACCGTAACCTCAGGTGTAGCCACTCAAGAGGGCTCAGATTTGTATGGGAACTGTGTACGTATCCCACGCAACCGTGCCGATGGTTGAAAACTCTCAAAGTCCACGTGCGTGCGCGTGAGCGCGCAATAACCCGGTTTTTCCTTCATTCCTAACCCATTCGCTATTGTTTCTGGAATAAAAAAAAAAATTGAAAACCGGCCGGGTTCTGGTGAACAAACATTACAAAACTAGCCGGGGCTGGACGGGTTAAGCAAGCACACCGTAAATACAGAATACCGATAATAAAAAGATAAGAAGTCCCTAGAGTATAAAGTCATAAAATATACTCTTATCGGGAACGAAAACACTTACGTCACGTCGTCATGGAGTCCAGGTAGAAAAGACTCACTTCACCTGGCCAGTCCTTGTAGATGAGTCAGTGAGCTCCTGATTGGTTGATGGGTGATGACGTGGCGCTCTCTCATTGGTCAAGCCTCCCTCCGCCTCCCGCCTCCACCCCCCTCCCCGCCCAACAGGATACTCGATTTAGCGCGCGCTTGTTTAAATCACCCCACCCCACCATCCCCTCCCCTTCTAACTGCGACCCCTGATATCCCCCACCCCGTGACCCCCTCCCCAACAGGATACTCTCTCTTTTTTCTGTCTATCCGCCCCCCCCCCCCCCCCCCCACCCTACCCTACCTTACCTTCCCCCAATCCCTCCTCCTCTTTCTGTCTCCCGTTGCCTATATGGGCATTCTTTCGTTGTTCCGTTCCTCCTCCTTCCCCCCCTAAGTACTCAGTCCCCCCTGTACCTTTAATATTCGCTTTTCTGGACCCCCTTCTCCCTCATGTTTAGCATATTATCATATCACCACCCCACCAATTAACTTCGAATAAAGGCTACCTAATTAAGACTCTGTACCAGTGACGTCTGCTATATTTTGGTCTAGCTATAATTAGACGATTATCTGCACCTTAGGAAATATCTGTGGTAGTTAAAAGGGTCGACTGAGATAGTTCGAACCCTTATAATTGCTAGAGATCCTTCCTATACGGAGAAAAAATGACTAGTAGTCGCCACAATAAAATTTAAACGACGTCGCCAGTACAGTACGGGTTAATGAAAGCAATCACATTAATTAATACATGTGGTACTCCATGGATTCGAACCTAGGATACTCACACCAAAATTCAGCGCACTAATCATTAACCCCTTCTGTACTGTACCGGTGACGGCCCATTCACATTATTATGGACCCTATTGCACGATTATATTCAGTTTAAAAAGGTAATTAACAGGCTTTGAACTATCGCATTTAACCATTCTTACTACCACAGATCCTTCTTAAACTTCACAAAATCTTCTAAATATGGCTAGAAATAATTGAGAAAGACGTCACCGGTACAGTCGTGCTAATAAGTGATGTCTCGGCACCAAGTAGGCCTATGTTTTGATCAATAATTGGTATCAACAATATCTAAGCTTCATTTCTTCATATGGAGTGAGATATACAAACATGTTCCTACACTTACCCACCCTTTTCAACATCTGACAGACATTAATACAGCACAGAGCAAGCCAAACGTAATGCCAGCCGAGACATGACAAATTAGCGCGATCGTACAGGAGTTAAGCTATCAACACAAGGTTATGTAAGATTAGCCTATATATGGTTATATAAGATTATTAGGCCATGAATTAGCGAAATATTTAATTTCAGTAATGGTTAGATACTTTTATGCAGCTTAGGAAGGTTGTATGGGCGTCAGAAAGCTATAGTTGTGTTACTTAATATTAATTTAACCCCTGTACCGGCAACGTCTTTTTAACTTTTTGTCTAGCTATATTTAGACGATTTTGTGCGGTTTAAGAAGGATCTGTGATAGTAAAAGTGCGATAGTTTGAAGCCTAAACATTTCTGGAGGCCCTTTGTAAACTGAATAAAATCGTCTAATCTAGCTATATTTAGAAAACAAAATTACGGTTTAAGAAGGATCTGTGGTAGTAAAAAGGGTTAAGTGAGATAGTTCGAAGCCTTTTAATTGCTGGAGGCCCTTTGTAAACTGAATAAAATCGTCTAATCTAGCTATATTTAGACAATTTGTTACGGTTTAAGAAGGATCTGTGGTACTGGAAAGGATCTAGCTATATATTTAGAAGATTTTATGCGGTTTAAGAAAGATTTGTGGTAGTAAAAAGGGTTAAGTGAGATAGTTCGAAGCCTTTTCATTGCTGGAGGCCCTTTGTAAACTGAATAAAATCGTCTAATCTAGCTATGTTTAGACGATTTTATGAGGTTTAAAAGGGGTCTCTAGCAATGAACAGGCTTCGAACTATCCCACTTAACCCAAATTTACTACTACAGATCATTCTTAAGCTGCATAAAATCGTCTAACTATAATTGTATGCTGGCTACTATTAGACGATTTTATTCAGTTTACAAAGGACCTCCAGCAATTAACAGGCTTCGAACTATCTCACTTAACCCTTTCTACTACTACCACAGATCCTTCTTAAACTGCACAAAATCGTCTAAATATAGCTAGATTAGACGATTGTATTCAGCTTAAAAAGGGCCTCCAGCAATTCACAGGCTTCAAACTATCTCACTTAACCCTTCTTACTCTCTCTCCTGAGCTATCAGAAGAGACTGGATGACTCCGTTGTCGACGCCTGCCCGGGATGTAACACAGCACCCAATACCATTAAACACATCATAGAAGACTGCATTTCGCACAACCACTTACGCCAACAACACAATCTACTCAATGAGAGCTCTGTGGGAAAGCCCGATCGTGGCCATGGCCTTCCTCAGGGACTCGGGGCTGTTCGGCCAGGCAGCTTAGGGAACAACAACAACAACAACCCTTCTTACTACTAAAGATCCTTCTTAGGCTGCATAAAATCGTCTAAATGTAGCTAGATTTGAGGATTTTATTCAGTTTACAAAGGCCCTCCAGCAATGAACAGACTTCGAACTATCTCACTTAACCCGTTTGACCACATGGAACACATAAAATCGTACATATAATACAGTAAACACAAGCAAGGGTAGAAAAGCTGTCACTGCCTAGAATTTAGTTAGAATTCTCAGGTAGGTGGAGTGGAGTAGCTTAGGGAAAGGGTGGAGTGGCTGGATGAGGTAGTGTCTGGATTGGGGTCATGGATTAAAATGGGTTGGTTGATAGAATGGCTGGCTTACCTCTATCACCCTGGTAGAGGTAACGGAGGAGGTTCAATGGCTGGGGGTGTTGGAGCTGATGGAGTTGGTGGCACAGCCGGACGTGGTGGAGTGACTGGAATTAATGGAGTAGAGTGGTTAGGGGTGTTGAAGTGGTTGGGGGTGTTGAAGTGGTTGGGGGTGACTGAGTGAAGTGGAGTGCTTGGGGTGCTGGAGTGGCTGGGCTGGCAGAATAGTTTCAATTAGGTGTTTAAGGGTAGTGGAACAATGAGAAGATTCCTACTCCTCCTGAAGGGAAAGTTGTAAGTTTTGTGTATTAGAAGGGCAATAACCTATATTTGAGACCAAACTACAAGATAAGATATCGAATGAGGAATTGAGGAAACGGTTGTGTATCAAGAGTAATAATCCATACATGAAAGGCTTGGAGGTAGAGTATGAAATAACTAAACTTGGTAAAAAGATGCAAGTCTAAACGTGGAAGGAGCTGCATCTACAAATACGTGATCATACTATACGTTTTGGAGACGTATGGTCATACATGTGTATGCACGTATGTGTATGAGTGAAAAACGTAATCTAGAAGGTATTTTTTTATTAAGAAGTTTACCAAAATACAGTCAGAAATATCAGTAATAGCATATTTTATATGGTGACAAGATATACAATATAGTTATGTATATAATTATATAAAATATTTTACAATTTAACCATAATAAGAGCAGAAATGGAGGGATGACAGACTGACACATACTCGCAGCTTCTACACACTGATGTTGATATGATCCATTCTTGGTGTTATTGAGCAAGAGAAAGACGGGAAAGATGGTGGGAACTAAAGTAATGGTGAACATGTTAACCCTGAGACATTAGACATTTTTCCTTGGGGCGGATTTATACGAGGGCTTTTTCCGGCAACATATAATCCGCAAATTAATGTTGACAAGATTTTGAGATTGTTTGTTTACTGGTATCAGGAATTAGACTGCTGACAGATTATCATAGGTAATATATTTCTTATAAAGATATACTCCAAAAGCTGCTACATTAGATTTACGATAAAGGGTTTAGGGAAAAAGTGCTCGTGTAAATCAATCTTTACGTAATTCAATCGCACAGGTAATAAGGCAAAATTTTAAGTCTGTATTTGGTCTGATTTTCCTGGTGTGAACAATAAATCAAAGATAAATGGAAAATCGAAAGCAAGAGCTTGGTAGTTGTTTCCAATGATAGGGTACAGTCTGTATTACAAAAGAGGTAAATAGAATTACACAATGTATTGTAACACTGGTGGCGTGAATAAAGCAAATAACAAATTGATGGCTTTGTTGTAAATTCAAATTAATAGTGAAATGGAGTACATACACAAAGCCTTGAAAATATATGATGTAAAGCCACTTTCACACATTCACGATGTTGGACCCGATGTACCCCGATTTGAATATCGGGACACAACGTGGTGCAATCCCCGTGTGTCGGGGTCGTCGGGGAGCGTCGTGTTACCGGCGGTGCGGGACGTGGCAAATCGGGCTTGGCCACCAAAGTTTTGGATTTGTTCAAAAATTTCGCACGATGGACTTTTGGCGTGGTACCATCGGGTAACGTCGGGTACGTGTCGATGACGTGGGTCTGGCGTGTCTGCATCAGGTTTCATCGGCATCGACGTGGCGGCGTCGGGGTATAAATAGTTGTAATATATTACAGTAAAAGTCATGTAATCCGAATGGCAGCTGACCGACAGTGCTTCGGATTAGTGGAGTATTCTGACAACACTATAAATACGCAGATGATGAATAAATAAAGACCTGATATGGTATAGGCCTATACCGTATATACCGTATATAATATTCCATAATCAACTTATATCAAACGAGTTAATAAGTTCAAATGAAAAATCAGTGTACCGGTATGATTACCGAAACACGTGTGTGTTAATTGTCGAGTTACTCAGTTACTCAGTTACTGAGTGAGTGTGTGTGTGTGCGTGTGTGTGTGTTATTGTTCTTGTGGCTATATCGACCGCCACTGATACACAGTATGCAATAAATGTTATTATAATTATGCTCTATGGAATTGAATTTCATTTGACCTAATACAGTAGTGTTTATAATAGTAAAAGCCAAAGGAAATACTAAGTGTTATTGATTAATTTAACACAAGGTAGTGTTTGTGTGGGTGGATGGGTTTAGATAGAGGAGATTGTTCCTGTGTTTTCGACGATTCCATCCTTACACAAGCTATGTTTATATCGATCCTTTTGCACAAGATAGGTTTATATCAATACATTTTACCTTCCACAATTAGAGAAAATATGATTCATCACGAAGTGTAGCCTACCTGTGGAGATTAAACGCACTGTTATATTATATACTATACGAGATATACCGGTATATCGTTTTTTTATCGTTATTTTTATTTTCATACTCAATCACAGCAATTTTTTCCGCTGAACATGATGGCAGTGTTTAGAATATGCTATCATCAATATTGGATTTTATAGAAATAAATCTATAACGATAGTTTTTTGTTTTTATAGAATCCCAGCCGCACCAAAATATTCGCTCTCAATTGGTGTTCACCCATAATAATTGTTTTTTTTATTTAATTTTTTTTATGAACGGCAAGAGGAAAGGTTATTATATAAGATTTCAATAAAACAATAAATACAAATAATAATATGTGGAATTTCACCGTAGGTGAAGGTTACTGTTCAGTCTGCCCATACTTTCCCTCCCCATTTTCACCGATAAAATGTGGGACAATGAATATTCTGTAAGCAAGTGATATATAGGATTTTTCATTAGCTTTCTAATGGTACATATATGGCCAATGTACGATCAAAACTTTTATTTTTCCTGAATATATTTTGTCCGTCGCCGCTGTCACCCACTGGTAAATATTTTCGCTTCACTTCATGGTCTATTTTCATATAATTTAACATTCGATGCAGATTTTAGATATTAATTTCGTATATCGGCAATGAATACAGATTGTTATTTACGAAGAACCAGCTCTCTACGACAAAAACTTGATTTTATATAACATTTTTGATACGCCTATACCTTACAAAGAAATAATTCAACCTTATCTTACCTTAAACTTGACCGTTGAACGTAATACCTTTAACACCCTATGTATTGACGATATCTGTCAGGCTGCCTGACGTTGTGGCGTCGTCCTCGTCGGGTCAGCCACGTGTCACCATCATAAGTCCATTGCCCCTCGTCGTGTTCCCCTCGTGCCACGTCGGGGTACGGTTTTTACCTGAATTTTGACCGTTACAGCATTGACGTGGCGCCGTCGTGTTGCAACCGTCGTACCATCTGGCCCGTCATGGCTACGACGTGTCACCGTCGAGGCTTCGTCGTCAAACGCGTACATCGTGTCACTGCCGATGTACCAATTTGTGTACCTCGGGGTACATCGGGACCAACATCGTGAATGTGTGAAAGTGGCTTAAGCATCTTTGTATTGATGTATATTAGTAGCGATGGTGAACTTGACAGATAGAAAAATATTTTGTTTGAGTGGAACATGAGAACTAGCACATATATGTAGACTAAAGATAAATAGATATAAGTTTGAATAGGCCTATATTTGAACATGAGAATAACAGGTATTCAAGAGGAACCATTTTTTCTAGAATATCTACTATATAAATAGAATTTGAAAACTCTGAACATTGAAGACAATAAAAACGTAATCTTATCAGTAGAGTCGGGGACATATGAAAGTGGGTGATCGGTTAAATCAACCAGAAAACTATTCAACCAGCATATCTCAGCCAATATCAACTTAACCAATAGTGTTACACTAGATTAGGTTAAACTTGGTCTGTACTTTATATTGGCACCGGTTTAATTGGTTCTGGTTGATATAGCAGTAATTAAGGGGAGACTGACCGTTTGTTTGGTCTATTAATTAATTTATTCATATATTTTTTTAGTGTCCTCCCTTGACCTCCATCAAGCTTAGAAAAACACCCCCTAGACCCCCCTTTTAAGATAGAATTGTACATTTTTCAGTAGAAAGATGTCCTGGCCAAAGCCAGATTCCTCCTAAAACTACAGGCTCGCTATCGCTCGCCAGGAAAAAATAGACACCTAAATGGCACGAAGTCTTAATATTGACAAAGAAATGGGACAAAAGATCTGAAAATCGCCAAACTAATGGAACCAACGTATTACAATCTCAAATACTAGTGGGGCTAAACATTAGGGAGAAGGGGGTCCAGAAAAACGGTCCGTCTCCCCTTAACAGGCAATGATTGCACGCACACACTGACAACAGCTCGCTGGAATATACAGTACACAGTATAGTGGAGAGGTATAGTTAAGGGAACCCACCTCGCTTTTTTTCTCCCTCTCTCTCTTTGGCTTGTATCCATTCGGCCCCATTCAGCCTACTGTTTTAAGACGTTTACCCCCATCCAGGTGTTAATGTTTTCCTGGTGAGCCAGCATATATATAATTTTATTTTGAGAGCAAGCTAAATTTGTACATTTTTTTATAGAAAAATTTCTCCGGCAAAGCCGGATTTCTCCATACAATGCTGGCTCACTATAGCTCGCTAGGAAAAAATCGACACTTGGATGGGGATAAATGTCTTAAAACAGTTGGCTGAATGGGGCCGAATGGATACAAGCCAGGGAAAGAGAGAAAAGAAGAGCAAGAAAAAAAAAAAAAAAAGCCGGTGACCCAGCTTAAGAGGTACACTCGACCAAAAACAAAACAAAATCTTTACACTGGTGAGCTGTAAATAATCTAGTGGAAACAGAATGAATCGGGTGAAGCATCCGTCTGTGAGGTATTATCATAAGATTTCGACCCACTTCCAGAATGTTTAGAGCGTTAGTGTAAAGATTGTGTTTTGGTCGAGTGTACAATAAAATGTATACAGGGAATCTATCATAGAGACACAGGCACAATTGAATGTTTCCATAGCTAGGGAAAGTGTACGTAAGGTGAGGCCGGCATCACACGAACGCATTTTCTTTTAATTTCTATAGGCAGTTCAGCTACCTGTTATATTCATTTACCTCCAATTTATTTGTTAATACCAACGTCAATGATTCAAGAAATGTTGCCGGAATAAAAGGAATAAATATCCATTGGAAATTTGCTAAAAAATGCGCTCATGTGACACCCCATTTACAGTCAAAAGTTATGTCCCATCTTCATAATTAATACATTTGCTATTTCTCTAAAAAAAATAAAAATAAAAAATAAATAAAAATAAAATAAATACAATATACATGTATACAACAGTCTTTACAATCGTGTTATGTTCAGTTATGCTGAGGGTATATTAACTATTTCATCAGGGGTAAAATAATGATATAGTTGTGAAGGTGGGACTAGTTTTGATTGTGACGGTAAATTGCAAATACTGTACATGCCATTTATTTGATATACCGGTACCCACTGAAAATATACTGGCTAACAACTGACTTTTCCTAAGTAACCTGCTATTTTAATCACTAAATTATAGTCTTATGATTTTAATGTATTTACCGATATATGTTTGACCTCAAAGCATAATACATATTTAACATTATCGAGAATTATGTCCTTCATGCAGCCATAACTTATATACACATATCAAACAAAATATATATATTTACAGTCGGCTCCCTGTATCCGCGCTCCATACATTCGCGATCCTTGCTATCCGCGGACACCCCTAAATATCCCATTACTCGTCATCCGCGCAAAAAAACAGCAAAATACCAGCTATTCACGGATTTGAATCGGGCGGGTCGGTGCGCATCCCGATTCTTGCTTTGGTCGGCCATCTTTCATTCTTGCGTGACGTCAACACAGCGTCCCAGCTGAGGCAGCAGTTCACAGACCAGTGTTGGAAAAGTTGAAAACCACTTGTTTACAAACTTTTTTCTGCACGAACCTCTTTTCTCCCGCATTTATTAGGGCCTTTAGAGCATTCAGTGATAGGGACAGTGGGCCTGATGGTAATCATGATGGAAATAAATGCCAGGGACCATCAAAACAGAGAGCAAGCGTACCGACGCTGTCGGACGAAAGCAGGCAAATTATGCCGATGCGTAAGGCTAGCCTAGGCCTAATGACTGATTTCAAATAAAGTTTGTGTGGGAAGTTATCTCCTTACAATATGTATTAATAAGTATTCTCCTCAAATAATATGTAGGTAAAATAATGGTTTGAGGGTCCAAGATGGCCGGGTCAGGTACGAGCTAAGCCTATTTCCCATTGGAACCTACGGTATGTTAAATACACTCCACGTATCCGCGTTTTCAAGTATCCGCGGACCGCAGACGGTACCAGTAAGGCGCGGATACGGGGAACCGACTTATATATATACCGGTATATATTAAGTTACTTCAACATGATACTACAAATTTGTAATCGCTGATTTAGATAGTAAATAATTACCATTATAATTATTGCAGTATTTTGTCTAAACCGTTTAAGTGCTGGAATCCATAACACGAACGGGAATGTGATTTATGTGTGTAACGACTTAACGTGAAATTATTGTAATTATTGTACAGTACTATTAAAAACAACAAATAAAGTCACTTATATAGCTGATAATATATAATTCGAAAATCAGACAGAATTTAATAAACATCACATGAAAAGGAACAGACCTAAGGCAACATTTGTTTTAGTATCTGGAGTTTAATTAATTGAATAGGCTGTATACAAAATGCTGTCTTGAAAGTGCTTCTCTTCCGATATATTTCGAAACAATTTTGTATTTGGGAACATATAAACTTCTCTTTCACGAGTCGAGTTTTCGTCAAATATAAATCTACAAAAATAAATGACAATATCACACACGTGCACACATCCTAAAGTTATATAGCTAGGCTACCACACAATAATAATTTCTTGATACTGATGTATGATATGTTTGGCTGAATCAAAAATGTGCAATTCCTTTAAATATCATAACTACACAAGTTTGACATTTAAAAAGGATGCATTATCATTCATTATATTGATATATGTCAACAGGAACTCGGATCGCACGAATTAGTGAATTGACCACTTGCGAGTTTCAGGCTATAGAGAATTTGGAGCTGTGAACATCGATATTAAGCAGAAATACAATTATAATGTAGGTTTCTGATGGATAAACAGTATGTTGAATATGATTTTGTGTTTAAAGATGCACTACAACTGTATGAACTATGATAGCTGGTAATTCTGTTACACTTTCTATAATGCAGTTGGGTCGAGTAGCCTACATTATTAGCTTGATATCCAAAATTCGAACATGGATATTAATTGTGATCGTGTATTCAACCTTTAACTGTGTTGGTGGTATAATGGTTTAGATGCTTATGTTCTGGGTGTGGTGTCCCGAGTTAGAATCCCGGGAGGCCCATATGCATTTATTAGTTTATTCAAGTGCATTGGAGTTTGTAATTAATAATTAATGTTAAGAACGGGATGTTACTTAAATATCGACACGACAAACTCCAACTTCCTTATAGCCCGAAACTAGTAAGAGGTCAATTGTGTGAAAACCTGAGTAACTTAGGTCCAAAAGGACGGATCGAGATAAGATATCAATTATGGGCCAGCGAAGTATATACTCCTATATATTTTAGTCTGAGATGGACACAAACACAATATTAACATTCAAAAGCATGTTTATGGAATACTAATTAATATAACCTTTTGAAAAGAATCGTCTCTTCATAAACTGTATACTGTAGATGAATGTGACAATGAAGAATGATTGGCATTAATCCATTTACACTAGAATCAGGCATGTACCCATATATTTGTGTTTCATCAAAATGGAATGTGAATCTGTTAATTTGGTGCACAAACTAACAGTAGCTAGTTTCGACTTTCGAGTCAGTCAGAGTTAATGGTAGGAAGGTTCACAAATCACTAAAAAACATTGTAATCTTTAGGCTAATCCACACAAATGGTATCTTCATGCTAAATATCATTGTAACATTACAATTTTACGCATTTGGGTGCAACTTTCTTTTATTATGCGATTCGTTTAACCATAGACTACAATAGATTTGGATTTGACACGAACATGGAACTTTGCAGTAAAGGACTCAACATCGGAGAACGAACCCCCCAAGTTCGAACCTCAAAACCGCAAAATTATCACATTATCGAGGTTCGATTTGGGGTCCCTTACTGCAAAGTTCCATTTTCGTGTCAAGTCCAGATCTACTGTAGTTTATGGTTTAACTAATTTCTTAATAATTGATCACAGGGAGTCAATTTACTAATGCCAGAGAGAGAGAGAGAGAGAGAGAGAGAGAGAGAGAGAGAGAGAGAGAGAGAGAGAGAGAGAGAGAGAGAGAGAGAGAGAGAGAGAGAGAGAGAGAGAGAGAGAGAGAGAGAGAGAGAGAGAGAGAGAGAGAGAGAGAGAGAGAGAGAGAGAGAGAGCGAGAGATACAGAGAGAGCGAGAGATACAGAGAGAAAAAAATATTGACAACAATGCAATAGACATTAGATTCCATTTCTAAAACGACGAATCTTCAAGCGCACTAGAAAAACTCTAATCAATTTATATTATAGATTTCTACCCAATTAATCAAGTCATTTGAAATAATAAACATGAAAATATCTTATTAACACAATGTACTAAACTTTATAGGCTAACCCAAACAATCACTCACTATTCCAATAGAACACAGCACTGGTGTAATACAGGTTTTCAGTGTAAATATTTATTTCTGGAAATCTAGCTCTAATACCTTTAAGGGGGGATGGGCCGGTTTTCTGGACTACTGTCTCCCTCATATTTAGCCCCATTAGTTTTCAGATGCTAAGATGTTTGCCCCATTAGTTAGTCGATTTTAAGACCTTTCCCCCCATTTTTTCGTCAATATTTAGACCTTTCTTGCAATTTAAGTGTCGATTTTTTCCCTGGCGAACGATAGTGAGCCCGTAATGTTGGAAGAACCGGCCTTTGGCCGGGAATTTTTCTACCGAAAAATGTACAAATTTATCTACATTATAAGGGGGATCAAATGGATGTTGTTTTAAATTTGATGGAGGTCTAGGGAGGAAACTAGAAAAATAATGAATCAATGCAAAAATCGCCCAAAAAGTGAACAAAACCCCCTTAAAAGTTTCAATAGAGTATTACAGACTACATAGACAATTGAGAAGATCACCCACATAACGACGGAGCTATAATCTACAACACACAACACGTAATGGAGGACAGATGCTGAATACTTCTCAGATAGAGTGTGGTATACATAATGTGAAGGCAGATGTTTATTAAACTTGCATATTAAATCATAATTCACTGAATGGATGGAAATATATGTATTATGTATAAATGTACATGTAGATTTCAGTTATCACAGTGAAAGAAGATGTGTAATACTTAGCTTACGAGATATGTAAGAGACGGTATAATATTGCAAATATTATTGATCGAATCACATCGATAATTCAGTTATGTTTAGTATCATCAATATCCCCCATACCTAACCGCCTTTTTGGGGTTGGGTGTGAGAGGGATCTGCTTTTTCTGGACCAATCGGCTTTCTGCGGACTCCCATTTTCTTATGTTATTACTGTTTTTGGTAAGCCTGGAAATCAAGGTGTGGAATAATCAGTTATCCACCAATCCAAGTGTTGAAGAGCTACATTAAGGAGGCGCACCTCGCTTTTGTTCTCTTTCTTTCCCTCTCTTTGGCTTGTATCCATTCGGCCCCATTCAGGCTACTGTTTTAAGACGTTTACCCCAATCCAGCTGTCAATATTTTCCTGGCAAGCGGTAGTGAGCCAGCATATATGTATATTTTTGTTTTGACAGCAAGCTAAATTTGTACATTTTTTTATAGAAAAATTTCTCCGGCAAAGCCGGATTTCTCCATACAATGCTGGCTCGCTTTCGCTCACCAGGAAGAAATCGACACCTGGATGAGGATAAACGTCTTAAAACAGTTTGCTGAATGGGGCCGAATGAATACAAGCCAGGGAAACAGAGAAAAGGAGAGACAGATAAAAAGAAAAAAACGATGACCCCCCTTAACGCATTTTATATTAGTTTTACAGGGTATATACTGTAATTAGCCTTCAAATAATATATATTAATGTTGCAATAAGTCATAGCTTTGTTTAGTTTTATTTTTTTTTAGCTCAATAAATGGTATGTCTATGGTAATCTGTGCATAATGGTATTGCATTTTATAACCTTTAGATATATTACCAATTGATGTCTGTTGGTTATTTTTGTGTTTTTGTTTTTGTTTTTTGTTTTTTTAGTAAAAGGGTCGCTTTGCGTGATCCCTTGTTGGCTTCATAAGGATCGTATAATATTATGCAACTCAATTTAGCAAAAGTAATTCAGATATAACCCTGCGTCTTCATTAGTAACAAAAGTAATTCAGATATAACCCTGAGTCTTCATTAGTAACAAATCTGGAAAGTAGGTATGGAAATTTGATAGTGTAAACAAAATATCTACTTATTTTGATTCAAGGACAAAATAATCATTAATCATTAAGAGAAATACTTGCCTATCAAGTGTTTAACCCGTTCAGTACCAGGGATATCCTTTTAATTATACTCCGGCAATCATTGACATTTTTATTCAGCTTAGGAAGGATCTCGAGCAATGACCCGCAGAGTGCCAGACAATTATTGACCCTATGCATCTGCCAGTGCTAGAGGATTTTTTATTTTATTTTTTATTTTTTTTGGCTAAATCTATCAAGTTGGGTGAGAAAGGAAGGATAATGGTAAAAAAACCACTCCCCTTGTCCATTTTCACCAGAAATCAGGTCCCCGATGGTCCCAAATGTAGCTGAAATTTTCAGAGTAAATCATCGACTTTTATGGTATCGGAACGTATAGGTAGGAGGGTGGTGGGAGGGTGGTTTGGGGGATGGTGGGGGGAAGGTAGAAGCGTAATTGACTCGTGTTTCAAATATGAAGCCGATTGGTGTGGTAGTTTCGCCACCACAGATTTTCCTTTTTTTCCTTTTCTTCATACAGATACGCTGGAAGTGGGTGGTGGGTGGTGGGAGGCGGTTGGGGGTGTGGTGGGGGGGAAGGCAGAAGGGTAAGGGACTTGTCAGACAAATATGGAACCGATTGGTGCAGTCGTTTCGCCGCCACAGATTTCCCTTTTTTTTCCTTGTGAGGCAACCGATAGTCAGCGAGTGGGTGGGGGGAGGGGGTTGTGTTGGTGGTGGCAAGAAGCCAGAAGGGTAAGGTACATGTGGTAGAAATATGAAAGCCATAGGTGCAGTCGTTTCGCTGCTACAATTTTTTTTCGGCGAGTCCGTATATATAAGGACCTGGCACTGGGCGTGACAAGACCCTAGTCCGTATATATACGGACCTGGCACTCAGGGGGATAATAAGGCTTCGAACTATCTCAACCAACCCTTTTAACTAGCACAGGTCCTTCCTAAGCTGCATATGTCGTCTTAATATAGCTACAATAAAATATAACACGTCGCTGGTACAGAAAGGGTTAATAGAGTAAGACAAGTAAATAGTTAAAACAGGGGTCACATTGTCTAAAATCTGTAATGTGATATATAAAAAAAGCATTATTGTTGTGTTTATACAAAATAGCTTAAGGGGAGGTATTTAGTTTGTTCCCTAGACCTCCATCAAGCTTAAAATTACACCCCCTTGAGTCCCTTTCAAGATAAATTTGTACATTTTTCGGTAGAAAAATGTCCCGGCCGAAGGCCGGTTCCTCTTAATTAAAATGTAAAACTTGCAAACTAAACAAACCAAAATTGGGACAAGGACAATATAAAGTCAAATTAAATTATCAAAATCACTAAATTACTAAATTACAGGCTCGCTATCGCTCGCCAGGATAAAATCGACACCTGAATTGCACGAAAGGTCTTAATATGGGGTGAAAGTTCTTAAAATCGCTAAACTAATGGGGCGAACGTTTTATAATATCAAAAGCAATGGGGCTAAACATGAGGGAGAAAGGGGTCCAGAAAAAAATCCCTCAAGTGGAGATCCCCCCTTAACCAGACCACTGAATTTTGAGTAAAATTCTCACAGGGCTGGACTGAAGAATTAGATCAGATTTCGGGTAGTAGATTGATATGCATAAGTAACAAAAGCCGGTGTCACACGAGAGCATTTATGGTTAACATTCGATGATCAATATTTTTCTGGCAACATTTCGGGAATATTTTGCACTGGTAAGGGAAACTAGACTGATGCTAGATGAATTGAGGTGACCAAAATATTATAAATGTTGACCTCATAAGCTGCCAGACCAGTGTTGAGGATAAATGTTGAGTGAAAAAGCGCTCGTGTGATGCCGGCTTAAGGGGGGTGACCTGTTTTTGTTCTGTCCTTTTCTATCTTTCTCTAGCTTGTATCCATTCGGCCTCATTCAGCCAACTATTTTGAGATGTTTATCCCCATCTAGGTGTCGATTTCTTCCTGGCGAGCGATAGCAAGCCAGCATTATATGAAGAAATCCGGCTTCGCCGGAGATATTTTTCTATCGAAAAATATACAAATTTAGCCTGCTGTCAAACAAAAATTAAAAATAGGCTGGCTCGCTACCACTCACCAGTAAAAAATTGACACCTGGATGGGGATAAATGTCTTAAAACAGTAGGCTGAATGGGGCCAAATGGATACAAGCCAGAGAAAGATAGAAAAGGAGAGAACAAAAGCAGGTGACCCCCCTTAAGGAACGATAGAATATGCTATGTATTAACCCTTGCTGTACCGCAATGTATTTCTCATTTTATTCTAGCTATATTTAGAACATTGTGTGCAGATTAAGAAGGATCTGTGATAGTAATAAGGGTATATTAGGATAGTACGGAGCCTGGTAATTGCTGGAGGCTGTTTTTAAACTGAATAAAATCGTCCAGAATGGAGTTAAAAGGACGGCATCGGTACTGAAAGGGTTAAAACACTTCACATGATATTGTGTAAGAGATGTGTAACGCTGCATTATGTAATATCAATCACTTACAGTCAAGTCCACCAAAACACATCATTATTATCCTAAATGGCATAGTTGTAGTCTATTATCCTTAGCCAAGTAAAACTGATGTTGCAGTGACAGACCCAAGAAAACACCATACCAAATAAACTGATGTTGCAGTGACAGACCCAAGAAAACACCATACCAAATAAACTGATGTTGCAGTGACAGACCCAAGAAAACACCATACCAAATAAACTGCTCAGTACTTGATAAACACAATTGCTTTTACAAGATTAGATTCGTATGACTTGGCTAGGATTGCAATTGTACTCCAATATAAATGTGCTTTCGTACTATAGTTGGCTAAAATGAATTCACCCCTTTCGTACCGGAGACGCCTTTTAAATTCTAGTCTAGCTCTATGTAGACGATTTTAGTCAGTTAAAGAAGGGCCTCCAGCAATTAACAGGCTTTCAACTATCTTAATTAACCTTTTTTACTACCACAAAACCTTCTTAACCCATAGGATCCAGGGGGCCTCATATGAAGTTTGGTATTTTCAACTTCATAATTCAGTAGCTACTGATTGAGACCACCTAGAGCAGTCAATATTTTTGCAAATTGTAGAACGTTTTCTTGTCTGTAGACTGCCGATGAGACGACATCGCTACGTGGCGTGGTTGCCGAGTTCTGATGATGATGGCGGCGATTTTTTTTTTTACCATTTTGCCTCATATGAGGCCTCCCGGATCCAAAGGGTTAAGCTGCACAATATCGTCTAAATATAACTACAAAAAATGTCGCCGGTATAGAAGGGGTTAAACAGAGGCGGCCATTTCTACTCAGTTTATATTCAAACTTCTTCCAATCGTATTTAAATTTAGCCTAATCTAAAGTAAACTATTTTAACTTGACCAGCCTTACATAACAAAAATGTCATAGCTAAAGTCAATTTGGAGTTTATATATAATTAAACTGAGTGGATTGGTGGACTGGCATCGTTAAATGGAAATGAAGATGTATTTCGACAGATATTTGGACAAGATGACCCTATATCGCACAGTTGGTGGTAGACGTGATTGTCCTTTGTGTGAGAAATATATATTGCTTATACAAAAGTTATGGACTCATATATCAGACGGATACTGTTATCATCATATCGAACATCCAAATTAAATAATATATTCACTCGTACAATCATCACAAGAGATACAATACAAGATACAAGACAATAGCTAACATATTATATATTCTCTATCTATAGCACAAACATGTAAAGTCAGTACCGGTATACCATAGTTCTGGAGAGGAATCCATCAATCGGCACAAATCGACTAAACAACAAGTGATTGAACTTTAAGGGGGGTCACCTGCTTTTTGTTTTTATCTTTCTCTCCTTTTCTCACTTTCTCTGGCTTGTATCCATTCGGCCCCATTCAGCCAACTGTTTTAATACATTTATCCCCATCCAGGTGTCAATTTCTGCATTGTATGGAGAAATCCGGCTTTACCGGAGAAATTTTTCTATCGAAAAATTTACAAATTTAGCTTCCTGTCAAAACAAAAATATAAATATGCAGACTCGCTACCGCTGGCCAGGAAAATATTGACACCTGGATGGGGGGGTAAACGTCCTAAAACAGTAGGGTGAATGGGACCGAATGGATACAAGCCAAAGAGAGAGGGAGAGAAAGATAAAATAAAGTGAGGTGGGCTCCCTTAAATACTGGTCCGTAATTTCAGTCCTAATTTCGAGGAATATTTTCCTTTCACGAAAATAAAGCTGCATATGTTGCTTTATAAGAATAAGTTAAGGGGAGGCAGACCATTTTTCTGGAACCCCTTCTCCCTAATGTTTAGCCCCACTAGTTTTGAGATTATAAGACGTTCGGCCCATTAGTTTGGCGATTTTAACACCTTTCGCCCCATTTCGTTGTCAATTTTAAGACCTTTCGTGCCATTTAGGTGTCTATTTATTCCTGGCGAGCGATAGCGAGCCTGCAATTTTAAGATGAACCGGCTTTTGGCCGGGAAATTTGTCTACCGAAAAATGTATTTATCTTGAAGGAGGGTCTAGGTTTTTTTCTTCTAAGCTTGATGGAGGTCTAGGGAGGAAACTAAAAAATATATATAAGTGAATTAAAAGACCAAATAAACAGCCAGTCTCCCCTTAATGACTTTATCGTTTCATATATCATTAATTAGCTACATTAGACTTATTCAACCAAAGGTGACATATGTTGCTTTATACCGGTAAGAATAAATGAGCGAATCCATCGTTTCATATATTATTATTTAGCGACATTATATTTATTCAACTAAAGGTGACATGTTTCGAAAGAGGAATTACTGTAGGAATTCGAACCAGACACACGGCCACAATTATGACTAAATATTATTTTACTTTTAATTCATCTGTAGCCTATTGATAATAATGTATCGTGTTGTATGGCTTTGACATAGCTCCAATATTAGTTAGCATTTCTCACTGTATAGTCATGCATAATATTTATTGGACACAAGGGAAAAAATTAAACTGTGTACCAGAGGAGCTCCATTAAAGTAACTTTGTTGTCAGGTAATTCTAAGATTGAGAAATGATTGCACTATATTTCATAGGATGTATTTAAAATTCTGGTACACTCGGATACCATAGTCTCTAACCCACTCATAAATAATCGTGGACTTCACCTATTTATAATTATGGAAGTATATCTCTGGAAACCAATTTATGAATATTGTTTCTATAAATAAACTACAAAACTGTATATACTATTTATTGACAAGCAACTTATATAAACAAAATAATTCCAGATTGTTGTAATTGCATACAGAAAAACATAGGGGGTCCACAAATTCTTAGGAGTGGGCTAGAAACTATGGTATCCGAGTGTACGGTACCAGGTATATCTGAAAATTAAATATTAGGTACCGGTACTTTTGTTAATTGCATGACATTATCAATTAGTACAATTTCTAGTTTCAAGGGAAGATCCTATTTTTTCTTAGGCCATTGCACATTATTTCTGGCATCAAATGTTTTGGCTTTGTAAACTGCAGACCATATTCTTTAAAGATGGATCATTCGATAGTTTATATTTTTGCGATAAAGACAAATATTGAATTGGCACAAACAAATCACTTATATATCCTGTGTTTGAAGGTTATGACTAATGCACAAAGTATCAAACCTTTGAGCCACATAAGGAAACTGAAAAGTTCATATTTGGTTTCATATCAATATAATGTGCGAAATATTATTGTACTGAATTATTTACATTATTGTACAATTACCCTCAATAAACTCTTGGTTTTGGAACACCATTAGTTACAATGAAGGAGTTCTTATTGTTGAAGCATTATTCAAATCTTATACCAATCAACAGTTATATTAGAAATGCATAGAAATATCTATAGTTGGAAAGAGATGGTAACATCTAATAAGTTTAAAAAATATAAATCCAGCCTTATGAGGGCTTTTGCTTAGTAGGCTGTTAACATATAGTTTTTAATATCATTATTATTAAAAAAATCAAAATACAAAATAATATAAATTTCAAATTTCATACATAATTATGTAAAAGTTTTAATGTATAGTTACATACTTAATCAGTTACTTTTAGAACATAAGTTCTTGTGATCGACTGTCCCATGTTTCACAAATTATTTACAATATGCCTTATTAGGAGAGCGCTCAATCTTGACGAAGTATGTGAAAGTTTTACATAAGTTTCTAAAAAATGGCGGGAACGAAAGTAATGTTATTTGGTATTCTAAAATTCAATAATATATATATATTAATCATAAGTTGGCATGGATCATTCCTGCCCCACTCTGGCAAAAGGTGAGGCCAGGACACTTTCTGGACAGTGGCCCACAGTGATAGTTACGGCTGGGGTTTGGTAGAGAGAGAAACGCAAACACGAACACAGCGTGAAACATTTGGGACACGATTCGAAGTCTTGAAATGCTTCACACTGTGCTCGTTTATGTGTTGCCCTCTCTCTCAAACCCCACCCCTCACCATCACTGTGGGTCACCATGCAGAAAGGGTCCTGGCCTCACCTTTTGCCAGAGTGGGGTGGGCTAGAGGCTATGGTATCCGAGTGTACATATGATTATTGCAATAACAAAATATTTAGTGTTGTAGTCTTATTTTGTTGGCTATGCGGTGTTTTATAAAGTGGGGGTTCACCGTTTCTTTACATTAGTGTGTGTGATAGCGTCCTAAAATATACTCTGCTTTATAGCACTTTGCCTCTTATACAACTAAATGTATATGTAATATGTACATTATTAAGTATAACGTCAACTCTTTCATAGGATGTGACATATACATATGAAACAAAAATGTACACCATTTCTACACACATAGAATATTTACAAGTATAATACCTATATCATACCTGAATAATATGTTCTTTCAAGTAAATATTTGGTAACAAAATAGAGATTGTCTCGTATCTTTTATATTTGCAAGTGAACCATTTCTTCTGCTAGAAACTAAGTGACTATCTTATGTTATGTTTTTATCAAAGAGTGAATACAAATACAAGTAAGATTATCTGGTACAAAAGTTTGTATCTTAATACTTTTAACCGTCACTGAAACCTATATACCGGTATCTAGGCAAATATTTTTGTGCAGACATTAAACAAGTCCAAGCTTATAAAAGATATGATTACCTGTATTTATTTATCTAACATAGTACATTTATACATATTGACATCTTCAGGGTATTTTGTATCTTCTTCGCACTTCTCTCTCTTCTTACTAAGTTAGCAATGATATAGCTCATTTCATTGGAAACCTGTTTATGCTTCTTTTTGGTATACAGATAATCCAATGTATGAACGAAATGTCTTTATTTGTTTATTCCAGCCATCATAGTCTCCCTAAGCAGAAATGGGCCTCACAGGACAAGAAAATATAATCTTCATCTGTTTTCTCTAAAATCATTGTAACTATGCATGATTCGTATTTACACTGATTACAAAATATATGTCTATAAGTGCTTAGCAGTTTCTTGCAACTTTAGCCTACCGGTACTCAAATGTTTATTCACTGCACATATTTTCCAAGATCAAGTATAGGTTAAGACGCCCATATACACTCCAATAATTTCTGCTGTCAATTTCCTTCTCCAAAAACATTCTGTACTTACTGTTACCTCAAACCCCTAAGCATACGTTTGTTGTCATTTTGCACAATGGTAACACTGGTGTGACTTAGCTTTCACAGATAGGTTTTAGTATGTTCCTTCAAATTACTTTACTGTCATTGGATATATTTCTATTAATTTCAAGGTAACCACATGATTATATTCACACTGTGTATTTGTATTCAGGCTGGGGTATACACTTTGCTCCTTACTTCATTCTCTTACTTTAAATCAATGTGTTCTACGTTGGCATTTTCTACTATACACAGTTTTTTTCTGCGTGCTATCCATGCAATTTCACTATACAAACAGATCTAAATATGCTCCATTTATGGAGGTTTGTATATCACTACTCATGGTTCTGTAGGTTTTCTATCTTTACTACAAATATCGACCCAGGCTTGCCCTACTCCTGCCTTTTTTGCTCTAGCCTACTCACAGACTGCTACTAGACATATAGACCCACCAGGCATGTTCTAATGTTCTACTCATGGTGGCATATCCTACACCTCCATTCGTATGACTATGATTTCACTACACCCAAAACCCCAAGTTTTCTCTACTCGTCAAGAAATGGGGTACTCCACCACTCCTGGGTCTTTCTTCACTTTAATATAGCCGCACACAAAGGATTGCTCTACTCGTTCACTTATGAGACTTTTCTCTCACTACACCCATAGGCCCAGGATTGTTCTATTTGTTGTGGAATTTTCTACTCCACTAATCCTGTGTCATTCTTCGCTATACTCACCGACTTTTATTAAGCACACACCTACTGTATATTTGCTAAACACGTGGCCTTTCCTCCACCATTACTCTTATGCCTTTTTCTCGCACCCACCCAAAGACCAGGGGTTGTTCTACGCATGGAATTTTCTACTCCACTGTCTTCCTTCACTCTACTCATGGTCTCTTATATACTCCACCATTACTCGTATGCCCTTTTCTCTCACCACACCCAAAGACCCAGGGTTGTTCTACTCCACTATTCCTGGGTCTTCCTTCGCTCTACTCCACCATTACTCATATGCCCTTTTCTCTCACCACACCCAAAGATCCAGGTTTGTTCTCCTCATGGAATATCTACTCCACTACTCCTGGTCTCTTAACCCTCTCCGACATATGACGCGATTTTGAGCCTATTGGGGATACAGTACTTTAAAGCCTTTATTACCATCAGGGGTATTTAGAAACCTTTAGTTTAGTTACTTCAACCTCTGCAGTTATCTTTGAGTTAGCTATGGGCAGAAAACTAATTTTGGAGAGGTAATTATAAGAGTGAGAGAACTCTATTTCTTATTGCTATCCTGGCAACCTCTGCGTTATATGTGCGTGAAAGGATTAATACTCCACAATTACTCATATGCCTTGTGTGGGCCAATCGGCTTTCTGCAGACTCCCATTTTCTTATGTTCTTTTCTCTCACCACACTCAAAGACCCGGGGTTGTTCGACTCGTGGAATTTTCTACTCCACTACTCCTGGGTCTTTCTTCGCTCTACTCATGGTCTCTTCGCTTCGAGTCTGTTGGAGAGGGTGAGGAGGCGTCGCTGGTTGTCGACCACTTGGAGGTTCCGCACGTACACCCGGATCTCGTTCTCATTCTTTGGCACGGGGGGAACCTCGAGCGCTGGAAAGGTATATTAAGGGAGCTCAGACGGTATTGTGCAGCATATATTAAGGGAGCTCAGATGGTATTGTGCAGCATATATTAAGGGAGCTCAGACGGTATTGTGCAGCACATATGCTTTCATTAATTTCAGTGGAGGTGTTTGGTGTTGTGGTGAAATTAATAAAAAATATAGATTAAGGAGGGGGTTTAGTTTGCTCTCTAAACCTCTATCAAACTTTAAAAAACACCCACAAGACCCCCCTTCGATATAAATTTGCAAATTTTTCGGTTCCTCTTCAAATACAGGCTCGCTATCGCTCGCCAGGAAAAAAATTGACACCTAAATGGCACGGAAGGTCTTAACATTGGCAAAGGAATGGGGCAAAAGGTCTGAAAATCGCCAAACTAATGAGGCGTATGTCTTGAAATCTCATAACTAATAGGGCTAAACATGAGGGAGGAGGAAGACTCGAAAAACCAACTGCCTCCCCTTAAGATTTATATCTAAGCCTTTAGGTCTCCTTTATATATCAGTAAGAAGAGTCAAATATTGTTTAAATTTGATTCCACAAGTAATTGCTGTAATATAAATAGGACTATATGTGTGTAATTGCCACAGGCCATAGCTCGATTGGTAGAGCGTTCGCCTGCTAACCGTGAGGTTGACGGTTCGAGCCTCGGGCCAGCCAGTGAGTTATTGGCAGATGTCAGTGCTGTTGGTGAACGGTGCGGTCTAGCAATCTGTGGCAAGTATTCACTAAGTCCCTGATTCATCAGGGCACCCACCCTAGCCTTGCTATTCAGCAGGGAGTGTATGGTGGTAAAAACTGCATCATCAATAGAGTGGAATAGTACACACATAATTTATGAAATATATAATTTCCATAGTCTTCATTTATTGATATGAAAAATTCATAATCATATAATATACAAATTGAAGTATAGACATGAATATTTTATCATAATATTAGTTTTTCTAACATTTTTAATTTACATGACACATATTTAATTTATACAACACACTTTCCAAAGTATATAAATTGAAGTTAGGACATGATAATTGTACTAATCGACTCCAAAAAATTTAAATACTATACTGTACTTTAACCCTCCAGCCCCGGCTATGTATTCCATATATATTCCCCGAAATCCGGGGGTTTTGGCCGAAAAACGTCTATGCCTAGGCTACCGCATCTTTGTTATTTTCCTTGCTTCCGCATTCCCGCGCATCCCCAAGCGTAGATGTGTTTCGTACCTGTAGAATGGCGTTAAGTAGAGCTCTCTAAGTCAACTGGTTCAGTTGTGATGATGATTTCATTGGAGATAACTTTATGGCAAAAACAGCCACTTTACACTACTTTTCGATACTTAACAATAACATACAGGCACACACGAACAAGCGACGCACTCCTTCTTGTGGTCGAAGATGCGCGGCGTCGGTCCAGCCGGCTGTTGTTTACATGCGTCGGACGGACGCCTCGCACACCAAGCTTACAGGCTTTAAGCTCATGAGTGCCTCGGAGCCCTTCCGGGTAGCTCGTTTTTTTTGTTTATGGGTGCCTCAGAGTGCTTCCGGGTCTGATGGGTTAATGAATACAAAAGTTGAACTGTGCATATGAAAATTGTCTTCTTTTAATCAATTGATTGGAGAAATAATGTAGTATTTTGCAAAAGTTCTGTTCCTCTCCGTAATCTTAGCTATGAAAACAAACAAATCAGTATGACGGGATTATGAGTGATATTTGTTACAATTTTTTTTTTTTTTTTAGTTAGACCACTGAGTCACTGCAATAGACTCTTATAGGGTTTGGGAATGTTGGGGGCGAATCAGGGCAGGAAAGAGAGTGAGTGTTATGAATCATTAGACTAATCAGATAATATATTGCATGCATAACAAACTTGCAATTCAATCGTACAACTTATACTTCCATCCACAAGATTACAAGGAGAAAGAAACTCACGTAGACGACAGTACACTCGCGCTAATAAGTGATGTCTCGGCACCAAGTATATTTTGATCAATAATAATTGGTATCAGCAATATCTAAGCTTAATGTCTTCATATCGAGCGAAATATACCAACATGTTCTTACACTTACCCACCCTATTCAACATCTGACAGACATTAATGCAGCACAGAGCAAGCCAAGCGTAATGACAGCTGAGACATGACTTATTAGCGCGACCGTACAGTCGCGCTAATAAGTGATGTCTCGGCACCAAGTATGTTTTGATCAATAATTGGTATCAGCAATATTTAAGCTTAATTTCTTCATATCGAGTGAAATATACCATGTTCCTACACCTACTCACCCTATTCAACATCTGACAGACATTAACCCTTTATGGATGGGGACATTTGTAACTTTTACTACCTGCCAGGCAGGCAGATTTACTCTAAACGAGCATCATTCCATGCTCTTTTTCATGCATAAACAAGAGCCAAAGCGTAATACAATTATGTATCTGTGAAAGGGCGATAATAGAGCTTTCCAATGACACCTGAATCATCCTTGTACGACAACGGGTTCGCTTGCAACGATGTTGCAACGCGAGTACAAAAACCCTAGTATACGGTAATTTCCCGAGATTTTACCCTGTCTAGCGAGGCGAGGGATGTGTAGGTATGTGTTATACATGCCAGTAACCTCGCTAGGCTCGGGCCAAGCGGTCAGAGCCCGCCTGCGGTCCTCCCACCCCGTGGACTATCTCTCAGAGCCGATAATGTGCTCAAAATCCCTTGCGACTTAAGTCGGGACCCGCTGTTTAGGCCTTGGTTCTCTAACCCGACTTAAGTCGAGAGCCGCTGCTTGAGGGTTAAGGGGAGGCAGACCGTTTTTCTGGACCCCTTCTCCCTAATGTTTAGCCCCACTAGTCTTGAGATTTTAAGACGTTGGTTCCATTAGTTTGGGGATTTTATGACCTTTCGCCCCATTTCGTTGTCAATTTTAAGACCTTTCGTGCCATTTAGGTTTCGATTATTTCCTGGTGAGCGATAGCGAGTCTGCAATTTTAAGAACAACCGACCTTCGGCCGGGACATTTTTCTACCAAAAAATGTACAAATTTATCTTGAAGGGGGGTCTAGGGGGTGTTTTTCTAAGCTTGATGGAGGTCTAGGGAGGAAACTAAAAATATATATGAATACATGAATTAATAGACCAAGCAAACGGTCAGTCTCCCATTAATACAGCACAGAGCAAGCCAAACGTAATGACAGCTGAGACATGACTTATTAGCGCGACAGTTAACAACCTAATGACCCACCGAGAGGCGAGCATTAATACAGCACTGAGCAAGCCAAACGTAATGACAGCTGATACATTACTTATTAGCGCGACCGTAAGAGACCTACCAAGAGGCGAGGACCGGCAGTAGCGGATGGTTCGGAGGGTCTGGGCCATCATGTGCATCTTCTCAAAGTTCACCAAGCCGTCCAGCAGGGTTCGGTTCCCGTCGTGTGTGAAGGTCAGGTCTGGAAAATATAAAAAGGTCATTCACGCGTTTTGACAGTTTATTATGGCTATCATTAGACGATTATATATAATTTAGGAAGGATCTGCGGAAAATAACAGGGTAAAGGCTATTGCCATTAACCCTCTGACTTCCCTATACCCTTCCTAATCTGAATAAAATTGTCTAATAATAGCCAGAAACCAGAAAAGACATGTCCTATTGTGTCTTGCATGGCTTAATAACTTGATAGGGGTTAAGGGGCTTCCACACATACACGATCTTGGTCACGATGCACCTTGACTTGGTGAACAGGGTGCAATCAACGGCGTGGTCGTGTACAACCAGGCCAAGTCGTTGGACATTTCACCAGCGTCCCCTTGTCTCAGCATAGCGCGAGAAAGCTTTGAGTATGTTCAAAACTTTGGAATTTGGCCATGGCTCATTAAAGGTGGGGGCTCATGGGTTGAGATAAACATTGAATGATAATTGCCAAGCTGTACATAATTATCTTGCAAAATGCAATGGCACTGAAATAATCATTAACAATGGTATATAAAGGATTTTGTGGATCGTCTATACCGGGCCTGTGACGTCACAGGAGTGTAAGTCCACCATCCAGTCTAGGCTAAGGATACTGGTGTGACGTCACTATGACGTCACAGGCCCGGTATAGACGATCCGCAAAATCCTTTATACCATTATTAATAATTATTTCAGTGACATTGCATTTTACAAGATAATTATATGCAGGTTGGCGATTATTTTTCAGTGCTTACCTCAACCCATGAGCCCCCACCTTTAACCCTCCAGCCCCGGCTATGTATTCCATATATATTCCCCGAAATCCAGGGGTTTTGGCCGAAAAACGTCTACGCCTAGGCTACCGTATCTTTGTTATTCTGACTGCTTCCGCATTCCCGCGCATCCCCAAGCGTAGATGTGTTTCGTACCTGTAGAATGGCGTTAAGTAGAGCTCTCTAAGTCAACTGGTTCAGTTGTGATGATGATTTCATTGGAGATAACTTTATGGCAAAAACAGCCACTTTACGCTACTTTTCGATACTTAACAATAACATACAGGCACACACGAACAAGCGACGCACTCCTTCTTGTGGCCGGAGATGCGGGGCGTCGGTCCAGCCGGCTATTGTTTACATGCGTCGGACGTACGCCTCGCACACCAAGCTTACAGGGGTTTGAGCTCATGGGTGTTTAAGAGCCCTTCCAGGTAGCTCAGGTGAGTTTTTTATGGGTGTTTAAGAGCCCTTCCGGGTCTGAAGGGTTAAAGTGTTTTGTGTCATCTTGGCAACGCCGTGGTACCTTTGTGGCACCATCGTTAGCTGTCGTCAGAAACCATGGCACAGTTGGCATACATTAGCTTGCATGATGACCGTGACGACTAACACTAACACTAACACTACCACGTCAACACACGACCAACAATGATGCTAACACAACGATGGTTAACAGTAAAGTGTCGGGACTGTTTGGCCAGACAGCCTAGGGAACAACTACTATTACATTCGTGTGTGGTCAAGACGGTGTCACACTTAATCCTAATATACTCTGACAACGGAAAAAGATTTTACCATGGCAGCATAACACCTGACAAGAATGTGGCACTATATATATATATCGTGGCTCAACAGAGACAAAACCGTGGCACGACAGCGACAATACGTGGCAAGAAAGCAACAAGACGTGGCAAAAGAGCGACAAGAAGTGGCAAAAGAGCGACAAGAAGTGGCAAAAGAGCGACAAGACGCTGGCATGGAACATTAATAATGACTGTTGTCCTCATCGTTTCCCCATTGTGACACAGTCATATGTCAGCGAAGGTCTGTCTTCCCAGAATCCCAGGTCGTACCTCGTCATGCCCAGCCATCATGACCGTCGTTGGCCCGTCATATTTCTGTAATTTTTCGTCCTGTTACCATCATTACACAGTCATCCTACAATAAAATTGTGCGCATTTTCCCCTAATTCACTTCAATTATCATCATCGTCGTCGTCATGACCAAGATTTAGTATGCGTGAAAGCCGTCCCTATTAACGACAGTCATTATCATATTTTGTTTGTTTCTGTTAACAAAATCATGCCCAACAAACTATTTCCATTGTGTACCAGCGCGAGATTATGTCAGTGTATGAGTATGTGTGTGCATGTTTGTGTATAGTAGAATGTGTGTGTGTGTGTGTGTGTGTGTGTGTGTGTGTGTGTGTGTGTGTGTGTGTGTGTGTGTGTGTGTGTGTGTGTGTGTGTGTGTGTGTGTGTGTGTGTGTGTGTGTGTGTGTGTGTGTGTGTGTGTGTGTGTGTGTGTGTGTGTGTGTGTGTGTGTGTGTGGTGTGTGTGTGTGTGTGTGTGTGTGTGTGTGTGTGTGTATAGGGGGGGGGGGGGGATCCACGAAAATTTTGCTGTTGTCAATTATGAAGTGTTATTATAGAGTTACGATAAAGATGTATGTAGGTTTTCGTGGCCACCCGTTCACGGTAACTTGGTTTAGGGTAATAGACACAAATGTATTGCATAGCTTTGAAATAAGATTACCAGTATAATCCATTTCGGTATAACTCTGAACAATGAGGGTGCAAGACTATCATGCTTCATTGTGTTTACATAGTAGGTCAACCGTGAATGTGCATAATGTGATTCTATATTGATCATTGGTATTGATTCTATATTGATCATTGGTATGTCATGGTGTATCGGTTTCTACAACATTCTTTGGAAAACCTGCTGATACTGGAAGGTAACCCTGCTAAATTAGAGAGACTTTTGGATTTTTTCAAAATGACACATCTGTAGGGAATTTTAAGCACTGGGAAAGAGCTCCACTGCTGACATCAGTTGTGTGGAGGGGATGCCACTTACCCTTCATAAGTAGTGGTGTGAAAGGCAGGATGGGAGAATGCAGCTTAGCCACATACATTCGGTACGCTCGGTGGTTTTTGGACGGGTCGATGAGAATCTCAAACTCTGTGTACATCTTACGGAATCTGAAACAACATTCAAAAGGTTAAGGGGGGTCTCACCTGCTTTTTTTCTCTTGCTATCCTTTTCTCTCTTTCTCTGGCTTGTATCCATTTGGCCCCATTCAGCCAACTGTTTTAAGACTTTTATCCCCATCCAGTTGTCGATTTCTTCCTGGCGAGCGATAGAGAACCAGCATTGTATGGAGAAATCCGGCTTTGCCGGAGACATTTTTCTATCGAAAAATGTACAAATTTAGCTTGCTGTAAACAAAAATATATACATATGCTGGCTCGCTCCCGCTCGCCAGGAAAATATTGACACCTGGATGGGGGTAAACGTCTTAAAACAGTAGGCTGAATGGGGCCGAATTAATACAAGCCAGAGAAAGAGAGAAAAAGGAGAGGAAACAAGCGGGTCACCTCCCTTAAGAGTGGACGACCATAGTGAATTTGCACTCACTACATTAGGGTAAAGCTTGAAGATAAATAGGTAAATAGAGATCATTGGCTAAATTTGATATTGTTACAGATTTGCTAAACCAGAAATTGTCAGAACTGTACGAACCTTTTAACCTACTTTGCAATTGAAGACCCAAATTCTACAGTTTTGCTTTAGCTATTTAAATTAAAGTGTAAAACTTGCAAACTAAACAAACCAAAATTGGGACAAGGACAAGATAAAGTCAAATTAAATTATCAAAATCGCTATGTGGAAACCACGCTTACTAAAATGAAAATTATTAAATAAAAGAACAGAAGCTTAAGTTACTAAACTGGCATCACCATTGCAGAGGCATACCAGACATGTCCTAAAGTCATTTCTTACCTCCGACGTTCCCAATTTAGTTACTTCTCTATTAAAAACAGTAACACTCATGCACACACCCTATATATTTGAGTTTACCTTAAATTTGCTTACTAATATATTATATTATATCCAGATAGAAAAATAAAGTGGAAGATGTGTACCAAGCAATAAAGCTTTCGTAAGAATGTTAAATTCAAATGTGAGAACTTTCAAATTAAACTGTACAAATTGCCAAAAAGGTGAGGTCATAGATCCAATAAACTTTAACTAGGTATATACGGTAACAACAATTATTGTCAAAACACGACTAGTTATTGCAAGGGAATCTTTCAAGTACTTTTTAACTTGCACATAATTCAATCACCCTCTCATACACATTGTCACAGTTGACAGTACGGAGTTGTTGTTGTTGTTCCCTAAGCTGCCTGGCCGAACAGCCCCGAGTCCCTGAGAAAGGCCATGGCCACGATCGGGCTTTCCCACAGAGCTCTCATTGAGTGTAGATTGTGTTGTTGGCATAAGTGGTTGTGTGAAATGTAGTCTTCTATGATGTGTTTAATGGTATGGGGTGCTGTGTTACATCCCGGGCAGGCGTCGACAACGGAGTCATCCAGTCTCTTCTGATAGCTCAGGAGAGCTGGATGGTGTCCGCATCTCAGCCTGGCCAGGTGGACTCTGTCCTCGCGAGGAAGGGAGGATTCGGAAGGATGGATTTCGGGAGGTCGTGCATGCAGCTGCGTGTTGTCTGTGAGTGAGTACAAAGGAGTACAAAGGAAATCAAGCAACAACAGATCTAGTGACCCTTCTAGGTTGCTTGTCCTCCAAAACACTGAGGATCAAGTGTCCAAACAGTGGTTTAGAGTGGGTAAGGGAACATTGGAAAGGGAACTACTAGGACTAGGAAGTTAGTAGGGGACATATGGGTTAGTAACTGAGGGGAGGATAAAGTTATTCATTTACAAACGCAGTCAGTCGCGGGTTTGATGCGAGATATTTGTCTAGGCGGAATTTAAATGAATCAACGGTGCTGCAGTCTATAACGTCTCGGGGAAGCCCATTCCACAAGTTGACAACTCGATTGAAGAAGAAATTCTTAGATTCGTGCGAGTTAAAAGATTTACCAATAATTTTGCAACCGTTTCCCCGCGTGTAATTAGATTGGTCGATAGTGAAGTACTTACTACAGTTCATATTGTCGATGCCTTTGATGATTTTGAACACTTGAATTAAGTCGCCTCTTAATCTGCGCTGGGTTAAAGGAAATAGATTTAATTCTCTAAGGACGCTCTTCGTATGGTTTGTTCTTTAGGCTAGGTATCATTTTGGTAACTCTACGTTGAACTCGTTCTAGCTTGTTTATATCTTTTTGGTAATAAGGGCACCAGGATTGAACGCAGTATTCCAGAAGAGGCGGACTAAGGAATTGTAAAGGGTTAGGATAACTTCTTTGGATTTATGCTCAAATGACCTGCCTATAAAGCCAATTATTTTGTTTGCCTTCTTAACAACTTCTGAACATTGTTGACTCGGTTTTAGGTTACTCGATATTGTTTACTCCCAGATCAGTTTCTCTGTTTTACATTCTTAAGCTGAGTGCCATTCATCGAATAGTTTGCTTTCTCATTTAGGTATCCGACATGTAGTACTTTACATTTATCCGCATTGAAACTCATTTGCCAAATTTGGGCCCAACATGACAATTTATCTAGATTGTGTTGCATATCGTCAACTTGTTCTTTTGAAGAGTACGCTATTTGCAATTTTTGTATCGTCAGCAATTTTGAGATTGTGCAGGTGAGACCCTCATCTATGTCGTTGATGTAAATTAGAAAGAGAATTGGTCTAGTACCGATCCCTGGGGTACCCCGCTACTTACATTGGTCCATTTAGATGCCTTACCGTTTATGGACTACCCTTGCTTTCTGTTGCTGAGCCAATTTTCTATCCATTTCAACACACCGTCTTGTATTCCATGCGCTTTTAGTTTTAGCAGTAAACGTTTGTGGGGAACTTTGTCAAAGGCCTTTTGAAAATCAAGGTATATAATATCTACAGCTTTACTCTCATCGTAGAGGTTGAGGATATCGTGGAAGAAGTCTAAGAGGTTTGTTAAACAGGAACGTTTTTTTACGAAAGCCGTGTTGAGTATCTTTAAGTATGTTATTTTCCTCCAAGTGATTTACGAGTCTGTCTCGTATGACCGTTTTCTAGCATTTTACATACAACTGAGGTTAAGCTAATTGGACGATAGTTACTGGGTAGGGATTTGCTGCCTTTTTTTTGAATATCGGTGTTTACGTTGGCTAGCTTCCACTGATCAGGCATAGTTCCAGACTGCAAGGATTTATTGAATAGTAATGTCAGTGGTTTGGAGAGCTCATTCTTAGCTTCCTTTAGAACTCTAGGCGAGATTGTATCAGGTCCTGGCGTTTTATTTACCTTGAGTTTATCTAAACAATTCAATACTTCTCTCTCTGTAACGGTGATATTGCTTAGAACATCTGAATTATCAATCTGAATCGGCGATGGTGTAGGGATATCACTGAGGTCTTCTGTTGTAAAAACTGATGCAAAGAAGGTATTGAGTGGATGGATCGGTGAGAGATATGAGTATGGATGTGCTTCTGGAAGTTGGTTCGGGGTGGGCAGGGAGGGAGAGAGGACAATAATTGTGTGTGATACCGTGTGCTGGGTGTTGTTTTGATATTTGTTGGTGTCTGTGGGTGTGTTGCCATGTAGTTTAGTGGGTGGTCTTGGTTCGTGGAGGCTGCTGCCAGGAATTGAGTGCCTCTCATGTCCAGATGGTCTTTGACTTTGAGGATTTGGTTTCTTGATGTAGGTGATCTGTGGGTGCAGTAGCTGTGCACCCTGTAATGATCTTCAGGGCTTTGTTTTGAATAGTCTGTAAGGTCTTATGATGTGTTTCAGCTAGGTTAGAAGCCCAGGCTGGGCTTGCGTATTCCATCACTGATCTTATGTATTGTTTATATACTGTGGTGGTAGTTTCTTTGTTGTGTCCAAATTTTGTGTGAGCAAGTGACCTGAGGGCGTTAAGTCTGGGTGTCAGTTTCTTTTTAATGTTTGTGGTGTGCTGTTTGAATGTCATATGAGTATCATATGTTACTCCTAGGATTTTGGGTGTGTGTGTATGTGTTAGGGGTGTGTTGTTTATGGTGAGTTGAGGGATGTATTCGTGTTCTCCTGTCCAACTTGTGAGCAGGGTTGCGGTGGAGAGTGAAACATAACACCAGTGATAATGTTTAATTGCAAAATGGCAGGCACTCGTATCTCGCAGATAGCCAGGTGATTAAATTTGTAATCATAATTGTGTATCCACTAAATTTAAGGGGAGGCAGACCGTTTTTCTGGACGTTTTTCCCCCTTAATTGGGCTTACCTGGATGAGAGTCGCTCCCAGGTCTGCGTGAGGCGGGAGATAGCCACATTACTCAGTCCGATCACGATGGCAAAGAAGGCGTTCAGGTTTTGCTGTTCCTTGCAACTGAAATAAAAGTACACTGTGACATTCCTGTTCCAGTCAACAAAATATAGTATGCATAAATGGATAATTTGATGCATGTGAATACATCAAACACTATCAAGGGGGGTGACCTGCTTTTTCTCCTTTTCTTGCTTTCTCTGCCTTGTATCCATTCGGCCCTATTCAGCCGACTGTTTTAAAGACGATTATCCCCATTCAGGTGTCGATTTCTTCCTGGCGAGCGAGAGCTAGCCAGCATTGTATGGAGAAATGCGGCTTCGCTGGAGACATTTTTCTATCGAAAAATGTACAAATTTTGCCTGCTCTCAAAATCATGTTTTTTTTTTAAATATGCTGGCTCACTATCGCTCGCCAGGAAAAATCAACACCTGAATGGGAATAAACGTCTTTTTGGTGGCCCAGTATGGTCAATGTTCACTGTAAGCGTAAATTTCCGTCAGAAGCGTATAATATTTTGTATGTTTTGTACGATATTTCGGCGCTCTATATGAGAACTCCTCGGATTTGCCCTACTTTGATGACGAAATAGTTCTATATGATCACATTCGTTGCTAACGAAAATTTTGGAACAATATTTTAGGTCGGTCGTTCTATAAGCGACCCTACTGTACCTTCTTAAGGGAGCCCACCTCGCTTTTTTTCTCTTTCTCTTCCTCTCTCTGTGGCTTGTATCCATTCAGCCTACTGTTTTAAGACATTTACCCCCATCCAGGTGTCAATATTTTCCTGGCGAGCGGTAGCGAACCAGCATACATATATTTTTGTTTTGACAGCAAGGTAAATTTGTACATTTTTTAATAGAAAAATTTCTCCGGTGAAGCCGGATTTCTCCATAGAATGCTGGCTCGCTTTCGCTCGCCAGGAAGAATTCGACATCTGGATGGGGATAAAAGTCTTAAAACAGTTGGCTGAATGGGGCCGAATGGATACTAGCCAGGGAAAGAAAGAAATGGAGAGAAAGATAAAAGAAACAAAAAGGGTGACCCCCCTTAATTCCTCCTTATATAACCTATTTTGCAGTACACAATGTAAAGCTCCACCGACCATACACAAGTTTTGTTAGACTGTACACTCGAGGAAATAACAATCTTTACACTAACTCTCTAAACAATCTGGAAGTGGGTCGAAATCTTGTGCTAATACATACATAAAATGTTAAGACTGAGTGTTCCACACATCAGTGCAGTTTCAGTCTCTTGTCCTAATGGCGGCGTTCCAGGCAACCCTGTTAAGGGCTGCTTCACTTGTCAAGTTCTTGGATTTGAGATCGGCGCGTATAGTCCGATCCCAGGTCTTCCTCGGTCCACCCCTTGGTGCAGCTCCCTCCACAATCACAGACCTGCATTTTTTCACCCAATTTTGTTCATCCATTCTCTCCACATGTCCATACCATCCCAGTCTACTTGTACGCATCACCTCGCTAATACTCTTTATACCTAAACGTCTCCTCAGCTCAACATTTGTTATTCTATCCTGTAGCCTGGCCCCACACATCCATCTCACCATTCTCATCTCATTACGCTCCATTCTGTTGACATCCTCTACTTTAACGGCCCATGTTTCTGAGGCATACGTCATTGCACTTCTAACACATGAGGCATACACCTTTCCCTTCAGGGAAGAGGCATTCTTTTCATGGTCAGGATTGGCATCAATTCTCTGAACTTCCCCCAGCCACACCTAATTCTAGCAACAGTGGCAGCCTCGGCCCCACCACCGGCAGAGATGGTATCTCCTAGGTAACAAAACTTGTTCACCAGCTCCAAAGACTCATTTCCAAAATTCACAGCCACAGGATCATCACTTAACACAAGCTCGCCTTTGCACACTACGCACTCAAATTTCTCTATTTCTGACACTTATCCTTCGGCAGGGGCCCCTTTATTCTACTACAGCGCTTACTCCCATGGTGTACCCAACATCGACAGATGCTACATTGAATTGAGTTAACGCCCACTCCCTTTCCACACACTGCACATGGGTATGCACCGCTCTTTTCCACATTGCCTCGTCTCAAACTACAATGCATAACCTTGGTTTTGTTAATATTGACTCTTAAACCCTTGCTCGCCATGCCCTCTCTCCACTCTCTGAATTTGGCCTCAGCATCCTGCATACTGTCAGCTATTAGGACTAAATCGTCTGCATAAAACAGTTCCAACGGGAGTCCGCCTCTAAAACTCTAGACAGCGCCTCCAAGACCATAATAAAGAGGAGGGGGCTTAACACTGAACCCTGATGGACTCCAACACGGACTGCGAACTCATCACTCAGTACACCCTTCACCCTCACCGAACTTCGCGAATCCTCATACATTTTCATTATCACACGCACCAGCCACTCTTCCACACCAAGTTTCCTCATAGCCCACTGCACAACATCTCTAGGTACCCTATCAAAGGCCTTCTCCAGGTCCACAAACACAAAGTAAAGATACCTCACTGACGTATGGTTCACCCAGTTAATTCCGTTCACACAAGATTACACACAGCTCACCAGTGTAAACAAAAAAAATCCTCGGGTGTACGGTCGCGCTAATGTCATGTCCCAGCTGTCATTACGTTTGGCTTGCTCTGTGCTGTATTAATGTCTGTCAGATGTTGAATAGGGTGGGTAAGTGTAGGAACATGTTTGTATATTTCGCTCGATATGAAGAAATGAAGCTTAGATATTGCTGATACCAATTATTTATCAAAACATACATGGTGCTGAGACATCACTTATTAGCGCAACTGTACCTGATATAGTAATCAAATAAATTACAATGCACAACGTAGCCGATTACGCTGCCGACAAGACTGTAAAGCTTTGTGTTCAACTTTACCAATAAGGATTCATATTACTGTATACTGTATTTACTCTTAACCTAACAAGTGCGCATGGGGGTAATTGGAAACGTCCCCCTGTGCTGACGTATTTGAGGTGTTTCCGTCACTAAAATATTCATTGTACCATTAATAGCATTAATACTTATCCATATGCGCCTATTATGGGTTGATTATAAAGGTATTAACCTGAAACAACAATAAAACGAGTGAAAACAGCGTTTGGATGGTCAAAATCGGAGATATAGCCCGCGAGTTGTATAATGTATGGGTGTGGCAAGCTGCTTTCCCGCCAATTTCCCCCAAGGCCACTGAGACACAGTCGATCGATACTCTCTCTCTCTCTCTTGCATTCGCTTGCTATCAGTGATGATTTCTAATGTTAGCACGAAAATATACCTCAGAATAAGGGAATAACAGGGAAAATAGGTGATAACTGAAGGAGAGGAGGAAAGTGGGGAAGGAGGGGAGGTAGAGGACTGAGATTTTGCATGGCCCAGGGGCCAAAAAAAAAAAAAAAAAAAAAAAAAAAAATCTATGTCAAAAGTTGATTTTTTTTTTCTCTGACTCTTAAGAGTCTCCCCGCAGTTCCCGGGTTAAGGGGACAGTGGCTGTTTGTTTGGTCTATTAATTAATATATTCATATATTTTTTTAGTTTTCTCCCTAGACCTCCATCAAGCTTAGAAAAGCACCCCCTAGACCCTTCTTTAAGATAGATTTGTACATTTTTCGGTAGAAAAATGTCCCGGCCAAAGGTGGATTCCTCCTAAAAAAGGTAAAGAAGTGATTTAAATGGGTATATGAAGACATGGTATAAAACCACTAACTGCACGCTCTGTCTGCAACGATTTTGTTACCATCAGGCATATAAAATCAACCAATATCTTACTATGCAGCCAATTTGATGAACTTCCTAAGGAGCTGGGTCCGTTTGGAGAGAGCACTAGCGAGGCAGATTTCGCTGACCACCCAGTACTGGATCTCGTTAAAGCGTCGCAGGAACACGTCCAGGTTGCACATCACCTGTCCGAAGTGGTCCCGGCCGAACACCTGGTACAGGAACTCGTACTGGGGAATACGTTTAAAATGATAACACATTAAGGGGAGACTGACCGTTTGTTTGGTCTATTAATTCATTTATTCATATATTTTTTTAGTTTCCTCCCTAGACCTCCTTCAAGCTTAGAAAAACACCCCCCTAGACCTCCCTTCAAGATAAATTTGTAAATTTTTCGGTAGAAAAATGTCCCGGGCGAAGGCCGGTTCCTCTTAAAATTGCAGGCTCGCTATCGCTCGCCAGGAAAAAATCGACACCTAAATGGCACGAAAGGTCTTAAAGTTGGCAACGAAATGGGGCGAAAGGTGTTCAAATCGCCAACCTAATGGGCCGAACGTCTTATAATCTAAAAAATAGTGGGGGTAAACATTAGGGAGAAGGGGGTCCAGAAAAATGGTCTTCCTCCCCTTAACTAACTCGCTTACTTTCTCTACTCTTCCAAACAAACCCAATTATTCAGAAGTGCTTAGTTTGGTGATACTTGAATTATACAATACTCCTAATCTATACCATTTTATATAAACACCTTAAGGATAAATCTGATTGTTTCATGATATTAAGCATTTGTAAGTAAAGCAAGCCACCAATTAATTGATATACATTAAAGTGATATCTCCCTCAAATAAAGTGATATCTCTCTCAAATAAAGTGATATCTCCCTCAAATAAAGTGATATCTCTCTCAAATAAAGTGATATCTCCCTCAAATAAAGTGATATCTCCCTCAAATAAAGTGATATCTCCCTCAAATAAAGTGATATCTCCCTCAAATAAAGTGATATCTCCCTCAAATAAAGTGATATCTCCCTCAAATAAAGTGATATCTCCCTCAAATTTCCAAGGAACTGCATTTCCTTTCTAGTTACCAACATTCGTTATAAATATAAAATATTGCAACTAATGAAAAGCTAGGGTTAATACAGGAAGCTGGATCGTTTTCTATATTTCCCACTAGGTAGAAAATATTAAGCGTTTCCCATGTTTACGAGTACAACTCAATGCCTTGTTATGAGAATTGTGAAAATCAAGTAAGCATACTACAGTACAGTATATACCAAGAGGATAGTAACTCCAAAAAGAAAAAAAAATGCAAAAAGGATTTTGAGGAGAAGGGAAGAAGGTATATGAGAAACTAATATAAGGAAAGATGATGGTGAATATATAAAAAAGACCTTGTCCTCATAAAAGGTGCTGAAGAGGTGATGTGGTTAAAAAAATAAAAATAAAAAAAAATTAAGACAAATGTTGGCCGGAGCGCTGAAGAAACCCAAGTCACAACAGAGACAAAATAAAACTATACCTTACCTTTTGATACCTTTTGATGTGTTCGCCGCTCTTCTAGCGGCACCAAGGAGCGCGACGCCCCTCGTTATGGGTGGTGATTTGGTGCAGTAGACTGTCTATCTATATATTGCCTGACGCCGTGATCCCCGAAGGGGTGGCCACGAACGAACCGCCCCCAGTCAGTCGACGCCCCTCCTCCCAACCAGCACCGCCTTCATTCATATAATTCCTCACTCCATCCTTCCACCTCTCCTTCGGTGCACCTCTCCCTCCATGTAACTCTGCATGCACTTCTCAAGTAACTCATTTCCACCGCTCTCACTCATGGTCTGAGTCTCTTCCCGAACGTCCATGCTTCGCTTCCGTAAGTTAGTGTCGGGATTACCACACTGTCATGCAAGGACTTCTTCACTTCCATACTGACCACCCTATTTCATGTTACTGCTTTCAACGTTCCTACAACCCTCTTCCCCTGTTGCACCCTCTCCCGCACTTCTTGATCCATAGTCCCATCTTTAATCAACACACTGCCCAGATACTTCAAAGAGCTGACGATCTCCATAGCCTGACCGTTCAACTTTCCATTTCTCCGTTCTCACTCTCACTCATTACCCTACTGTACACCTTCCCAACTACGCTTAGAAGACATATTCCTCGGTGGTTACCACTCGCTCCTCTTTTCTCCTTTGCCTTTATATAGCAGGGTGCCAAAACAGGAAATATTCAGTTCTGGATAATTTTTCTAAGCTTAGAAGGATCAAATTTGTGCGGCATCTGCGGGGGGCACAGCCCCCCTCTACATAACAGGGGGTCCGGGGGGCATAGCCCCCCGGCCGCCGGAGAAATTTTGAGATGTGAAGGTAAATATACGCACAATACATGCTCAAAATTTATTAAAAGGAATGAATAATATTGTAAGTAAAAGGGATGTTATGTATGTTTACTGGTGTTTAATCAGGATACTAGGGGAGCTGGCTGCCTGTACTTTAGTCTCAAAGGGATTCACTTCAGGTCCACTAATATAGGCATTGAAAACAGGTTTTTAAATTATTCTTAGCAGTCCCTGTTTTAGTTTTGTAACTTTTGTCGAATAAAGATTTCATGTATATTTGTTGTTGCATTCCAAGAACTATTACATACTTAATTCATATCCTTTCATATGATACATGAGTTACTATAGAGTACTGGTTAAAATACATATCAGTACCAAGTTTCAAGAATAAACTTTGATTAGAACATTTGTTTGTCTATTATTTTCCCTGGGCCGAGTAAAAAATACCTGGGTATGCTATTCCCATCTCGGGTTAAGTACAATCAGTAGGAACGTAGAAACTTACTTTAATTTTCACAACTTTAAAAGACCCAAGATTCTGCTAGGCTAATTCCGAAAATATTCAATCAAGACTCCGTTACCCCCGTGAAGTCAGATTGTTGTTGTTGTTGTTCCCCAAGCTGCCTGGCCGAACAGCCCCATGGCCCCGAGCAAGGCCAAGGCCATAACCGTGCGCCCCCACAGAACCCTCACTGCCGACCACAATAAAGCCTGGGTGACCGAAGCCACTCCATGGCAGGGAGCTGAGGAGGGTGCGGAAACGCCCGGGAAACCAAAGCCCCACCCAGGGCCCTGTGCCCCTCAGCAATTATGAAGAGAAAGTTAAGGGGCAAAGGAAAAAATTTGACGCTTTGGCTTCCAATCTAGGTAGACTGGGAGGTCAATCCACGGAAGAGACGCCGTCACTTGAGATCTAGAAAATATAAAAGTAAAAGGAACAGTCAGAGTAAGCTATGGGTATGGCAGAGATTGCTCAGTTCTCACTCTGATAGACCAGCCCATCACCAGTCAGGTTATAGTACTTAATGACAAGACATACCAATTATATAGGTTAGTTAGTGGGTGTGTGGATTGTGGGGATAGAGGCAGCCCCCACTTTGGACACTAAGACTAAGTAAAGTTAGGTTAGGGTAAGGTAATGTAAAGCAGCATATTATCTACTCATAACATGATAAACAATTGAACAATAAACTACTGTATTATATTCCTTGAGGAAATAAAAACAAATAATTGTACGGAAGGCTGCGGAAAGATTCCTTAGTGATACCCAAGTCATGGCCGGGAAATCTATAAATGCACTGTTGGCAGTAGGCCTAGCCTGTACACTTATTAAATTGTACCAGTAATCTGGCTAAAATGCTACTGGTATACAAAATAAGAACATAGCGGCAGGGTTCAGATCCTACTTTGGACACTAAGTTTGGACTTTGGTTAGGGTACGGTAAGTTATTGCAAATCCTCCACTCATAATATAAACTACCTATACAATAAAATAAGATACCAGTAATATAGCCTATAGCCTACCGTACCTTGAAAAATACAAAAACGGTAAGACTGCGAAAGTATTCTTCAGTGATACCCAAATCATGGCCGAACACTTTATATATGCACTGTGGGGCGGCCGCGGCAGGCCCAACCTAGGCTATACAGTACGGTACCGGTACACTCTTATTAAATTGTGCCGGTAGGTACTCTGGCAGAAAATGTTATAAGAACATAGCAGCAGACCTCACTTTGGACACTAAGTTAGGTTAGGACCGTCTGTTGCGTACCGTTTCGTAGGTTTGATTAGTAAATGTTATGCTAATCCTCGCAACTCCTCCACTTATTACACGATAAATGACAATGAAAAACCATATTCCTCAAAGAAATACTACAACAAATTTGTAAGTGTAATTATAGCTGCAAAAGGATTCTTCACTGGTACCCAATCCCAAATGATAAATCAAATTGCCGGGATTCCAGACGGTGCCGCGGCAAGTCTAGTCTATTGCCTACAGTGACAGTCTTATTAAAATCACAAAGTGTGCTCAAGCCAAAACAAAGATTAGAACTTCTAAACACTGGCAGTGGTTAATGAATGGTGTTTTATGGGAAAAAAAAAAAAAAAAAAAAAATTAAAAAAAAAAAAAAAAAAAAAAAAAAAAAAAAAAAAAAAAAAAACATGGTAGGCTAGGCCTATTACTGACTTTTAGCATCAACAGTTAGCCCAGCTATTGTTTTTTTATGCAGCCCATCAATGTTAAGACCTGATAGTGGGAAGGGATATGAAGAATGTGGAAATTGAGGGAATTTGGGATACTGTACAGAATAAGCTGAAGGGGGCAAACCCCCCCCCCCCCCCAATATTATAATATAGCCTAGCTCACACAAAAATATACTGTATGCTAGGCTACTTACAAAATCGCTGTTGGTGCTATAAGTCAGGTTTACCAAAAGCATCACAGGATGTGGTGGTATCCTGCCCCTGCTAATGGACCTTGAACTTGGACCTTAAATATAATGAGTTCCCAAAGATTAATATGCAAAACTTTAGAATGTGCAGGGCACTCGCAATTCACATTAAGTCAATGTTATATTCCAGCCCCGTAATTCACTATATTTTCCACAAAAGTATCAGTAAATAACAGCTTAACACAATTCCAAATTACCACAATTCACTGGCGCGAAACTAATCTGACGTCATCCAGTCAGGATCACGATAATAATTATAGAACCATACCAAATACCCTTTCGTTGCATTCGTTAATCCCTGTCATATAAATCCCCTCAAAAACCAATAATTCATCAAAAAATTGTAATAATTTATAGCTTACCGAATGCCTACAGCTCTTGCGCTT
Organism: Paralithodes platypus; assembly: GCA_032716605.1. NCBI lineage: Eukaryota > Metazoa > Arthropoda > Malacostraca > Decapoda > Lithodidae > Paralithodes > Paralithodes platypus. The sequence continues at coordinate 5,406,113 of CM064486.1, read as the reverse complement.
TGTTCCAGATAAAAATAAATTGATATTCATGCACTACTTTCGAGAAATTGAAGGCCCCCAAAAAATGATACACACGACCAAAATCCGCGTATTTTGGCAGGGGGTTGAATAGGATCACTTTTGAAACATTAATTCTCAAATTATTTATTGTACATTATTCATTTCAATTAATATATTAACAGATAAATTTGTTTAGTTAATATATACATAGTTTTAGATAAATACCGGTACCTATTATTATCCTTTAATCTACATATTATTGAGCATTCGAGTGCCAATTAAATTAGTTGTGTTCGTCTTGACTCAGCCTTCGGCGCGATATAACATCGGAGGTAAGTGTACCTCTAAGCCTAAGTCATAGTAGGCCTTATCGGACTCAGTTGGGATTATCGGTTTGTAAACAAAGCAAGTTGCTCTTGACTCTCGCATGGAATATTGTATATAATTACTTTAGGAGCTTGGACTTCAATTCAGGTGATATATAATAGTTATAAGATCATAGCAAGTGTAGAGTACATTGTTAAGGAAAACTACTATCGTTTGATGAGTTTAATTTCTTACAGTTTCTTACAGTAGATCCTCTGGAAAAAGGCAAACTAGGCCTGTGTATCCAGCTCAGTACCAGTACTTGCACTGCTGCGGTCGTTCACTGTGTTGTTGTTGTTGTTGTTGTTCCCTAAGCTGCCTGGCCGAACAGCCCCGAGTCCCTGAGAAAGGCCATGGCCACGATCGGGCTTTCCCACAGAGCTCTCATTGAGTGTAGATTGTGTTGTTGGCGTACATGGTTGTGTGAAATGCAGTCTTCTATGATGTGTTTAATGGTATGGGGTGCTGTGTTACATCCCGGGCAGGCGTCGACAACGGAGTCATCCAGTCTCTTCTGATAGCTCAGGAGAGCTGGATGGTGTCCGCATCTCAGCCTGGCCAGGTGGACTCTGTCCTCGCGAGGAAGGGAGGATTCGGAAGGATGGATTTCGGGAGGTCGTGCATGCAGCTGCGTGTTGTCTGCGAGTGACTGGATGGATCGGTGAGAGATATGAGTATGGATGTGCTTCTGGAAGTTGGTTCGGGGTGGGCAGGGAGGGAGAGAGGACAATAATTGTGTGTGATACCGTGTGCTGGGTGTTGTTTTGATATTTGTTGGTGTCTGTGGGTGTGTTGCCATGTAGTTTAGTGGGTGGTCTTGGTTCGTGGAGGCTGCTGCCAGGAATTGAGTGCCTCTCATGTCCAGATGGTCTTTGACTTTGAGGATTTTGGTTTCTTGATGTAGGTGATCTGTGGGTGCAGTAGCTGTGCAGCCTGTAATGATCTTCAGGGCTTTGTTTTGAATAGTCTGTAAGGTCTTATGATGTGTTTCAGCTAGGTTAGAAGCCCAGGCTGGGCTTGCGTATTCCATCACTGATCTTATGTATTGTTTATATACTGTGGTGGTAGTTTCTTTGTTGTGTCCAAATTTTGTGTGAGCAAGTGACCTGAGGGCGTTAAGTCTGGGTGTCAGTTTCTTTTTAATGTTTGTGGTGTGCTGTTTGAATGTCATATGAGTATCATATGTTACTCCTAGGATTTTGGGTGTGTGTGTATGTGTTAGGGGTGTGTTGTTTATGGTGAGTTGACGGCAGCGATAGCAGACGCAACATTTTTACTATTCTGTATTTTTGCTTTATAATCAAACGTCAAATCTTAGTCTTCCCCATGCTTTATCAAGATTACTTTCAAACTCCCTTATTGATTCGGAATCGACTACATACTGGGGCAGTGCGTTCCACTCATTTACCACTCTATCACAAAATGAGTTCTTTGCCTTCTCAAGCCTATTTCTTTCTTTGTAAATTTTCTTAGAGTGTCCTCTCGTTCTTGTTCCCTCCCGCATCAAGAAGATACCTTCACACACATCCTCATCATACTTTCCTGACACTATCTTAAAAGTCTCTATCATATCCCCTCTCTTTCTCCTATATGCCAGTGTCGGAAGCCCCAGTGTCCTCAACCTCTGCTCATAGCCCGCGTTCTTCAACATTGGTACTAGCTTGCTAGCTCTCCTCTGCACTTTCTCCACTGCTTCTATATACTGTACCATATATGGAGCCCACACCTGGTTCGCTTATTCCAGGTGCGGCCTAACCAGCGCTGTATAGAGATTCCTGAAGATTTCTTCGCCAAGTGACACAAATGTCCTCCTTATCAGCCCTACAATTCTATTGGCTTTGTTTATCTTTTTCCACTAAATGTTCTGAGAAATTTAACTTATTGTCTATCACTACTCCTATATCCTTTTCTGCATTCACTTCCTCCATCGCTTCATACATACTGTATCCTACCTTGTCTATCTTGCTTGTCCCAATCCGCATGTACAGTACCGGTACTTGCATTTATTTGGATGAAATGGCATTAACCAATGCTCAGACCATCCCTTCATGCCCTCCACATCTCCTTGAAGCAAACTCACATCTTCCTTACTCCTCACTCTTCTATACAGCTTAGTGTCATCCGCATACAGGTATACAGTAGTCCCTCGTCTTTCTATCTATATATCTATTTCGATTTTGCGAACGGGACCCAAGATTTGACCATTTTTGCAGGACTTGATATGTGCGATATTACTTGAGTTTTGCGGGTGGCGCTCAATGATACAGGGTTTCCGCACTAGTTTTCGGGGGGGAGGGGTATGAGGGTCGTGACGTCGGGCCGCCCTGCGGCCCACTGTTCACTGTTTATAGATTCTCCCACGCTCCTATATGTTTTCACGCTCTCGCATAATAGACTTCCTTGGGCAAAATTGAAGTGCTACCTGTGCCCTGGGTCCCCTGAATCTGTATTTCTGTGGTTTTCTTTATTGTAGGATGTATAATTAAGTGTATGTGTCATAATGTGTGTACACACAAGGACGAAAATCACCAAAAAATAGGCCCTCGATGATGAGATGTCGACCATATTCAATTAATCCCATAAGGTTAGTTATTTGAAATTTACGATTTTGAATTTTGCGGCCTGCAATGTCTTCCATATTTTCGCAAAATTCGAGGGAGTACTGTACCTCACTTCCATTAGTTATAACTTCAGGTAAGTCGTTGATAAATATAACTAACAGTAGTGGTCCAAAATCCTCAAAGTCAAAGACCATCTGGACATGAGAGGCACTCAATTCCTGGCAGCAGCCTCCACGAACCAAGACCACCCACTAAACTACATGGCAACACACCCAGACACCAAGAAATATCAAAACAACACCCAGCACACGGTATCACACACAATTATTGTCCTCTCTCCCTCCCTGCCCACCCCGAACCAACTTCCAGAAGCACATCCATACTCATATCTCTCACCGATCCATCCACTCACTCACAGACAACACGCAGCTGCATGCACGACCTCCCAAAATCCATCCTTCCGAATCCTCCCTTCCTCGCGAGGACAGAGTCCACCTGGCCAGGCTGAGATGCGGACACCATCCAGCTCTCCTGAGCTATCAGAAGAGACTGGATGACTCCGTTGTTGACTCCTGCCCTGGATGTAACACAGCACCCCATACCATTAAACACATCATAGAAGACTGCATTTCACACAACCACTTACGCCAACAACACAATCTACACTCAATGAGAGCTCTGTGGGAAAGCCCGATCGTGGCCATGGCCTTCCTCAGGGACTCGGGGCTGTTCGGCCAGGCAGCTTAGGGAACAACAACAACAACAACAACAACAACAACAACAGTAGTGGTCCCAACACAGATCCCTGAGGTACCCCACTTGTAATTTCCTTCCACCCCGAGCCTATTCCATTCACCAGTACCCTCTGTCTCCGATCTTTCAGGAAGGCTTCTATCCATTTCACACATTTCTCCCCTATATTATAGCTTCTAACTTTCTCTATTAACCTTTTATGTGGGACCTTATCGAAGGCCTTCATAAAATCGCAATATACCACGTCTATTACATCACCATCCTCTAGAATTTGCATCCAATCATCTACCACCTTAATTAGCTGTAGTACCGTCGACCTCCCCGGCAAGAATCCGAACTGTCTCCCACTGAAAAGTTGGTTTGATTTCATATGCTCCATTATTCCTTCTCTAATTACCGTTTCCATTAGTTTACACACAACACATGTCAAACTGACTGGTCTATAATTTCCTGGGTCATTTCTCTTTCCCTTCTTAAATATAGCTGTTATGTTTGCCTCTCTCCAGTCCATCGGGATTTGTCCTGTATTAAACGATACCTCAAATAACATTTTCAATGGCTCTACTAACATCTCACCTCCTTCCTTTATGATTCTTGGGTGTATCCAATCCGGTCCCGGGGACTTACTTCTGTTCATTTTTTTATAGCCCTTCCTATTCTAGCATGGGAAAACTCTATTAGTTCTAGTGCCAGTGCCTGTTTGATGGGAATAGTAGGCACTGCATCTTCCGACTCCACTGTTAGTACCCACCCAAAGTATTTCCCCAGCACCTCTGCTTTCTCCTTATCAGTCTCCGCTCTACTCCCATCATCCAACCCCCCTACCACCTCTGGGATCCCTACTCTTCTTGTCAACTTTTCCTGAATGTACTTCCAGAATATTTTTGGATTATCCCTCACATTCCTAGCAATCTCTCTCTCCCTCTCCTTCACCCCCCTCCTTGTCTCCCACCTTATTTTATTATTTATTTGTCTGCATTCCAGATCCACTTCTTTAGCTTCTATACTAGACCCCCTGTTCTTTTTTTAACAATGTTAGTCTTTCCCACAATCGTTTCTTTCTTCTAATCAATGCCCAAAGCTTTCTTTTCATTGGCAATTCTGGGTTCGTTCTTTTCCTCAATTTTGTTTTATCCTTATATTCCCTTACTGGTACACTTTTGGATACAGCATTCTCCAGTTTGACTCTAATTTTCCTCCACATTCCTTCAGCGTCTTCACCGTTCAAGTATTCCCCCCAGTCAATGTCCAAACACTGTCTCAGCAGCTCATAATCTGCTCTATCATACATGTATATTTTTCTATTGCTTCTATTATCCCTCTGTTTTAATATTGCAACTAAAGCTTATACAGGCATGGTCACTACAACCTATAGGGCTATCCACATTGACATGTTCCACTATATCCTCCTCATTGCTAAAAATCAAATCAAGTACACTCCCCTGCATCCCATCTCTATATCTTGTCATCTCTGTAATATGTTGCATTAAAAAAACAATCTCTCACTTTCTCACTTTCACCGCCATCAAAGACTGGAACGACCTACCCCAGTCAGTCCGTGAAAAGAGAACACTGTATTCCTTCAGACGTAGCCTGAAGGAACACCTGAACCGGACAGCTGCGAGAAGGGAGCACCAAGCTTATGTCTACTACTAAATGCGACATAAGAGATAGACAAACCAAACTGAAATGATTACTGATTACGGATTACTGATATTTACTATAGGATGTAAGGTATCTTAAAATAACCCCCTAGAAATACTTTCTCTAAAGTATCTATTTCTTTATCCTCCCCATTTTCCCCAGCTAACCTAATCCCACAAGGACCCCAATGAAAATACGCCTAACGGCCTTATTGGGCTATCCTTAGTTGGAATTATGCAAGGCTGGTACATGTCATATTTGTAACATACTACAGTATGTGGTACCAACTCTGTAAATTGCTAACTGAATAAATATTATTATTATTATTATTATTATTATTATTATTATTCTCTATAAACTTGTTTTCCAGGCTACACTGTCCCGCTGGAGTAGTACAATTTGCCCAGTTGATCCTTGGCAAATTGAAATCTCCAATCAAAATATTATATTTGTTCTCTCTATTATCTATTTCCTCCATTGCTTTCAGTAGGTTATCATCCTCTTCCCTACTATTATTTGGGCTTCTATATATAGAGGCAATTAGAATTGATCCTCTTGCACATTTTACTTCAATACACAAATACTGTACTCACAATACTGCTGTCTCATATCCACCTCATTAACCTTGAGCTCTTTTCTTACATAAATAAACAGTCCTCTTCCGACCTCTGCTCTAATAGCATTCCTCTCATATAACTCAAAACCCTCCAAACTATACTCCACCAGTTCCCTTTCAATTCTAGCATTTTTTGGTCTTACTTCCTGTAAGGCTATGACATCAGGTTTTTCCTCTTCATCCTGCAACCTACATATCAGTTCTCTTTTCTTGTCCTGGGTACACACATCCACATTACTAAACATAATCCTTAATCCATCTACCATTCCTTCAGCAACTACACCATCCCGCTCCTCCTGTCCGTACCCTACTCCCCCCTTAGCACTACTGGGTCTGTAACTTTGTCTCCTGTCTCTCCCTGTGACACCTCCACCCTGTTCTCCTCCTCCGTCATAACTCCTATCACCTTCTTTTCCCTCCCTTCTATTCGTATAAACCACTTCTTCAATTTCCCGTCCCTCACTCTCCAGTAAAAATTTCTCTTATCCTCCTCACCCAACTTTCCATTATTTTCATCAGCCTTTTCTTGTAATTCCTTTATTTTTTTCTTTGTTCTATGCTCAAATCCTTCTTTAGTCTTATATGTTTCAGTTCTTCATTTGTGTTTAGCCTCCAACTAAAATTTGTCACCGTCTCTGCCACTGCCCTGGTTTTAAACTGTACCCTTATAGGTCTCATCTCTCCCCTTTTATATCTACCTATCCTACTGACTTCCTCCACCTGCCCTTCCCATCCATATCCATCCACATCCACACCTTTCATGACCTCCTTCACTTTCTCCATATCCCTCACTTTCCTCACTCCATTATCATTCATATGAGCCTCTATATCTCCATGCATGATTACACCCCTATCCCTGTCCATGGACTCCCTCACGACACTCTCCTTGTTCTTCATGACCCCTACAACTGCACTCTCAAAACTTTTTTTGGTCATATTCATTTCTTCCTTTTGCTTTCATAATATCCTCCAAATCCTTAACTTTCTGTTCACCTACCACCGTCCATGCAGTTGACTCCTTTACTTCCTTGAATCGTCCTTCGTATTCCTTCAGCTGCTCCTTCAATGCCATATTCTCTGCTCCCAGTTCATCTACCCTCTTCAATACCATCTCTAGGCTATCATTAACTTCCGAAATAGGCCTGCATTCACTTCCTTCGCTAGGCCTATTCCCTTCCCCACCTGACACACCACACACAGTACCTTAACTTTCTCACCAATATCCCCCTTCCATTTCTCCGTATCACTCTTCCACTTTTCCAAATCCTTCACAACATTAATAACCTCTTCTAACTTATTATCTGTGCTCTTAAACCCACGAAAACGTTGTAGCCTTTCTTCCGCCTCCCGTCAATCCCGAAATTCCCTCCGCCATGTTTGTTTACAATCTCAACAAGTCACAACACTACCGCTGTCCCGTCACTCCACTCTTATTACACTATATATCACCCCTCCACCACACCAATATATCCTCCAAACACTTCACGAATCCTTCCTCTCCTTGCTAGCCCTGTATGCACAGTGCACTCGATATTCCGTGATTACTTATCCATTCCCATGAACATATGCCGGAGCCTCAAAAACTTGTGTCCGCCTAATGTCCGTATGTAGCTCAGGACTCGAATTTAGCCAGGACCAAATTCTGAATCATTTTTTGTTCAGATGCTAATTCGGGATCACGAAGAAAATGGGCGAATTTTGGCACACTGTTATATAGGGGGACTATTATGCCAGTCTACTTCCAGTCATCGTGTAAATAAAATAAAACTAAATGCATAAAATAAAAATAAGTAAATACATGAAAATAAATTCAAAATAGGCCTAGGCCTACAAATAAATTCAAAATAGGCCTAGGCCTACAAACAAAATAAAACTAGGCCTAAATGCATAAAATAAAAAAGCTAAATAGGCCTACATGAAAATAAATTCAAACATAAATACAAAATAAAGGACCAACAATACCTCATGGATGGCGCTGAAGAGGTCCCAGTCGTGCATGGTGATATGGTAGGCCAACTCCCTGGTGCTGTAGATCTCCAGCTGACTCAGGGTTCCCTCAGAGGGCCCTTCTTGTTCCGGGAGGGGCATCTGGGGAGGGGGGGGGGGGGCCACACAGGATAGATTATAATAGACATAGCATAGGCCTATATATATATTTTGTTTTAAGTTGCTATTCACCTTAAGGGGGCTGGATACCATTAACCAAAATTAAAGTAATTATTGTCCAAATTGCATGAAACTTTCACACAATACTGATACTCCTAAATGATGATTACACACCAAATTTCAAGATGATAGCCTAGGCTATCTCTATTTTTATTTTTACAAAAAAATTACGTAGACCTAGGCCTAGGCTAAATTTATGGCGCTTGTAAAATATATAATTTTTCTGGCTGGAGTTGATATTTTAACTTGAAATTCACAGAGATGAAAGATATACATATTCTCTACAAAATCTTCTTAGGCATTATATGTCCCATGTAAATTCCATGTTATAATGGAATTGCTAAAATTATTAAAAAATTGCTCAAAAATGTTGCAAATAGGCTAGGCCTATAGCCTAGGCTATAGGCTATACAAAAAAGTAGCCTAGTTTTTAAACATATCAAAATTTACCTAAGCCATTTTATTCTCTAGTCCATAGGATTAATATGATACCAAATATTTTATATTTGGTCAAGTAGTAGCCTAGGCCTAACGGAGAAATTGTTGATTTTGTCAACTTAAGACGTAAAAATCCTGAACTGAGAAAACGAGACTTAGGCTAAAGTTTGGTTGGTTTGGACATGTGGAGAGAATGGATGATGAGAACTGGGTGAAGAAATGCCGGACAGTGAACTTGGGGGGAGCTGCACGTAGGGGTGGACCTAGAATTACGTGGGCTCGGGTACTCCGGTCCGATCTCAAAATGAAGAACTTGACAATACAGGCGGCCCTTGACAGGACCGCCTGGAAAGCTGCCATTTAGGACATGAGACTGTAACCACAGCTTCTGTGGACAAACTGTCTTTAACCCGTCGAGCCCCGGCTAGTTTTGTATTTTTTGTTCACCAGAACCCGGCCCATTTTCAAAAAATTGTTTTATTCCAGAAACAATAGCGAATGGGTTAGGAATGAAGGAAAAAACACGAAAAACCGCTCAAAAAGCTTAAAGAATGGTCCTACAGAGCCCCCGAAAACGTATTTTACAAGAGTACAAAATTGAAGGCAATTTCCCCCAAAAAACAGGTTATTGCGCGCTCACGCACGTGGACTTTAAGAGTTTTCAACCATCGGCACGGTTGCGTGGGATACATACACAGTTCCCATACAAATCTGAGCCCTCTCGAGTGGCTACACCTGAGCAATTAGGGTGACTCGTCAGACGCGTCGCTGGGGCTGTGCGTTACATACATCGCCGACGCGCCAGACGCGTCGCTGGTGCTGGACGGGTTAAACTTGTATGTAGGCTATACTGTGGTAATTGTTTAGTGTATGGCCTCCTAAAGAAAATGGATTTTTGAGCAGACTAAACCAAATGTTCACTACTGTATTTACATAGCTGGTCATTAACCTAACCTAACCTAAGGTAACCTGGGCAGAGGGTTGAAAAGTGATAAAAAAACATAGGCCTATCTCTTACCTCATTATTCAAAGTTTTGTATTTGGTTTAATATACACTTCCCAGGTCATTTGAACAGTTCTATTGCTTCTATATATCATATAATACACCATAGAATACGTTTTTAATAACTAGAAAAAGAGGACTTCGATTAAACAATTACGCATTTTTTAGTTACTTTACATTGCTTATGACGAGCCATGGCTGTAACTAGGCCTATGCAAGAATTATTAGTTAGGGTAGATCTAGGCCTACATAATCTTATCACTGCACTTAGTCCATGTAACCAATAGACTAGGTAGGCCTGGTAGGCCTCGGGGCTCGGGCGGGAAGGGGAAGGTGTGTTGCCATAACTAGCAGGATAAAGCTAGCTATAGCTAGCAACAATAAAGCCACCCAGGGCGCCCCCCCCCCTCCCCCCCCGGCGTTTCCTCACCCTCCCCGCCATGGAGTGGCTTCGGTCACCCAGGCTTTATTGTGGTCGGCAGGGAGAGTTCTGTGGGGGCGCTCGGTTATGGCCTTGGCCTTGCTCGGGGCTGTTCGGCCAGGCAGCTTGGGGAACAGCAACAACAACAATAAAGCCACTTACCAGGTTTACTTACCCAAAGTTTATATACATACTACTTACTAGCATTGTAAATGTCAATATATTAGCATAAAATGAAGTCATACTGTTGACATGTAATCATAAGATGATGGTATTATTGCTGATTTTGTTATTTAGGCAACTGTGCTAGACACATAGGCCTATAGCAGGTTCTTGCTTCTGGTAGTATTAGGGGAGCAGTCCTCGCAACACAGGGTGATATACATGCCTAAACAAGTAATGTTTCAGCTGTGCATCAATGACAAGTGTTATTGCCAATATATTACTGTTTTCCTGTGTATAATATGTACTTTCTAGTGAATACCGGTGTGAATATAGCTATATATTAGCTAAATCTTGCCTCACAGAGTAGGAACCGACCCTGGAACACACTCACAATTAACCTTCTTCTTCTTCAACCGTATTAGACACGTGAGGCATTCCAACATGTTGTACAGCAAGCACAATTATTTTGAAGGGGCTACAGTAAATAAAACCAAATATATACTGAACAGACTGTGGGATACCGGCCACGCCCACTCAGGGTGAGTGGACTTTAAATTCCGGCTGGGCCATTTAAATTACGCGGCGTTTTAAACCTACGCCCGCCACCCCTGACACCATAACGCATCGAGTGGTGTCATAACTCGTAAGCTAATTTTTAGTCAGACTCACATATTTCGTCATATGAATGCTACTCAACTCCCTTAAGGGGATAGTGGCTATTAATGTGGTCTATTAATATATATATTCATATATATTTTTTAGTTTCCTCGCTAGACTTCCATCAAGCTTAAAAAAACACCCACAAGACCCTCCTTCAATATAAATGTGTACATTTTTCGGTAGAAAAATGTCCTATAATGAATGGACTATAGTACTCAAAGGTATAATAATGTATGCCTGTAACGTACCAGGGCGTCGAGGTGGTCCTTGTTGGAGATGAAGAGGCGACCATTGAGGCTGAGACCGGTGGGGGGGCATACCTCTTTCTCCCTCAGGGGCACCACCTCACCTGTGGGTACACGGGGCACGAGTGGGGGATGGTTGGAGAGATATATGGCCAACATGTATTTTGCGTCACTATCAGTATTTCTTTTATACAAACACATGGGAAAATCACACAAGCATACACATACACACATAACTTAGGTCACCTATAACAGTTTCTGACTCTACCTTGTTCATCATTCTTATTTCAAACTATTTTTCTGAGAGTAGTGAAGGCAATGGGGCCATAATGGTGTGCCCCATGGTTCCCTAGTGTGTTACTTTCATAGCCCACTGGCACAAGTCAGCCTTTCTCTCTGGTGTAAGGATGCGGATACCCAACCATCCGCCACTTTGGTGGTGCAATTAGTTTCTGGAGCAGTGGACCACTGGTTCCTATCTTCAGAAAAGTCCTGTGCTTGGTATGCTTCCAGCCAGGGCCCCACTGGGGTAAATAAAATAGCAAAACAGTGGTGGAACTGCCATCCTGGTGAGAGACTGCTCTAGGTCTGCTCCTTCATTGCTAAGGGTCATAATCCACTTAGTGGAAATGGCACTGTGGAGTGGGTCAGTGGAGGCATGTCTGGAAGCCTGGAGGCAGTTTCTGCAATGGCCATCCCTTTTTGGGGCGCTTCCTCTGGAAGCGGGGCGTCAGATTGATGATGATTATGAACTTAGGTCATCATATGCGTTCACGTTTGGGTTTACCATTAACCTGATTTGCAGGACTGATTGCAAGAACTATTTTATGCCATTCTGTACATACTGTACAACCAACATCAACTGTGAATTGTAATCCTTGCAATAGTTATACGCAAACTATAAGTAAGGTAATCTACATCTTATTTACAAACTGCATGTCAATAACATTTGTATTCTAGGATAAAAAAAAAGAGTTCTCACCAGTAGATTTGAGTTCCACCAGCAGCATATTCTCCGGTCTGAGCCCCAGTTTGTCAGCCGCGGACCTCTTGATGATGTCACTAGTGGTCTGGAGGGAGAACCTGAGGGTGCAGTAGGTGTGGTCCGCGCAGTACACTCGGAAGATTACTGCAAACACCACCGCAACATACACCATATTAGGCTCGTTTTATGGGGGAGGTAGTAGTAGCTTTTTCTGGATCCCCTTTGCCTTCATGTGTAGCATATTAGTTTCGAGATTCTAAGACGTTCGTTCCGTTAGTTTGGCGATTTTGAGACCTTTTGACTCATTTAATTGTCAATATTAAGACCTTTCGTGCCATATAGGTGTCGATTTTTTCCTGGCGAGCGATAGCGAGCCTGTAATTTTAGAAGGAACCGGCCTTCGGCCGAGACATTTTTCTTCCGAAAAATGTACAAATTTATCTTGAAAGGGGGTCTAGGGGGGTGTCCTTTAAGTTTGATTGAGGTCTTGTGAGGAAAATAACAAATACATTGATAAATAAATATATAGACCAAACAACAAGCACTATGCCCTTAACACAAGAGTAGTCGGTATAGCAATGATCACAACACCACATTTTAGACATAGTAAAACTAGAAATACTCAACAACACTATAATCTGTTTTTCCACCTGAAGGCAAATTTGATCCTTTAGCAGCCGATTCTCGATATCCTACCCAATGGAAAAATATGAAGCTGTCTTAACCCCTACTGTACCGGCGATGTTTGTTATATTTTATTCTAGCTATACAGTATATAGACGATTTTATGTAGCTTAGGACAGATAATTATGTGGTAGTTAAAAGGGTTGAATGATGAATGAGGGAGTTCAAAGCCTTATAATTGCTAGAGATCCTTCGTAAGGTGAATACAAATCATCTAATAGTTGCCAGAATATAAGGAAAAAGATGCCGCCAGTGCAGAAGGGGTTAATTTCATATTGTCACCAAGGTTTCGTAATTAGCAACATATTTTGTTACAAAATGTTCTTAAGAGCCGAGTAATCCAGATGGAAACATGGCAATATACGATCAGCCGGTAAATTAAAATTAAAATGTAAAACTTGCAAACTAAACAAACCAAAATTGAGACTATATAATTAAATGGTTGGTACTAATAACTCTTAATTATTGAGGTATACTACTCTGTTTCTGTTTAGCTGACGATAAATTAAATCCCTTAGCAGCTAATTTTTGGATAGTTAATGGAATAATATGAAACTACTGTCTCTGCATCATATTAAGATCTAGTATATATCATTACCAGCATATTTAACTACATCTTCAAAATAACGGAGAATGGTAACTTTGCATTTTACCGCCAGTTGAAAAGAAGCAGACTATAGACGATGCCTTAAGGGAAGATTTCCAATTGAGGATTTTTTTCTGGACCCCTTTCTCCCTCATGTTTAACCCCATTGCTTTTGAGATTTTAAGACGTTCGCCCTAGTAGTTTGGACATTTTAAGACACTGCCCCATTTCTGTCAATTTTAAGACTTTTCGTGCCATTAAGGTGTCGATTTTTTCGTGGCGAGTGATAGCGAGCCTGTAATTTAAGAGCAACTGGCCTCTGGCCTGGACATTTTTCTACCGAAAAATGTACAAATTTATCTAGAAAGGGGGTCTAGGGGGTGTAATTTTAAGCTTGATGAAAACGTAGGGAACAAACTAAATACCTCCCCTTAAACCACAAAGAAGGGAGATGGAGAGAATAAGAACTGAACATGGAGTAGGAAGCAAGAAGTGGTTTACATGGCTGAGAGGGGAAGAAAAGGAAGAGGTAAGAATAGATAATTTGATGATAAGAGGGGAAGTATATAAGAATGAGGATATACAGAGAGGTATAAAAGAATATTGGGAATGGATTGGAGGGATGAGGGAGGAAGAGGTAGGGAGAGTCTGGAGAGTGGAAATGGAAGAAAAGGTGATGAACAGACAGGAAATAGAAAAAGAGATATCATACGAGGAGGTGAGGAAAATTATGAAAAGACTAAGACGGGGAAAAGCAGCCGGAATAGATGAACTAGCGCCAGAAATGTTTCTAGAAGGAGGAGAGAGCTTGGTGAGGAACGTGAAGACATTAATGAATAGGATCATGGAAGAAGAGAAGGTACCAGGAAAATGGAGAGAGGCTAGAGTAACGATGATACCTAAAGGAAGAGGAAAGGACCAAGGAGATATTAAGAATTATAGGCCGGTAACAGTGATAAATGTAATTAGTAAATTGCTTGGCAGTATACTGCAAGAAAGACTGAGTGGTGAGATTGAGAGAATTGGTGCATTGAGTGACGAACAGAATGCTTTCAGGAAGGGCAGAAGAACAAGAGACAACGTGTGTGTTGGGGGAGGTTCTAGAAAAGAGAAGAAGCAAAGGACAACCAGTGTGGCTGGCCTTCCTAGATATAGAGAAAGCTTTCGACAGAATACAACGGGAAGCGCTATGGGAGGTATTGAAGAAGGCAGGAGTTAGTGATAAAATCATAAAGATAATAAAAAGCATGTATGAAGGCACCAGAGTGAAAATTAGGCTCGGAGAGTGGGAGACTGACTGGGTGGAGGTGAAGAGAGGTGTGAGACAGGGGTGCACTTTGTCACCACTGCTTTTTGGTATGTTTATGGAGGAACTGGTTCAGCGGATAAAGAGGTTAGGAGAAGGAATAGAGGGGGAGGGATGGAAGCTGTCAATATTAACTTTCGCTGATGATGTGGTGGTGATGGCAGAGACGGAAGAAGGCCTAAAAAGAACACTGGAAGAGGTGGACAGGTTTGGGAATGAACTAGATGTAAACTTTAGTGGGGAAAAGAGTAAAGTGATGGTGGTAGGTGTCAATGAAGAGGAGCGTAGGGAACACAGAGAGTGGAGGCTTGGAGGCAAGAGGATGGAGGAGGTCAAGGAATACAAATACCTAGGAATATGGATAGGTAGTAACGGGTTCAAGAGAGAAATAAATGAGAAAGCAAGAAAAGGATTGAGAATCTGGGGTAGTTTGTTAAATAAAGTAAAAGAAAGGGTAAATAGGTATGAAGTGATAAGAGGACTATGGAAAGGGATTGGGGTACCAGCAATAATGCATGGATTGGAGGCTATAGCTTTCACTGAGGAGGAGGTTGAGAGGCTGGAGAGGGTACAGAACAGAGTTGGTAGACTGGCACTAGGAGCAAAAACATGGACGGCAGTGGAGGCAATTAGAGGGGATATGGGCTGGAGCACCTTCAGGGAAAGAATCATGAAGGCAAAATTGAAATACAAGATTAGGTTAGATAAGTTGGAGAACAACACCTGGATTAGGAGAATCTATGAGTGGTCAAGGGATAGGAGTAGGTGGGGAGGGGATTGCAGGAGAAAGCTAAGGAGAATAGGGATGAGACAAGAGAGACCAGGAACAGAATGGAAAGAAATATTGGGAGGAGATACAGTTGGAGAGGGAGGAAACATTACAAAGATGGTTGAGAAGAGAATTCAGGAATGGGGGCTAAGAGAATGGAGAAGTGGAATGGATAGGAAAAATACCTTAGATATGTACAGGAAGAAGTCAAAGCCAAAAAGAGAAGAGTGGTATGATGGGAGTTTAGGAGGCAAAATTCTGTTCAAGATAAGAGCTGGGGCATGGGAATTAAACACGAGAACATGGAGGTGGAACGGAGGTGCAAAGGAATGTAGGAACTGCTGGGTAGGAGGAGAGAGGGTGGAAGAGACGGTGGAGCATGTAATAACAGAATGTGAAGCATACAAATTAGAGCGGGAGGGGCTAGAAACGAGGATGAGGAGATGTGTGGGAGCAGAGGGATGGGAGGAAGTGAAAACCAGGGAGGACAGAGGAATGGCATGGTTATGTAGGTTGGAAGGACTAGAAGAAGGAAGAGTGAAGGAAAGAATGATGATACTGAAGACATTCCTGAAAGAAGTATGGATTAGGAGAGAGAGAGGGGAGGGAGGGGGAGAGAAATAATTAGTAGATGCTTTTTTTCAAACTATACTCCTACTGTTATTCTTATACTATCATCTAGCTGTCCTTATCTCTCATATTCAAACTTTCTCTAATGGGGGAATGCTGGTTACCAGGCGCATTGACGGGTCTGAAGGCTAGCCTCCTCGCAGTGACCCCATCAAACAAGAAGAAGAAGAGAAGACCACATCACCACATATAGACAAACTTATTACCAGACACTATAGAATTAGCTTCTTGTCACCACCATTAACCTAAATTACAACACATCTTAACGTTAACACATAAATACTTAAATAACTAATTACTATAGCACCATACAGTAGCGACATTATACCAACAGATAATCAGAACACCAGAATAACCGATGCAGTTTATCACAAAAGTGCACTTTTTCGCCGCACTTTAACCGGTTCTGTACCGGCGACGTCCTAAGGGTAGGGCAAAGGATGTTCGACATAATTTAGCTTTTTTTTTTGCATTTTTATTATATTTTATATTGTAGCCTATGTCCTTTGATCAAGGACAACCTATAATCACCATAATTAGAGTGAACAAATTATTACCTTGGACTCTTTATTTATTATTTTCAATTTACTAGAGCTACCCATGTAAAATTGTCTCTAAAACGTTTTCTTTATATAAGACTGCAATAAGAGAAAATGAAAGAAAGATGGGTCACTATTACAGACTAATTATGATTGAAAACAAATAATGTCTGAATTACTCAGAACGTCGATTATGGACTCTAGATTGTGTTTTTAGGTATAATTATGATCTGATAGTCCTATAATGATGCATAATTGCGGGATATATATATATGATCAAAACATCAAAGAGTATTTCCCCCAAAAGAAATTGGGCCAAAAACCTGGAAATTGGACCCCCCACCCTTTGGCCTCTAGCATAAAAGAGGTTTTAAACAATCTCACTTATCCTTTTTACTATCACAGATCCTTGTTAATTAAACTGTACAAAATCAATTAATTATAGCTAGAATAAAATGAAAAAGACATCGCCGGTACAGAACTGGTTAACACCGGAACTCTTTGACAGAACAAACTTGTTGACTACACCCTACCCTTTGTTAATGTACCAGAAGATTAATAAATATTGAAGCCACTACAATATATAATAGGGAAATTTGAAGACCATAATACCGCATTTTAGCCACACGCTAGTACCAACACACTTCTCGGTACAGTTATGTTGATATTGACGGTATCAGTCTTATGTTTATTGTAAATCAATGTATGTACAGTCGTGCTATAAAGTCATGTCCCAGCTGTTATTACGTTTGGCTTGCTCTGTGCTGCATAAATGTCTGTCAGATGTTGAATAGGGTGGGTAAGTGTAGGAATATGTTTGTATATTTCACTCGATATCAAGAAATGAAGCTTAGATATTGCCGATACCAATTATTGATCAAAATATACTTGGTGCCGAGACATCACTTATTAGCATTATTACTTATGTACATAGTAAAGTCATTGGAAAATTATGATATTTAGATAATTAGATGGTAATTATGGAAACTCATCAATTATTTCCCTTCTAATTTGATGTCCGATAATAGTTTAGCATATGTAGGCCTATCACTACAAAATCTAAAACCCATTGCTCAAACAAAAAGTGGCGGGGCAGTGAAAATGTTTAACCCCTTCTGTACCGTGACTTACTTTTCATTATATTCTGCCAACTATTAGACAATTTTATTTAGCCTACGAAGGATGTCAACCCATAAAAAGGCTACAGACCATCTCAATTAATCCTTATAGCTACCACATATCCTTCCTAAGCTTCATGAAATCGTCTAAATATAGCTGAAATAAAACAAAATGACATCACCGCTACTGAAGGGGTTAATCACAAACTGAATTTACTGAAGCATAATGCATACGAAAGTGTTAGTGCCAACATTGTTATATGGATGTGAAATGCTGTTCTGGAATAATTATAAAAAGTCGAGAATGAGAGCAATGGATATGAATTTGTTAAGAAATAAGAGATGCAACAATGTCCACGTACAAGATGTGGAGAGTTGAAAGTGCAAGCCACGTAAGTTTAACCTC
Source organism: Paralithodes platypus (assembly GCA_032716605.1). Classification (NCBI taxonomy): domain Eukaryota; kingdom Metazoa; phylum Arthropoda; class Malacostraca; order Decapoda; family Lithodidae; genus Paralithodes; species Paralithodes platypus. The sequence goes on along the minus strand of CM064486.1, from coordinate 5,388,052 downwards.
AAGGGGAGATGGGTAATTTTTCTGGACCCCTTTTTCCCTCATGATTAACACTATATATATATTCTAAATAGCACTCACATTACTAGACTACTACATAGTAAGTAAATCATAACATTAAAAGCCTGTAACAATAATGACTATACTATATCAACACTACACACTGACCAGTAACAACACCAAATGAAGACATCAAAGTTACAATACATAACAACACTCTTAAGGGAGCCCACCTCGCTTTTTTTCTCTTTTTCTTTCTGTTTTAAGACGTTTATCCCCATTCAGGTGTCGATTTCTTCCTGGCGAGCGATAGCGAGCCAGCATTATATGGAGAAATCCGGCTTCGCCGGAGAAATTTTTCTATCGAAAAATGTGCAAATTTAGCTTGCTGTTAAAACAAAAATATATACTGTATATACTGTATATGCTGGCTCGCTACCTCTCGCCAGGAAAATATTGACATCTGGATGGGTGTAAACGTCTTAAAACAGTAGGCTGAATGGGGCCAAATGGGTAAAAGCCAAAGAGAGAGGGAGAGAAAGAAAAAAAAAGTGAGGTGGGCTCTTTTAAGATAGGCTAAACTTCATTGAGTATGCTAGTATGGAAGTTAATTATTCCACAGTAATAAAACCAGCATAAGTAATGCTGTAAATGATCACCTTTCAGAAATATATACTGTATATATATTTTGTTTTCATATAATTTCTGTTGATCTCTTTTGTAAATATAAGTAACAATACTATTAGCTATAAAACAAACAACAAGCATTGAAATTGGCATTGAAATTGAAATTGAAATATGCACTTGCATGTGATTATATAAATTAAAATTTTGAGCAATATACTGTAATCCAGTCCTGTTGAAAAGAGTAATCAAATTCGATATAATGGTAGGCTGACATTTAATTAGAGGTAATAATTTGAGTCAGCCAACAAAGGCACGTAATACGGACGCTAGAAAGAAAGCAAATGCATAAGTATATGAATAAATAACTAGGTAGATAGTGTAGTTATAGCAATTATATAAAATATCGCACAACGTCAAAAATACAGAAAAATACAACAAGAACTACAGTGCTACACAACCATGAGTTAGAACCTAGGAAGCAAAAGGCAGGTTTAGCAAAATAAATCTACAATTAACCCCTTGAGGATCATGACGCATTTTGACAGTTTATTATGGCTGTCATTAGACGATTGTATACAGCTTAGGAGGGATATGTGGGAGTTAGAAAGGTAAAGACTATCTCACTTAGACCCCTGACTTCCATATACCTCTCCTAATCTGAACAAAATCATCTAATTATAACCAGATAGCATGGAAGAAGTGCGTCTTGGAACTTCAAAGGGTTAATAACAAACAATGAAAAGTTTCCAATAATCTACAACCCACGGTGACCACAAATACTACTATTCTTACTTGACCCCCTGAGGATTCCACAAGTTGTGATTAAGGAGAGGAAGACCGTTTTTCTGTACCCCCTTCTCCTTAATGTTTAGCCCCACTAGTTTTGAAATTAAAAGACGTTCAGCCGATTAGTTTGGCGATTTTAACACCTTTCGCCCCATTTCGTTGTCAATTTTAAGACCTTTCGTGCCATTTAGGTGTCTATTATTTCCTGGCGAGCAAAAGCGAGCCTGCAAATTTAAGAAGCACCGGCCTTTGGCCAGGAAATTTTTCTACCGAAAAATGTACAAATTTATCTTGAAGGGAGGTCTAGGGGGTGTTTTTCTAAGCTTGAGGGAGGTCTAGGGAGGAAACTAAAAAAATATATGAATAGATTAATTAATAGACCAAACAAACGGTGAGTCTCCCCTTAAGCAAGGAGAGGATACAATGAGGCAGGCATACGTTACCAGAAGAGGACATCAAAGGGTGGGACACAGATACATCTGGGCTCAAGCAAGGGCCCTTACTGTCGTCCATTGCCCGCATGGCCCGGTGCGGCTCCATGGGGTCTTCTGTTGAGGGCACACCGAAGAGGCTGATGGGGCGGCCGCTGGTGGGGAGCTTCCACTTGCTAACCCCTGTGGTGGAACAGTCTCTCTCGTATCGCTCCATGGCCTCGGCGACACTCAACATCAAGGTGCCCTCGTCTCGCAGGGCCACGCCATACACCTCCACGTCCTTCGCTACTTCTTCTTGTAGTGTCTGATATTCCAAACATTATGCATTTGATGATGATTTTTTTTTTTATATATATATATATATATATATATATATATATATATATATATATATATATATATATATATATATATATATTAGTTTAACCAGACCACTGAGTCACAACAAGAGACTCTCATAGAGCTGGCCTATGCATTTGATGAAAGATCACTGATATTATATACTTAGTTATTAGGCTTCATATTATTGTGGCCTCATTTCTGTGTCTGCTATTTGGAGCATAATTTGGGTGAGTTATTCAGACTAGTATACCAGAGCAACTGCATATTATTCAAGTTTTCACAGCTTCCTAACCCCAGACATACATATTAATTGTCATCTTACACCAGGTTCCTATTTACTGCTAGATAAGCAAAGACATTTTGTATGCCGAGATATCAGGTCCTGCTCTGGAATAGAATTTGGTGTTCTTTCGGTTGTAAGCTAAGTGCTGCAACCAGTTACTACCTACTATTGATATCATGATTACAATCAATTCTGGGCTGCCTCACTTTCATCTGTTTCTGTATTTGGAGTCAGATATTAGAACATAATTCTAGTTTTCTTAAACTTAGCTTCTATGTAGCTCCCTCTGCATTGACAAACTTATACTGTACCTCTTCATGAAATTTTGATTATCTATTTTCTCCACATGTCCAAAACAACCTATCTGTCTCTTCATATCTACATTAGTTATCTTCTCTCAGTTTAACCCCACATATCAATCTCATAATTTGTATATTTAAATACGTTACATTCTGATATCATCCACTTTAACTAGCCTCTTTTCTGAAGCACTAGTCAATGCACTATTAATAAAAAAACAACATACACCTCTCCTTTCAAGCGAAATGTCAGTCCTCTCATGGTTAGAAGTGATAGAAGGTCTCTGAACTTCTCCCAACTACCTCTAACTCTAGCTACAGTGCCAGCTTTGAAAGAGATAATATCACTGTAGTAACTGCACTTTTTTCACACATTCCAGTCAATGTCAAAATTAACACTTACGGGCAGGTCAGTCAACAAAATGTCACCCTTGCATAATGCAGATAACAATACCATAATCCTGTACTTCTCACTATTTGGTCACAGCTCCTCCTCCCACATAACATATTTAAAAAATGAAAGGGTTCTTGATGTAAACCAACCTGGAGAAACTGAGTGGCTGGAGCATTGTTAAAGATGGGTGCCTTGATGGACATGACCCAGCGATGGACGAAGTGGATGACTCGCCTTTTACACGCCACGATGAATTCTTGGTCCTGGCTGTTGCTCTGGCTGTCCATGCGATAAGTACTACCAGAATTAAGGAAAGATCAATTTGCTTACTAAATATTATTATTATTATTATTATTAGTAGTAGTAGTAGTAGTAGTAGTAGTAGTTGTATTATTATTATTATTAGTAGTAGTAGTAGTAGTAGTTGTATTATTATTATTATTATTATTATTATTATTATTATTATTATTTAGCCAGAACACAGACCACTTTCTTATGGCTGAACCGAAGGGAGGATGTTCTTATCTTAGGAGGAAGGTTGCAGCAGGACAAATGATAGAGGAGCAAATCTAGCAGCGAACTTGAACAGATTTCAGAAGCTATACGCAATAAAGATTATATATTCAGTCCAAAATAATGTAAGACCCTGGAGTAACTAAATGGTCTAACTCTAAAGAGTTATCATGTGGTGATGGGCTGGTCTATTAGAGTGAGAACTGAGCAATCTCTGCCATACCCATAGCTTACTCTGACTGTTCCTTTTACTTATATATTTTCTAGATCTCAAGTGACGGCGTCTCTAACGTGGATTGACCTCCCAATCTACCAAGATTGGAAGCCAAAGCGTCACATTTTTCCCTTGCCCCTCAACTTTCTCTTCATAATTGCGGAGGGACACAGGGCCCTGGGTGGGGCTTTGGTTTCCCGGGCGTTTCCGCGCCCTCCTCAGCTCCCCGCCATGGAGTGGCTTCGGTCACCCAGGCTTTATTGTGGTCGGCGGGGAGGGTTCTGTGGGGGCGCTCGGTTATGGCCTTGGCCTTGCTCAGGGCCTTGGGGCTGTTCGGCCAGGCAGCTTGGGGAACAACAACAACAACAACTCTAAAGAGTGAACTAAATGACAATAATGTGCAAAATTAAATGCTAATGCTGGATGCAAAGGAGGTGCTGTAAGTAGTGGATTATTTCAGTAATATATCTATCTATCTATCTATTTACTCAGGCCCAATCCCCACCTTTCCTCTGAATTTATTTATTTGTTTATTTATTTTTTATTTATTTTTTGGTGACTCAAGACAGAGCAAGAACAGGGAAAACACAAGACACAACACAAAAACAACTAACACACACAGACAAAACACAAATTCACACACATCTAGGTAATAGATGGGTACAATTAATTCTGAGGCAGGAGCATAAGTGGAGAATTTGGGTGAGGAAAACACAGATCACTGAACAAATTAAGAAATGTTGACATGTACAAGGAGAGCATTGTGAGTTAAGATAGGAATGATGGGTGTAAGGGACATGTCCTTCAAGTAGACGTTTTAGTTCTACTACCTGATGCATATGATTAAGAAGGGTCACCTTCTTTTTTGTTCTTTCTCTCCTTTTCTCTCTTTCTCTGGCTTGTATCCATTCGGCCCCATTCAGCCAACTGTTTTAAGATGTTTATCCCCATCCATGTGTCGATATCTTCCTGGCAAGCGATAGCGAGCCAGCATTGTATGGAGAAATCCGGCTTTGCCGGAGATATTTTTCTATCGAAAAATGTAAAAATTTAGCTTACTCTCAAAACAAAAACATATATATATACTGGCTCGCTACCGCTCAACAGGAAAATATTGCCATCTGGATGGGGGTAAACTTCTTAAAACAGTAGGCTGAATGGGGCCAAATGGATACAAGCCAAAGAGAGAGGGAGAGAAAAAGAACAAAAGCGAGGTGGGCTCCCTTAATGCTTGTGGTCGTCTGTTCGCCAGCTAGATAATTTAGAGCCAGGAGTGATTAGAACACAATAATTGAGATTTTACCATTGCTGTGAGATAGGAGTCATTCACGGTACCTGACATGAACGGTCTATATGCTGCCTGAGTGAGAGTTGGTTTGCTACGAAAGTGAAGCGTAATGGGACAAAATAAGAATAGAAGGGGACAAACATAGAATGAGGAAATAAAAACTACTCAAAAGCTGATGACGAAAGCACGAGGGGAGAGGGAGGGAAATAACCCTTATTATTCAGAGTAAACGGCTATAAAAGGATATTGTCTAAGCAGCTCCTGCGTGAGGTGTGGGTAGGGCATGAAGACGATGTGGGTGAGGAGGAAGTCGTCGAGGAAGAGATCTGTGGTAGCCAGGTCACATCGTCTGAGGGGGATATCAGCCACCTCCACCCCACCACTCGAGCCCCGCCGTCCGTCCAGTCGCGTCTCCAGCAGGTGCTCCAACATTTTCTGCGGCGTCCCGGACATGACCGTGTACCTGGAGGAGGTGGGCGGGGCGTTAACAGGCCACCTGGGGAAGGTATGGCGGTGTTAAACTTTACGGTACCTACAGTTGCTCACTAGTTCCGGTCCTCCTTTGTGTGTGTTTAGTTATATTTTGAGAAAAACTACACATAGATGTTTATGTTCTGGGTGTGGTGTCCCGAGTTCGAATCCCGGGAGGACCATATGCGTTCATTAGTTTATTCAAGTGCATTGGAGTTTGTAAGTGATGATTAATTTTAAGAACGGAGTGTTACTTAATTTGTCAACTGGAAATTCAAAGTAAGTTCTCTTCATGTTTTGTTTCAAAAGCTATTGTGAATAAAACATTGATCTACCAGCGGAGAGAAAGACTATACATACTATTGATTAACACCTATCGTAAAAGTCAGTACGTTGAATTGTTGAACACATTTATAGTGAAATGTCACAAACTATCTGTCTGAAATATTATTTTAGTTTATGCTTGAAATAGCTTACTCGATCCAGTGACATCAAGCTATCTGAAAGTTGCACGTTTACAACTAAGATATAAATATTTTAACATGAGCTTACATATTACTACACAAGCAATCATTGACAGTTTTATTAGTGAAAGGAGGAATGAAACTTATTTGAGCAACTGTAGCCTACACTGATGTATACCTGGGGAGACAGACCGGTTTTAAGCAGGTAAGCCAATTGTCAATACTTATACTGATTATAAATTGTAATGCAATATACTATATACTGTATTTATTGAACTGCGGCTTCAAAATTAAAGTGTATTTCATGCATTACATATTATAAAAGCAATATACTTCTATACATACTCAGTTTATACTTTACTATACAAATATGTTAAGAAATTGCCCAACATAATCAGAACTCAAATAATAACTAATATGCTCACACTGCAAATCACAATATAAGCTCAAAACAAACACTCATGCAATTTGCTTGCAATTGGTTTTTTTTCTTCTAAATTTATACATTTATGCAGATGGAACACGGGACAAAATATAATGGTCTAAAAGCTGTTTTCAAACAAACCAGAACAAAGCTATATTTATTTAGTGAATATCAACGCTGGTTTGCCAAAACCAACAATGTTTTTTCGTGGTGCGAAACAAATCACGGTAAAGCAACACAAAGCCTATTTATTGACAGTTGTACCGGTATATAAAATATATATATATATATATATATATATATATATATATATATATATATATATATTAACTGGGTGTTTAAAAACTACACCATCAAAATTGCAGGGCATAATATACAGGGAACAAGAAGTAAACGCATCTAACTGAGCAATGTCCTATTATGTACCAATAATTAGATGGAGACATTATAAACATGTAAATGAATCCAAACCCATACCAAGGACTAAAATAGGCGACACTTGTCCAAACATGGATCTATTACTTCCCAGCCACCAAGCACACACAAATACACATACACACACCATCAAACCAGTGTCAACATAAACAAAAAATAGAACTATGTCCCCCTCCACCTCCGGACAGACAGTCTTACAAGGCGTTACAAGGAAGTACTAATGATATTTTCCTTATATTGTAGGATTATAAGTGGGGCCTGAAGGTCCATGAGGCTTTCATAGCAATGCAATATTATATTTTCATTGTGTAATTCATCAAATATGATTTTATCCCAATGCACTCCTTACACTCCTGTTTCTGTTAAATAAATATTACCGGTAATGCTTATATTGCATTAATGGTACAAACTAGGACATTGGTTATTTAGAAGTTTTACTTCTTGTTCTCTGTATATTACGCCATGTAATGTTGATGTAGTTTTTAAACATCCTGCGCGCGCGCGCGCGCGCACGCACACGCACACACACACGCACGCACACACACACACACGGCAACATATGTGAATTCTACGAAATCATCATGCTGAAAAAGCGAACAATATCTATAATTTACTTCTACTGTACACAATCCATAGCACATACATCACATAAACAACTGCTTACTTACAACACTTTTATGTTGAAGTTTTAAAATATCACTGTGAATCAACCAAGAGCTAGATGTATATACAGTATATGGGTTCCACTCATCACCGTAATATAGCTTTGGCACATTTAACATGTAAGTGGATAATGTTAAAGACACTAATTACTTCTAAAGGGCTCCAATAGCATCACCATAAAGCAAGCTATATACTGTCTGTAAAGAAACTTTATAGAAATAATAATGCAATATTTGACCTCTACGTGACGGAGAGTCCTATATGTTATTGCAAAACTTTGAATGGAAGATTAATCCTAGATGCCCATGCTAATACATCTAAAACTATTCACTAGTAGGCGAGTTCTAACACATTACCGAAGATCAATATAAATATTCTTTACCTGTATGCAGGTTCTCAAACATTATCATATAACAGTCTGAATCCTATTCAGATATAGAGGCAACCTAGACACTCACTGAAAGGCAAGCTACTGTACATACTCTGTATTTGTGGAAATGGGTCCTAGATCATCACCTATTACTATTTACTTGTATGTGGAATGTAAGTTTTTATTAAAAAACTGCCTAGATATTCTCTACTCGTAAGTGGGTGTCAATACATCCCTTTACCTAGAAACTATCTGTAGATAAAAACAACCTAGAAACTGCTAAGTTATAAGTTAATCTAATAAAGGCAACCTAGTCCTAACCATGAGAGAATTACAACAAAAACTGTTTACTTGTATGTAGGTCACAGTAAGGTAATCTAAAATGATTATTAACATGTAGGTTGGTTCTAAAACATCACCGAAATACAAATAAGAATCCATTTACCTGTAGTTGTAGAAAAAAAAAAAAAATCTAGCAAATTACCTAGAGATCCCTTACTCGAAGATGGACCCTTTAACCCGTTCAGTACAGGTGACGTCCTTTTCATTATATTCTGGCAACTATTAAACAATTTTATTCAGCTTAGGAAGACCCTGTAGCACTTAAAAAACCACCAACTCTCTCATTTATGCCTTTTAGCTCCCACAGATCGTTCTTAAGCAACATAAAATCGTCTAAAAAATAGCTAAAATATGAAAAAAACGACGTGTGCACTGGTATGGAAAGGGCTAATTACTGTACATTCTCCGTAAGTCAACCCTAAATAAAAAGATTTACTTGTAGTGGGAGTGCGTAAGTCAACCCTAAACAAAACAGATTTACTTGTAGTGGGAGTGCGTAAGTCAGCCCTAAATAAAAAGATTACTTGTAGTGGGAGTGCGTTTGGGCGTTGGAGGAGATCTTTTCGAGGACTAGCACATCCTGGCCGTGTTCCTTGAGGCGGACTGTGTTGGCCTCCACGTCTCGCATGATACGGTTGAAGTCCCCCTTGTCCACTCGCAAGAAGTGGCAGTTGTCCTCGTGCAGGATGATTGACGCCGCTCTGCACAACGTACGGGTTAAGGGGATGGCATTATATTTATTTTATTACTATTATTATTATTATTATTATTATTATCTGGAATGGTGGTCTTTGGGATATATATTTTTTTAAAGTTTGATAGAGGTCCAGGGAGCAAAGTAAAACAAATATATATACCGGTAACCATACACAAATATATAATGATATAAAATATTGTCCCCTTAAAGGAGATCAAATATGTAAAGCACTAATACATTCAGTTACAAAAAAATACATAGCTTTACCGTTGGAGTAAGTATTAGCTCATTTTACCTGGGAGCATCATTGACGAGGGCCAGTTTACCGAAGTCGTCCCCCTCGTGCAGTGTGTTGACCACGCCCTTCCCGTGTATGGACACGTTCACCGACCCCCGCAGGATGATGTACCAGGACTTGCCCTCAGACCCCTGCTGGAACACTGGGGGCAACAGAGGAAACATACAAGTAGCTGTCTAGAACCAACACTCTAGTATTTCGTGTAAGTCGAATTGTTCTTGAGCTCAAATTATATCTCGTGCTACATGATTACAGTAATCATATATATATATATAATCGATATATATCTATATATATCTTATATATATATATATATGGTATATATTTATATATATATATATATATATATAGCTATATATATATATAGATATATATATATATATTATATATATATATATAGTTTTTTTTTTTGTTTAAAAAGACCTCCGTCTACGTATTGTGAAAACCTGTTATCCTCCGGCAAATTGTGGGGTTGAGTGAGTGAAGGGGGGGTACAGTGAATGAAGGAGGATGCATGTTTTTCATAATACGTGTTGCTAGCCCCAAATCGCGCCGAGCAACCTGTGGCTTTCAACCCATCCGACACATCCCCTTGTTTATTAATGTGCATCACACAATGTTACATACAAATAAGGTTTATGTTTTGTTTTGACCCCTACTGTGGAAAGACTATCGGATACACCACTCCTGCCGGGGCCTCACGCCGTGCACCGTGGCATGACTCAGTCCTGTCGAACCTGAGCTCATGACAACTGGTGCATTGCCCCGCGAGGATAGCCATCCCTAGTCTTTGCTTGAGCCAGAGGGTTTCCCGGGGTTCGCCTGAAACTTCTCTCTGATTTTAACGGCCTATTTCATTCACCATCTTAAGGGTGGTGGGGCCGAAGACGCCTGAAGTTTTCGAAGGCCAGGGAGCTTCGAACTGATGAATTCTTGGCGATGGCTTTATATCTGTTCCTCCTCAGCTTTTTATTTTCTGCTATCCGGACCGGCGGTCTTCACCTGCTTCGTCGGCGTTTCTGGCGGCGTTGGTTGTGAGAGGAAGAAAGTGTCAACACATGTGGCATCCCACACACGAGGCACCGGCCCATTCTTGTAAGGGAAAGTGGTCATCCCATCTGGCTCCGTTTGCCGGTCTTCCTCTGTGAAGTCCAGTGTGGTTCGAGGAGTGATGCACAGTTTAGCACTCTGCAGGGCCCCCGTTTTATGACATTATTGAGTTGCAGAGTGTCTTGGCAGGCGGCCTGCGTTGTAATTACATGACAAGGGCAATGGTGACCTTGAGCATGCCCTCCTCCCATCACACTTGCAAGTGTGTGGGTGCAACTAACTGCCGCACCGCACTGGTAGGTCTTGACGCGATGGCGACCCCGGTTAGGCGCCGCTCCGCATCCAAGTGAGTTCCAATGAGGTGGGATGGGGATGGCGTGTAACCACAAAGACAAGCCACTCTCCGACACAGGCGGCTGGCCTGGAGGCGTGCTTTTGCAAACCTGTCTGCATTTGGTTAGGAACGATTTTTCTCTGAGTTTTCATTAGTCTTCTCTCTTCGCCGAGATGGGTATCCCAAAACGCTTTCTAGCTTGCTCCTGGAGGTACCCTGATGCTCCTCCTCTCTCATGTACTTCCCTTCCAGGTGTTAATCAATCCGCGTGCTGTTTACGTCTTTCCCATTAAAGTGTTCATTCCGGGTTTAGAATAAAGGATGGACAATACGAGGGGAGTTGGTCGGATGAGGGAAGAGATAAAGGCTGGGGAGGGCACTATCCGAGGCTCTCCGTATGCCAAACCCCAGGCGGACAGGAAGGGTGGCTTGTGTCCAGGCCCGTTTCTTTAAATTCCACGTTGGTGAATGCTGGTCACTGCTTTCTTATCTCGGATTATATCTGTCTAATTCTTGTAGGCCGCCATTGTTCGTGTAAGTCATCGATGTGCGCAAGGATGGTATTGGAGATTTTGGGATGGAGAAACATTCTTGAGCAGGGCAGAGCTGATTGGCATCCGATTGTGTATCAGGCGAACTCTCACGAGACGTTGAAGCTCCTCCTTTTTAACTAACCATGACGTGCTGGTGGGATTGCTCCTGCCAGAGTACTGATTGGAGTGTAACCTAATAGGGTTTGCTGTGCTCTGAAGGATCTTCCAGCCAGTTTAATCTGGGCAAATATGCCCTGTGCTCGGAACAGGGCCTGAGTCTCTTCTATATGTTCACACGTGTGGTTGAGGAGACAAGTTAACATTTGGTGTCATTTATCACTAGCTAGCCCGCCTGGAAAGAGGTCAGTTCAGTTATGTTTTAGGTCGGTTAGAACGTTCTCTACTGACCCACCCAAGGTTTGCCTCTTCCAGGTACCATACATTCCAGCTCTGACCTTACTTGTGTTAGCTGCGTGTGCACCCCTCCACCCCCCCTATTGAGGGGAAAAGAGCCAGGACCACCTGGATCTCCCTGCTGTAAAGGGTGGTGGGACACCTCTCTGCGGGTCTCTGATGTGGGATTACCGTCTCGCCAAAAAATCAGGATTGAAGGTTTGGAATAAGCCTGCCAAAAGTAGGGGTACAGAGTGGGGATGTGTTCATTGAGCTGCTACGGAGGAAGACATAGAGTCCCTGCGAATGCTGTTAATGCGTTCCGCATGTCAATCTTTAGAAGCACTCTTTTTTTCCTTGGGCTTGGCTTGAGGTAGGTGCGGGTTGCGTTGTACAGCCAGCTTCACACCCCCCTGGTGTAGTTTCCGAAAACTAGTTGAAACTGGTCTTAATGTTGACCTAGGCCCATTCGAGAGTGGTTTCAAACCCACCTTTGTGGCAAGGCGGCGGCGGAAGGTGTTGCCCTACTGCTTATTGGGCGCACGCCGGACCATCTTTTTTTGTTGCCAGTGCACAGAGTGATGCCCCCAAAAAAAATTAGGGGGTGTGGCACAGTCGGGTACTTCCCCTCTTAAAACCATGTTGATGAATTTGGTGAGGGTTTCCAAGAGTGCCATAGGCTATATATAGTTGTAAATTGCATACTACCTGGTGTGAAAACACGCAGAACCTAAACATTTAAGGACGGAACCAAAATAAGTTGCATATGAGTAGGCCTATTCAAGCTAAACATAATCGAAACTGTTTATATTCTAATATCCAGTAGCAATCTTTATTATAGTAAACACACCTTTATTTTCAAATCATGCATGCTAAGTTAAGTCAAATAGAAGTTTACCTTAAGAACAGTCACAAATAAAAATGTGTTGACTTTTCATGTTTTTCATTGTGCATATTATACATGTATAAGCTGAAATAAGTACATTTTGAAATTATGTTGACATATTTAATTTGCCTTTCAAGCAACAACATAGTGGAACCATAAAATACCATTTTGATGGATACAATTGCACAATCAAATCTTAAGGCTCACGAAATACTTTTATTTATTATAATCCTTATCATTATTAATCTCTCTATAGATGGATACCCTAAATATAAACCTATTATACAAGCGTAATTTATATTTGTATTCCCCAATATTATTTTCAAAGCAAATATATTAATGTTACAAACTATAAATAATCTAGCATGCAGGAGAGTGTAGCCTACTTAAGGGGAGATGGGTCGGGTTTCTGGTCCCCCTTCTTCGTCATGTTTAGCCCCATTAGTTTTCAGATATTATGAAGTTTGGCACATTAGTTTGGCGATTTTAAGACCTTTCGCCCCATTTCTTTGTCAATATTAAGACTGTTCGTGTCATTTAGATATCGACTTTTTCCTGACGAGCGATAGCGAGCCTGTATTTTAAGAGAAACCGGACTTCGGCCGGGACATTTTTCGATAGAAAAATATCCAAATGTATCTTGAAGGGCGGTCTAGGGGGTGGGTTTTCTAAGCTTGATGGATGTCTAGTGAGAAAGAAAAAAAAAATAAATATCCCCCCCCCCCCAAACAAAAAACCCATTCACCACCATGACTTAATTTTAATCGTATTTTGGTTACCATTAGACGATTTTCTTTAGTTTATGATCTACCTCAAGGACTAAAATGTGAAAATACGATCTCAATACACGCTTTTAATAATAACGTACAGTAGGTCCTTCTTAAACTGTTTAAAATCATCTCCTTTCAGCCAGAATCAAAGGTAAAATGAAGTCATGGTGCTGAAGGGGTTAAGAGGTTCCCATGTGTATAGGAGGGCACCGGACGCGGGTCATCAACAACCATTTACTCTTACGTAAACCCAGTACACCTACTGTCCTTCCATGGCTAGCTTCCCAAGGGTATAGCCTGGCCCTACAGTATACACGATCAAGGAGGGTTCTGGATAACCTATACAGTAGATGTGTGTGAATGTGTATTTTTGCTTTTGTGTGTTCATTGTTTTCTTGTATGCTATCCCTATTCGGGCTCTGTCTTGAGTTGCCCCCGAAAAAAAAAAAAAAAAAAAAGTGGGGATTACGCCCGAGTATATATATATATATATATATATATATATATATATATATACATACATACATACATACATACATACATACATACATACATACATACATACATACATACATACATACATACATGGGTTCTACATTAAAGATTTACAGTCATAATTACTATATAATTATGTGAAATATTGTCTTCAATCACTCGCTTCTCAAGGATATACACAATCAGGAGGGTTCTACATTATAGATTGACAGTCACATTTACTATACAATTATGTAAAATAAGTAGTAAATAGCACCGAACAATAAGTAGTAAATAGCACCGAACAATAAGTAGTAAATAGCACCGAACAATAAGTAGTAAATAGCACCGAACAATAAGTAGTAAATAGCACCGAACAATAAGTAGTAAATAGCACCGAACAATAAGTAGTAAATAGCACCGAACAATAAGTAGTAAATAGCACCGAACAATAAGTAGTAAATAGCACCGAACAATAAGTAGTAAATAGCACCGAACAATAAGTAGTAAACAGCACCGAACAATAAGTAGTAAATAGCACCGAACAATAAGTAGTAAATAGCACCGAACAATAAGCAGTAAATAGCACCGAACAATAAGTAGTAAATAGCACCGAACAATAAGTAGTAAACAGCACCGAACAATAAGTAGTAAATAGCACCGAACAATAAGTAGTAAATAGCACCGAACAATAAGTAGTAAATAGCACCGAACAATAAGTAGTAAATAGCACCGAACAATAAGTAGTAAACAGCACCGAACATAAGTAGTAAATAGCACCGAACAATAAGTAGTAAATAGCACCGAACAATAAGTAGTAAATAGCACCGAACAATAAGTAGTAAATAGCACCGAACAATAAGTAGTAAACAGCACCGAACAATAAGTAGTAAACAGCACCGAACAATAAGTAGTAAATAGCACCGAACAATAAGTAGTAAACAGCACCGAACAATAAGTAGTAAATAGCACCGAACAATAAGTAGTAAACAGCACCGAACAATAAGTAGTAAACAGCACCGAACAATAAGTAGTAAATAGCACCGAACAATAAGTAGTAAACAGCACCGAACAATAAGTAGTAAATAGCACCGAACAATAAGTAGTAAATAGCACCGAACAATAAGTAGTAAAATAGCACCGAACAATAAGTAGTAAACAGCACCGAACATAAGTAGTAAATAGCACCGAACAATAAGTAGTAAATAGCACCGAACAATAAGTAGTAAACAGCACCGAACAATAAGTAGTAAATAGCACCGAACAATAAGTAGTAAATAGCACCGAACAATAAGTAGTAAATAGCACCGAACAATAAGTAGTAAATAGCACCGAACAATAAGTAGTAAACAGCACCGAACAATAAGTAGTAAATAGCACCGAACAATAAGTAGTAAACAGCACCGAACAATAAGTAGTAAATAGCACCGAACAATCAGATTTGCAAATAAACTAATTTGTGCATGTTTCTGAAGCGTCAACAACAACACATAATATATTGTACTGTCTTCCATAATCTATTAACGCTGTGCGCACATGTACTGTATATATATACTGAATGTGCGCTTATCAGTTTGTCTATGTGTTACTTTACCTTTATACATTGCATCAAGAGAAGTCACTATAATTAACACTCATATACATTGGTTATGGATATACTCTAATACAGAGAGAGAGAGAGAGAGAGAGAGAGAGAAGAGAGAGGAAGAGGAGAGAGAGAGAGGAGAGAGAGAGAGAGAGAGAGAGAGAGAGATGAGAGAGAGAGAGAAGAGGCGAGAGAGAGAGCGAGAGAGATAGAGAGAGAGGAGAGAGAGAGAGAGAGAGAGAGAGGGAGAGAGAGAGAGAGAGAGAGAGAGAGAGAGAGAGAGGAGAGGAGAGGAGAGAGAGAGAGGCGAGGAGAGAGGAGAGAGAGAGAGAGAGAGAGAGAGAGAGAGAGAGAGAGAGAGAGAGAGAGAGAGAGAGAGAGAGAGAGAGAGAGATGCGCAGGGTAAGTACCACTACGTATGACTCATAATTTAGTAAGAATATCTGGTTAGTAGGCTATTAATTTAGGAAGCCCACCTCGCTAATCTTCTCTTTCTCTCCCTCTCTCTTTGGCTTTTATCCATTCGGCCCCATTTAGCCTACTGTTTTAAGACGTTTACCTCCATCCAGGTGTCAATATTTTCCTGGCGAGCGGTAGCGAGCCAGCATATATATATATATTTTTTTTGACACCAAGCTAAATTTGTAATTTTTTCGATAGAAAAATTTCTCCGGCGAAGCCGCATTTCTCCATACAATGCTGGCTCGCTATCGCTCGTAAGGAAGAAATCGACACCTGGATGGGGATAAACGTCTTAAAACAGTTGGCTGAATGGGGCCGAATGGATACAAGCCAGGGAAAAGGAGAACAATAAAAAAGCCGGTGACCCCCTTAAACCAGTACAAATTAGTGTTAGGCCTAGAATTGTTGTGAGAAGGAATTAAATAGAATTAACATGAAGTATAATTGGTTTGGCCATATTAGTCATTCCAAGGATATAACAAGAGTTGCAAGCATAATTCAAACTTTGATGTGTACATAGATACACTGGCCACACAAATCTTATGATCCCAGCAAAGTGGCCAGGAATTAATCCTAGTAGATATAACATCCCCAAGTAATAAGGGGAAGTGGAAGGCAAGGAGAGCAAAGATGAAGGTGTGCATATACTTTGGGATTACTCCCATAAAATAATATGATTTATATAACAAAATAATAAAGAAGACTCCAATTATCCAACATAAAAAACCTACATGGAAGTAAATACTCACATATGGTGTCTTCCCTAGAGTGCGACTCGAACTTAATGATAGAAGCCAGTTCCCTCTTGACGGAGTTGGAGAGGTGAGAGAGGGCCTTGAGGTGCAGCAACTCTTCATAGATCAGCTCCTGGTCTTCTATGGTTCGCTCGTGGTTCCTGGCAACAACAATGATTTGAGAGTTATATGTGGCGTTATGTTTTGCTTGTGTTTTGAGACGTCACAGGTCCAGTGTAGACGATCCACAAAATCCTTTATACCATTGTTAATCATTATTTCGGTGCCATTGCATTTTGCAGGATAATTATGTGCAGGTTAGCGATTATTATTCCATGTTTATCTCAAGCCATGCACCACCACCTTTAAGCCTACTTCTATGCATTTCCTCAATAATACTCTCAATGCCTATGCGTCTTCTGAGTTCCACACCTGGGGGTTATGTCTCTCTTAGCAGGCCCACATATCCATCTCACCATCCTCATTTCATTTCGCTCCATCCTATTTACATCTTCCAGCATTACATACACCATTACACTTGTAACACAAGCGCTATATAACCTTCCTTTCATGTTCAGTAATGGCAGCATCTCTCTGAACTTTTTCCATCTACTTCCGACTCTCGGGATTGAGCAGGCCGCAGCCACACCATCAGCAGCAATCATGTAACCCAAGTAACTAAACTTATTGACACATTCCAGGTCCACATCCCCGAACTCTACGCTACCAGGTGGATCTGGTACTGCCAAGACACCCTTACATAATTATGACACATTCAAAGTTAACGGTTCGCGACAAGGAGCCCCTCAAACCACTACACCACTCGCTATGTCTCGCCAGGAAAAAGATGACACCTGTATGAGATGACACTTCCTACAATTGCCAAAGTAATGGTTCATAACATCTAAGTAATAAATACTGACGGTCTCCTGAGAATCATCCTTAGCATAGCGTCTGGTGCTCGCTGCTGCATGAAGGCCAGGTTAGCAGTGAGCTTCTCTTCCGCCTCCCGCCTATCTCCCTGGGATGGTGATGGACACGACACTCCAGGCACCACCTCAACATCCTCCAGGAACCGGTAGAACAGGTACTTGTCACGGAATGGCTGTTCTCCCGTTACTGTAGGGTCAAAAATAATAAAATTGTACTAGGATAGACAGTGCAGTAATACTGTTAATACTGATAATTAATAATCTGAGTAAAGACCAAATGCAATATTTTTTATGTTTTGGAATTCCTCTGACACGACCTCCAAAAACCGGTAGAACAGGTGCTTGTCACGTAATGGCTTCTCTCCTGTCACCGTAAGGGTAGAACTTAAGATAGAGGGTAAAGCGGTGAATGGTGAAGCTATACCGAACTGATGAGAGTATTAGTGACACAATGCATAGCAAAAAACACAATCCAGACACCATTCCGAGTTCTCCAAGAACCAGTATAACAGGTACTTGTCACAGAACAGCTACGCTCCATTCTCTGAAGGGGGAACATTTAAGTTGTATGTTACAATGATGGGCAGGAATAAGTCATTGTAGGAGGAATACACAAGTTATGGGTAAATTGTACACCAGGAAACTCCAAACTCGAATGGAAAGCAAACACGTGATCGCTTCTTTCAGGAACTACAGTTATAGGTCAGGTACTTGTCACGGAACGGCTGCTCTCCTGTCACCGTGCAATTAGATACTGGACTAGCTATGGATAATTCCTTAAGGGGAGGTTTTTAGTTTGTTTCCTACTCCTCCAGCAATCTTAAAATGTCACCCCCTTGACCCCCTTTCAAGATAAATTTGTACATTTTTCGGTAGAAAAATGTCCCGGCCGAAGGCCGATTACTCTTAAATTACAGGCTCGCTATCGCTCGCCAGGATAAAATCGACACCTAAATGGCACGAAAGGTCTTAAAATTGACAGAATGGGGCGGAAATTCTAAAAACATAACCAAACTAATGGGGCAAACGTCTTAAAATCTCAAAAGCAATGGGGCTAGACATGAGGGAGAAAGGGGTAAAGAAAAAAGTCCCTCAAGTGGAAATCTCCCCTTAAGGAACAGCTGCTTTCATGACACCTGGATGAAAACATCTTGAGTTGGAGGCTACAGTGATGTAAAGTAATTTATCTAGATCCCGCATCAATTAAATCAAATAGCATGGGAGCCTTAAACTCACACTCACTCACTCACTCACTCACCCATGCACACACACAGTCTCAGTCTCTCTCTCTCTCTTGTGGTCATAAAGTTTATTATTTACCTAATGTCTATAAAAAAGGCATAATGTCACTTACCAATATTAATGATCTTTCTCGTTACCTCTAAATCGGGTTGTCTGCTTTAGTAAATACGGTAAGTCGTTTCTATAAATAGTTTGCTAATTTTATTTTATTTTTTCCTTTTGTGATTGGGTAGGTTAGTTTAAGGGGAGATGGGGCGTCATTTTGGTCTAAATTCAATTATTCCTATATTTCTTAGTTTCTTCGCTAGACCTCCATCAAGCTTAAGAAATAAAACTTAGAACCCCCTTCAAGAAAAAATAGTAAATTTTTCGGTAGAAAAATGTGCCGGAAGAAGGCCGGTTCCTCATAAAATATCAGGCTCGCTATCACTCGCCAGGAAAAAATCAACACCTAAATGGCACGAAAGATCTTAAAATTGACAACGAAATGGGGCGAAAGGTGTTAAAATCACCAGACTGAAATGGGCCGAACGTTTTGTAATCTCAAAACAAAAGGGGCTTAACACGAGGGAGAAAGGGGACCAGAAAAATGACCCAAATCTGCCCTTAATTAATTACGGTTTGTTTTCCACACCGACCATAGTGAATTTGGCGAACACTTAAGGGGAGGTTTCCACTTGAGGGATATTTTTTCGAACTTCCTTCTACCTCATGTTTAGCCCCATTCCTTTTGAGATTTTAAGATGTTTGGTCCATTAGTTTGGCGATTTTAATAACTTTCGCCCCATTTCTGTCAATTTTAAGACGTTTCGTGTCATTTAGGTGTCGACTTTTTTCCTGGCGAGCGATAGCGAGCCTGTAACTTAAGAGGAATCGGCCTTCGGCCGGGACATTTTTCTATCGAAAAATGTACATATTGATCTTGAAAGGGGGTCTAGGGGATGTCATTTTAAGCTTGATGGAGGTCTAAGCAACACACTAAAGACCTCCCCTTAAGCACAATAACGCTAGCAGTACGGGTGGCGTTTTATTTTTAATTATACAATTATAATTTATTTTATTTTTTTATTTATTTTTTGTTTGGCTATGATTAGAGCATTTTATCCAGCTTAGGAATTCTCGGTGTAGCAAAATGGTTAAGAAAGATATATTATGTGATATTATGTGATAGCAAAATGGTTAATAAAGAGATATGTGATATTATGTGATAGGAAAATGGTTAATAAAGATATATTATGTGATATTATGTGATCGCAAAATGGTTAATAAAGAGATGTGATATTATGTGATAGCAAAATGGTTAAGATATTATGTGATATTATGTAATAGCAAAATGGTTAAAAAAAGAGATATTATGTGATATTATGTGATAGCAAAATGGTTAATAGATATTATGTGATTTTGTGATAGCAAAATGGTTAATAAAGAGATATTATGTGATATGTGATATTATGTGATAGCAAAATGGTTAATAGAGATATTATGTGATAGCAAAATGGTTAATAAAGATATTATGTGATATTATGTGATAGCAAAATGGTTAATAGAGATATTATGTGATATTATGTGATAGCAAAATGGTTAATAGAGACATTATGTGATATGTGATAGCAAAATGGTTAATAGAGATATTATGTGATATTATGTGATAGCAAAATGGTTAATAGAGATATTATGTGATAGCAAAATGGTTAATAGAGATATTATGTGATATTATGTGATAGCAAAATGGTTAATAGATATTATGTGATAGCAAAATAGTTAATAGAGATATTATGTGATATGTGATAGCAAAATGGTTAATAGAGATATTATGTGATATTATGTGATAGCAAAATGGTTAATAAAGAGATATTATGTGATAGCAAAATGGTTAATAGAGATATTATGTGATAGCAAAATGGTTAATAAAGAGATATTATTCCTCTTTGATTTAGAAAAGTCTTTCCAAGTTACATTACAAGTGTTTAAAGGTGGATGGGCTATTAATTGGCTCATATATTTATCTTTGTTCTTAGTTTCCTCCCCAGACCTCCATCAAGCTTAAGAGGGGTGACCTGATTTTTGTTATTTCTGTCCTTTTCTCTCTCTCTCTGGCTTGTATCCATTTGGCCCCATTCAGCCAACTATTTTAAGACGTTTATCCCCATCTAGGTGTCGATTTCTTCCTGGCGAGCGATAGCGAGCCAGTATTATATGAAGAAATCCGGCTTCGCCGGAGACATTTTTCTATCGAAAAATGTAGAAATTTAGCCTGCTGTCTAACAAAAATAAAAAATATGCTGGCTCGCTACCGCTCACCAGTAAGAAATTGACACCTGGATGGGGATAAACGTCTTAAAACAGTAGGCTGAATGGGGCCAAATGGATACAAGCCAGAGAAAGATAGAAAAGGAAGACAGAACCAAAACAGGTGACCCCCCTCAACCCCCTCAGACAGTTTACACGCGATAGAGTATATATAAGTGGTTTGGACTAAGCATCTGTTTGCAAGCCAATCCAGTATATATATTGCCTTACTTATTGTTAACTTAAGAGGAGGTTTTTAGTCTGTTTCCTACTCCTCCAGCAATCTAAACATTTCACCCCCTTAAGCCCCTTTCAAGCTAAATTTGTAAATTTTTCGGTAGAAAAATGTTCCGGCCGAAGGCCGGTTATTCTTACATTAAAGGCTCGCTATCGCTCGCCAGGATAAAATTAACACCTAAATGGCACGAACAGTCTTAAAATTGACAGAATGGGGCGTAAATTCTTAAAATCGCCAAACTAATGGGGCGAACGTCTTAAAATTTCAAAAGCAATGGGCCTAGACATGAGGGAGAAAGGGGTCAAGAAAAAAAGTCCCTCAGGTGGAAATCTCCCCTTAAGTTATTATGTACGCGATCACGCATATAATCGCGTGCAATGTTAACAGGTGCTCGGTGAAGGGCAACACTAAATGTGGAGCTGGTTAATAATGGCCTTCACTCCCACACGGCCGAGCTTGGACACTCGGCCGGGACCCCATCATCAAACTATCAAGGGCCAACATTATTTAAGGGGAGGTTTTTAGTTGATTCCCTCGACTTCCATCAAGATTAAAATTACTCCCCTTCAAGATAAATTTGTAAATTTTTCGGCAGAAAAATGTCTCGGCCGAAGGCCAGTTCCCCTTAAATTACAGGCTCGCTATCGCTCGCCAGGAAAAATCGAGACCTAAATGTCACGAATGGTCTTAAAATTGACAGAAATGGGGCGAGGGTTCTTAAAATCGCCAAACTAATGGGGCAAACGTCTTAAAATCTCAAAAACAATGGGGCTAAACATGAGGGAGAAAGGGGTCCAGAAAAAAAATCCTCCAGGTGGAAATCTCCCCTTAAGGGAAGGTTAATCTATTTTATATTTATATATTTCTTATTACCGGAGTTTTATATTTCCTCCTAGTTTGCTCCCTAGACCTCCATCAAGCTTAAAAAAACACCCCCAAGACCCTTCCTAAAGATGAATTTGTAATTTTTTGGTGGAAAAATGTCCCGGCCAAAGGCCGGTTCCTACTAAATTAAAGGCTCGCTATCGCTCGTAAGGAAAACAAAATCAACACCTAAATGGCACGAAAGGTTTTAATAATGACAAAAAAAGGGGACGAAAGTTCTTTTAATCGCCAAACTAATGGGGCTGAACGTCTTAAAATCTCATAAATCCTGGGACTAAGCATGAGGGAGAAAGGGGTCCAGAAAAAACCCCCATATACCTCCCCTTAATATGGTGAACCCCAAAACAAATTGACACTACACAAACGCCTGTAACTCGACACAACCACCTTAGATTTGATAAAGTCTGTCTTAGGTCCCATTGCGTGGCACGGCCATTGTATTTTAGGCTTACCAAAACTAGCCTTAAGGGGAGATTTCCACGTGAGGGTTTTTTTTCTTTACCCCTTTCTCCCTCATGTTTAGCCCCATTGATTTTGATAATTAAAAACGTTCATCCAATAAGTTTCGCGATTTTAAGATCTTTTGCCCCATTTCTGTTAATTTTAAGACTTTTCGTGCCATTTAGGTGTCGATTTTTGTTCTGGCGAGCAGTAGCGAGCCTGTAATTTAAGAGGATACGGCCTTCGGCCGGGACATTTTTCTACCGAAAAATGTACACGTTTATCTTCAAAGGGGATCTAGGGAGTGTACTTTTAAGCTTGATGGAGGTCTAGGAAACAAACTAAAAGCCTCCCCTTAATAGAATAGACCTTCAAGTAACGTAATTGTCAATAGTGTGGTCACGACACAACCACTACACACACTCACTCTCACACATACTCTCTCTCTCTCTCTCACGTCCTGTCTCACTCAGCACATACACATACTATACACACATAATAAACATATACAGACACTGCACACACACACACACACACACACACACACACACACACACACACACACACACACACACTCAAATATATACAATGACAAACGAGAAGTAAATAGGAGTCACAAGAAGATTTACTTTGACTAACTACTATTATTCGACATAGTTATATATTATTCTTTAAGCAATGTTCAAAATCAAAGTCACTAAAATAAATCAAAGTATATTTAATGATTAAGTAATGCTATCGCAGATTCTTTGGTCCTTTATATGAAATGAAGCTGGCTTAACAAAGTAATCATTTGTTTCCATTTGCTTTTGTCTCATTCACAATCATTTGACTCGGCTGCTATTAGGCATGGTTAGATGCTGGGTGATGCACAATGGGAACGAATAGCTGACCACTTATCTTATCAGTAGTGACTTGTAAGTGGCATTGGTTGTTTGTGAGAATCCTTGTTGTTCCCACATGTTTTACAATAGTAGCAGAAGGCTTTGATTTTCATTGGGTAATTCCATGCACATTGTTCTGCTAAAATGATTTTGGTGTTCGTATTCATTGTTTAAATATAATAACCATTCTCTTTTTGCTGACTATGTGATACCCAATATAATTTAATTATCGAATGTTATTCGATGTGGGTGATTGCTTGATATCTGGTAACACAGAAAATAGATTAATCATCTTGGTTGGTAGGAACGTTATCTTCGCAGGGGCAAAAGCTCTGCATGCATCTTAATTGTTTTAAATTTTCTATATGCTAAGATGTGTTCAGAATTCCAAGGGGAATGTTATTTTACTGTATTGACAACAATTTGATTTACAGTAAGTTCCACTTAATAACCGAGAACAAAATTACCTTTTAAGTATCGTAGTTAAATGCGCATAGTAATGTTTGCTTATAAGTATTAGATGGAAGGGGCGTGTTAAGGAGCATGGATTAGTGGGATCGAGGATTGTGTGGGTAAGAATGAAAGTTGGAATACAGACATGAGTGACTGTGTATGTGTGTATGCACCAATGGAAAATTAATTTTAAAGAGTGGAAGAGTGGAAGAGGAGATTATGGTAAGTATTGAGTATTGAGGTGTGCTTGGATTAGTTTGGAAAGAGCGAGAGAGTATATTTGATTAGATATTATATGAATGTGAATGTGGGTGATAGGGAATAAATAGAGTCGGGTGTACAGTCAGAGGTGGAGGGGAATAGTAGTGCACTTGTGTTACGTGTTGACTGATGGGCAACACTTTTTTCTGGTACAGAATAGTAGGTTTAAGAATTCGTTTGTTCCAAAAAGAATAAAAATCTATAACTCTTTCGTATAACGATCGAATAGATATGTGAACAATTGTAACGTTGTGTAGTACATGTAGGTGATATCTGACGTGTACATGATGTAAGTAATAATTCTACTGTAAATGTTATCTTATAATATGGATGAGCTTAATGCCAAAATTAATTTCAAGCTGTAATATAATAATTTGACAATAAAGTTATCTTATCTTATCTAAGAATAATCCGCAGGTACACATGGACAGTGGAATGAAGGAAAAATGGCGGAACGAAGGTATTTGATTGATTATATCAAATATTATGATGTGAAGATTAACGAACGAAGAAATCAGTGCTAGACACTAGCTAGGGTGTATAGTGGAGTAGGAGACATTATAAGCTTCGATAATTATATGGCAAAGCAAATTAATGCTTAATAATATTTAGGTTGGCAGATCATAAACTTTTAATTAACTAATAACACTAGAATGGATATGACATTATAGGGTTGCATTTTTAATTGCACAAAAACATTTCATATACCAGTAAACATACAGGAAATATATAAGGAATCAAGGTTCTATTGAGTAGTGTAAACATGTAAAATATAAAGTTGCTTACTAATCATTAAAGAAACTATTGTTACTTTGTTCATGCACTTAAAGATGAACACCTAAATACAGTTCATTATACTATGCAGTCACAGTATAATCCTTGTAACAAGACCGGCACGCACACACACACACACACACACACATTCCAATGTTCTAAATATAAGTATTTGTTTGTTGCATATTTATCATTCGGGAAAGTTAAGAGTACCGGTAATTAATATAATAACTTATGTAAGGGTATGTTGACTAATTTCTCAGCAGGGTGCAATGAAAAATAATATCATGTTTGTGTACTTCCCTCTCACCTAAGTTATCAAGATTTATACAATATAGGCTGGATAGTGCCACTCAAACTATATCCCACTCTGCTTCACGCACATTCTCGTCATCAGCACTCAAACTAAAGTATTTACACTATCACTATATAAAGATCTCCCCAACTCGGTTTAACCACTTATTTATAACAATACTCTCGGCTACTCACAACAGATTCAATCAAAACTTAGCTCGCCCATTACAACTTTATCTACTCGAGTCTCTCCCTCTCCCTCTCTCTCTCTCTCTCTCTTTCCCTCTCTCTCTCTCAATTAATTGAGTGTTTCAAGATATTAAAGGGTATTGACAAAATTATATAGATTCACTGTTCAAATTCAATATTTTATCAACTCGGGGAAATGGAATGAAATTAAAGAACAGGAGGGCGAACCTTGGTGTCTTAAAGTAGATCCTTCACCAACAGTGTGGTCAACGAGTAGTAAAAACTGCCAGAGAAAGTGGTACAATGTAATACATTTGACACATGCAAAAGGAGACTAGACATCTATTTCGAAGAGGTTGGAGTAATATAGGCATAGAACACAACATAGGTTATAGCATCAGTAGTATACAATATTTCTCAACTTCCTTCTTTACTATGCATTTCCCAGTAAAAATGTTCTCATTCTGCTGGGGACCTTGTTTCTAAATTCAAATTTCATGCCGACCCAAAGTCGGAGGGAGTGATGGGCGGGGAGAGAGCCTTCTGCTTTGTTATCTTTACCATCCACTTTGTAGCAAATTCTATGTTATCATTAAGTTCGGACTGTCTGATTTTGCTGATTTGCTGATTTTGCTGGGGACCTTGTTTCTATAATTAAGTGCCAATTAGAAAACACGCATGCATACCTACTCACAAATAGTACACACACATGCACACATATACACATCTACTTACAAACAGAACACACGCTCGCACACTTACTCACAAATAAAACACACGCTCGCACACTTACTCACAAATAAAACACACGCTCGCACACTTACTCACAAATAAAACACACACACACACACACACACACACACACACACACACACACACACACACACACACACACACACACACACACACACACACACACACACACACACACACACACACACACACACACACACCACCACCACACACCACTACTACCACACACACACACACACACACACACACACACACACACACACACACACACACACACCACACACACACACACACACACACACACACACACACACACACACACACACACACACACACACACACACACACACACACATACATACACTCTCACTCACACACACACATAAAACACATACAACTTCAATGACTCAGCACCTGCACTCACACCCAAGCCAGACCCACCCACCCCAACAAGTTCACTCACTCCCTGCAGCTCACCATTTCAAGTGGTGCCCGAGTAGGGGTGACAGCTTCATCATTGGGGCAACAGGGGCTGACGGGACCAAGTGACAGGAGGGGTTGTCATACCACATTGTCATTGGGCCATAGAGTCACTTGGTTTCTTTAGGGGCTACGGACAGTAAATGTAATCATGGGGGGAAAGGGAGTTGTCCTTACCATAACTAGTGATTCCACGTAATTTTATATTTGCGGCAGAAGAACGATATCAAAGGAGTTCGTCAATATATAATTGTTCCTTTAAAAATTGTCCTAAAATTTATATCCACGACTGTACGTACAAAATGCCGAGGACAGTCAGCCTATTAAGTTATGTATCGGCACCAATTATGTTTTGATCAATAATTAGTATCAGAAATATTTACACATGATTTCGTATTTTGGAGTGAGATATACAAACATGTTCCTACACTTAACAAGCCTATTCAACATCTGACATACATTAATACAGCACAGAGCCAGCCAAACGTAATGACAGCTGAGACATGACTTATTAGCACCACCGTACTGACGTCCTATAGGCTATAGAACGGAAGGGTATTTTAGGTAGCTAACAAGTGTTTTTGTCACGTAAATATAGAATTCAAAGCTGTTACAGTGACCTAAATATGCCCTCCAAACATGCTGGCACGATCACATTAGGGTTTTCTAACTCTCTATCCCATATTATTCAATCCCTTAGATTACGTGAGAAAACTCTATATTTTCTATTTACACCTAAACAAATTAATTTGTCGTTATATAAACCAAGGCCAATGCATTGATAAAATTGCTGCCTATTTGAGCATAAACTGTGCATATATAGTTTTACATAAAAACTTTATAACACATTTATTTTCTACTGTTGATATTGCCTTAGTCAATTTGTTTTTACATGGCTAATGGAGACAGAAGTAATACTCAATACTGTATATAGAACGGCATCCAGTAAGCTATGTTCTTCTTACTCTGGCGGGGGGTTAGATTGCCCCCCAGACATTTATGAAGCTTAAACAAAAAATCAACTTGGAGATAAATTTGTATTTTTTATTCCCCGCTAGGAAACAAATACACATAAATGGTACGAAAGGTCTTCATACTGGCAAATAATTGGGGTGATAAGTATTAAAATCGCCAACCTAATGGTGCTAAACATAAGGTAGAAGGAGGGCCAGAAAAAATACCTAGAAACCTCCCCATAATGGCTAAACTAAACCAAGAGTGAACTATTGCACCCCATTACTCTATATAGTGATGTTATGGCGTTTTATCCCATTCAGGTGTCGATTTTGTTTTGCTTGGCGAGCAAGAGCCACCCTGCAATTTTCTCTTTAAGCATTAAAAGGGGTCGGGGGGGGGGGGGGAGAAACTGAAAAATACAATACAAAAATATAAACAAATCCACAAGCAACCAAACCCCTGAATAACAAATAAATAAACATGAAATATAATAACCCTCCCGCCACAAACACAAAATAACAAATAATAAGAAAATAAAAATGAATAAATAATAATAATAATAATAATAATAATAGTAAATAAATAAATAAATACAATGAAGTAAAATGTATTCAAATAAAATCAATAAAAATAAAATGTATACAGATATCGATACAAAATATATATATATATATATATAACTGAGAAGTTCGGCTCCGCGTGTTACCATGAACGATTCCTACGTCGCAATATGCTTACTCCTTTTGGTATTATGAGGACGCATTTTTAACTCTATTATGGCTAGCTTTACATTATATTAGGCAGAGTATTAAGGGGGGATGGGCGTATATATTATATTAGGCAGAGTATTAAGGGGGGATGGGCGTATATATAATATTAGGCAGAGTATTAAGGGGGGATGGGCGTATATATTATATTAGGCAGAGTATTAAGGGGGGATGGGCGTATATATTATATTAGGCAGAGTATTAAGGGGGATGGGCGTATATAATATTAGGCAGAGTATTAAGGGGGGATGGGCGTATATATTATATTAGGCAGAGTATTAAGGGGGGATGGGCGTATATATTATATTAGGCAGAGTATTAAGGGGGGATGGGCGTATATATTATATTAGGCAGAGTATTAAGGGGGGATGGGCGTATATATTTCCTCATTTATATATTTGTTTTATTCTTGTTTTTAGTTTCTTCCTAGAACTCCATCAAGCTTAAAAAAACAACTCCCCCAAGACCCTTCAAGATAAATGTGTACATTTTTCGATAGAAAAATGTGCTGGCCGAAGGCCAGTTACTCTTAAATTACAGGCTCGCTATCGCTCGCCAGGAAAAAAAGTGGACTCTTAAATTACACGATTTTTTTTAATATTGACAAAGATATGGGGCGAAAGGTCATAAAATCGCCAAACTAATGGGCCAAACGTCATAAAATCTGAAAACTAACGGAACTAAACATGAGGAAGAAGGGGGTCCAGAAAAACTCCCCTTAAGAACCGAAGCATGTCATAAGGTTAATTATGGTATTTACAAAACAAAATTGTACCTCTTGACTTCTAAAGGTAATATCTAAGCTGCATAAGCAAGTGTCACACTATGCCGAATTAAGTGCCGACGCTCCACGACTTAAGGGTCGTAACGAGGTCTTTGCCTATATCGCCGCGCGAAGTGGGTGGGCGCCAACTAAAGAGAGACGTCGGGAGAGGTCGTCAGGGGCCTCAGGAAAAGTTGGACACGAACAACTCTCTTAATAATCTGAGTCGGCGGCTAGTGAGGTCAAGGAATTGGACGGGATGGGGACGGTAGGAGGGTGGCGTCCAGTAGGCGTCAGACGGTACAAGGGCGTCGACCTGTCTGCGTCAGACGTCGCTATAAGGTAGGTCGCCTCAGGCAGCAAGCCTGTAACGCTCAGGCGGCGTCATAGGGTGAGGGCATACCGTGAGTCCGCGACCTAGCAACCTTACCTAACCTATCCTAGTATTATAGGGGCCTGCTGCCCCCACACCCCCTCTGGTTGGGTAACAGTGCAAACAACAGTATTATGGGACATACCTTACTACGGCAACGAGTGGCAGTGAGAGGGCCCAGAGATTCACAACGGTGACCGGTCAACTCAACCAGTAGACCATTTCAACCAGTATCAAATCAACCAATACGGTTAGGTTAGGTTAGGTTAGTACTATATTTTGGCACTGGTTTGGTTGGTCTTGGTTGATTTGGTACTGGTTGAGAGCTACTGGTTGAAATGGTCTACTGGTTGAGATGACACAATGGTGACCGGTCAACTCAACCAGTAGACCATTTCAACCAGTAGCTCTCAACCAGTACCAAATCAACCAATACGGTTAGGTTAGGTTAGTACTATATTTTGGTACTGGTTTGGTTGGTCTTGGTTGATTTGGTACTGGTTGAGAGCTACTGGTTGAAATGGTCTACTGGTTGAGATGACATGGAACCATTCACAACAATAACATGAGATATGGTGCGGCTCATAAATATTATCCAAACTAGCCCTTGCATGCCAGCTAGTAGCTTTACTAAACAGCTACTAACGTATATCTAACAGCTACGAACCTTTACCAAATGTTGTGATGAGTTGATGTCCTCAGAAAATACAATAACTTCGCGAATCGTAAGACAGTAACCTTCACACCCCCATTCCACACTCGTTCAAAATGACAACCAAGTTGAACTGACCAAAAAATAATAAATGACTGAATGATATGATGAGCAGGATTGGCAAAAAAAAAGAACATCAATAATAATGACTCAAATGCGCAAACCGTGACTAAGGATATTATTTGCTTACTAGCACTTATATTCTAGATGTCGTCACGATAAACGCTGTGTTCGGATGTTTGCACAACGTCTTGAAGCGCATAATCGACCCTGGGATTTGTTTACATGTTGGCGAAGAGAAGAGTGGTAGAGGAAGACTGTATTTACAGGTATATGTACACTTATACATATTCTGCCACATACTTAATTGTACAGTATATCAAGGTGTAGAGGATCTTTCAAACTACAAGATAGTGGGTTTAAATATGGAAATACTGTGTACGCCCACTACTCCTAATCATACCTAAAATAATAATTATTATTTGATAACATTATTCGCCATGTTATGTTGAACAGAGTTTAGGTGTCATAAATAACACAGTGGGCATACCGTGCCGTCAATCAGCGGTTCACTGAGGGTCCCTCAAGTAAAAATCAAGTTTTATTTCCTTACACATATTTGCTTACACGGTAGAACATATAGAGGTAAGATCCTGTGTAGCGGGTAGAACTGTTTTTGAGATGCCTATTTACTAAGAAAAATGGAACAATATTTTTAACCTAACCTAACCAAAACCTAACCTAACCTAGTATATTAGTGGACTATTTATGAATGTAAAATGTAAAAATATATTAGAACTTTACCAAATTATTGAGATATAAATACAGGTCTACCCGTTACACAGGATTATACCAATATAGAAAACAATCCTGAATTGACCACTTGCGAGTTTCGTTCTATAAGGAAGCTGGACTTTTAGACATCGATATTTAACAGAATTACCAGCTAAAATACAGTTGTAGTACATTTATAGATACATACAATCCAATTCAACATACTCTTTAGCCATCAGAAGCCTACATTATTGTTGCATTTCTGTTTACTATCGATGTCTACAGCTCCAACTTCCTTACAGAACGAAACTCGCAAGTGGTCAATCAGTGAAGGCAACCAAATACGGTACTTGTCATCTACTTACCGTGAAAGATGGCGCCCTCCTCCAGCAGCGACTGCCACATACCCGCCGCCTGGGACCTGGAGTGTACCGTAGACGACAGGGTCAGCAGCCACTCCGTCAGCTCAGTACCCACTCCGGCCCGGGGTTGGACTATCCCGTGGTGGCGACGGTCCCGGAGCAGGTGGGGAGCGCGGGCTATCAGCAGGGTTCGCAGCACCCACGCAGACTCCTGTACTCGCTCACTGGGGGCCTGGGTGGTGCACATATAGATTAGATAAGGTGGCAGATGTTGAGATAAGACGGTGGATAAAGTAGAGATATGAACGCTCTGCTCAATTAGACTCCCTTATCTAAGGTGAATGAGAGGACGCTATTGATTAAATGAAGAAAGAGTACTGTAGACGTATGGCATAATTATGAAGAACTGCAGTTTATTTGATTACGGAGCACTCATCGACACCTGAGCGAAACAAACGCTCATACACGAAGCCTTACTACTTTTAAGCATAATTTATTAAACTACTTTCTCAACAAGATGTCTATTCGCATTGTAATGGTATTAAGGGCGCTCAGACGGTATTGTGCAGCAAAATGTACTGGTTCGACTCAATGATTTAGGAGGGAGGTTTAGTTTGCTCTCTAAACCTCTATCAAACTTAAAGAAACACCCACAAGACGCCCCTTCGATATAAATTTGTACATTTTTCGGTAGAACAATGTTCCGGCCAAAGGTCGATTCCTCTTTACATACAGAATCGCTATTGCTCGTCAAGAAAAAGATCGACACCTAAATGGCACGAAAGGTCTTAATATTGGCAAAGACATGGGGTAAAAGGTCTAAAAATCTCCAAACTAATGGGGCAAATGTCTTGAAATCCTATAACTAATAGGGCTAACCATGAGGGAGGAGGAGGACTCGAAAAACCAACTGCCTCCCCTTAACACAGTACAAATGTTGAAGAGATCACAAAGTTTTCCCCACGTATTCATAGAGCGACATTCGACTGCGTTCAAATCCAAGAAGTGAACCACAACAAAGCATCGTGAAAAATCAACAGTATTTTTTAAAAGACATTTGTTGACAGTCTCTTCATATAACTATATTTAATTATTTTGTTTTATACATTGGTTGTGTACCACAGACCTCCATTAATGATATTGTATGCATAATAATCCTCATAAATAGTATCAGAATGAAGGTAGTAGCATGGCAATGAGTTCTTGAGCACTTCCTTATGGTAAACGCTAAACAGTGAACATGGACTTATGACATTATTTCCATCATATGCCTAAATGTGTATGAAGGGAGCTCAGACGGTATTGTGCAGCATAATTTACTGGTTCGGCTCAACGGTTTAAGGAGGGGGTTTAGTTTGCTCCCTAAGCCTCTATCAAACTTAAAAAAAACACCCACAAGACCCCTCTTCGATATAAATTGTAAATTTTTCGGTAGACATATGTCCCGGCTGAAGGCCAATTCCTCTTCAAACACAGGCTCGCTATCGCTCACCAGGAAAAAAATCGACACCTAAATATCACGAAAGGTCTTAGTATTGGCAAAGAAATGGGGCAAAAGGTCTGAAAATCGCCAAACTATGGGGCGAATGTCTTAAAACCTCAAAACGATTATGCTAAACATGAGAGAGCAGGGGGTCCAGAAAAACCAACTGCCTTCCCTTAAAATGTTGCGTCAGTGTACCATAATTTTCCATCCAAACGTATTATGCAGATCATCCTGGACGTCAACGTACACTCTGATGCCATAGTCTCTAGCTCACTCATAAGAATTCCTGGACCCAATATGTTTATCTGTATGCAATGATGGATATAATTTGCTTAACAATAAATAATATGTATAGTTTTGTAGTTGATATACAGAACAATATATTCATAAATTGGTTTCCAGAGATATACTTCCATTATTACAAATAGGTGAAGTCCACGAATAGGTGAAGTCCACGAATAGGTGAAGTTCACGAATAGGTGAAGTCCACGAATAGGTGAAGTCCACGAATAGGTGAAGTCCACGAATAGGTGAAGTCCACGAATAGGTGAAGTCCACGAATAGGTGAAGTCCACGAATTTGTACGAGTGAGTTAGAAACTATGGTATCCGAGTGTGCAGTCGCGGTCATTAATACTTACTCGTGTATTTCGAAGCTGTCTTGAGCCTAATTGAATCTCCTTATTAATTCTTTACCAAATAGTAGCATTTCGGGTGTTCGTTTAATCAGCTCGAGGCTTCAAAATGTGTCGCCATTAAGGGGAGGCAGACCGTTTTTCTGGACACCCTTCTCCCTAATGTTTAGGCCAACTAGTTTTGAGATTTTAAGACGTTGGTTCCATTAGTTTGGGGATTTTATGACCTTTCACCCCATTTCTTTGTCAATATTAGGACCCTTAATCGTGCCATTTAGGTGTCGATTTTTTCCTGGCGAGCGATAGCGAGCCTGTACTTTTAGGAGGAATCGGCCTTTGGCCGGGATATTTTTCTACCGAAAAATGTACAAATCTATCTTGAAGGGGGGTCTAGGGGGTGCTTTCTTAAGCTTGATGGAGGTCTAGGGAGGAAACTAAAAAAATATATGAATACATGAAGTATATACTAGACTAAGCAAACTGTCCCCTTAACTCCTTCTGTACCGGCGATATCCTTTTAATTATAGTATATCAACTATTAGACGGCTTGATTCTACTTAGGAAAGATGTCTACCCGTTACAAGATTACAGACTATCACATTTAATCCTTTTAGCTACCATATATCCTTCCTAAGCTTCATAACATCGCTCGCCAGGAAGAAATCGACACCTGGATGGGGATAAACGTCTGGAAACAGTAGGCTGAATGGGGCCGAATGGATACAAGCCAGAGAAAGAGAAAAAGGAGATAAAAAAAGCAGGTGACCTCCCCTTAATTACGTTGTACCGAATTCATTATACCCCACCATTACCCGCTGCCATCACCTCGTCTATTATATACTGCAGTGTTACGTTAATTCATTATACCCCCCCATTACCCGCTGCCATCACCTCGTCTGTTATATACTGCAGTGTTACGTTAATTCATTATACCCCCCCATTACCCGCTGCCATCACCTCGTCTGTTATATACTGCAGTGTTACGTTAATTCATTATACCCCCCGATTACCCGCTGCCATCACCTCGTCTGTTATATACTGCAGTGTTACGTTAATTCATTATACCCCCCCATTACCCGCTGCCATCACCTCGTCTGTTATATACTGCAGTGTTACGTTAATTCATTATACCCCCCCATTACCCGCTGCCATCACCTCGTCTGTTATATACTGCAGTGTTACGTTAATTCATTATACCCCCCCATTACCCGCTGCCATCACCTCGTCTCTTATACTGCAGTGTTACGTTAATTCATTATACCCCCCCATTACCCGCTGCCATCACCTCGTCTGTTATATACTGCAGTGTTACGTTAATTCATTATACCCCCCCATTACCCGCTGCCATCACCTCGTCTGTTATATACTGCAGTGTTACGTTAATTCATTATACCCCACCATTACCCGCTGCCATCACCTCGTCTATTATATACTCCAGTGTTACGTTAATTAAGGTAATGGCCTTGTCTGGACTCCCTTCTCCCTCTTGTTTAACCCCATTAGTTGTGGGATTTTATGACGTTCGTCCCATTAGTTTGGCGATTTCAGGACCTTTCCTCCTCTTTCTGTGGAACTTGCTGTCAAATGTGTTCGTGTAAATACACCTCTAGTCGTACGCCCTCTACCTCGTTAATGAGATATATAGATAGATAGATAGATAGATAGATATACATTATATATATATATATATATATATATATATATATATATATATATATATATATAGAGAGAGAGAGAGAGAGAGAGAGAGAGAGACAGAGACAGAGACAGAGACAGAGAGAGAGAGAGAGAGAGAGAGAGAGAGAGAGAGAGAGAGAGAGAGAGAGAGAGAGAGAGAGAGAGAGAGAGAGAGAGAGAGACCTTGAGCCACATTTACGTTGATAGTGGTTGTGTTACTCGCTTGTGTGCTAAATAGGTAACTTGATAATTACTAGTAGTACAATTGGCCTAATAAGTGATGTCTCGGCACCTATTATATTTTGATCAAATAATTGGTATCAGCAATGTCTAAACTTGATTTATCCATTTCAACTGATATACTGTATACAAACATGTTCCTACACTTACTTACCCTATTCAACATCTGACAGACAATAATACAGCTCAGAGCGAGCCAAACGTAATGACAGCTGAGACATGACTTATTAGCGCGACCTTACAATGGCGCTAATAGGTCATGTCTCAGCTGTTATTAAGTTTGGCTCGTTCTGTGCTGTATTAATGTCTGTCAGATGTTGAATAGGGTGGATAAGTGTAGGAACATGTTTTTATATCTCACTCCAAACGAATAAATCAAGCTTTAAATATTGCCGATACCAATTATTGATCAAAACTTACTTGCTGTTGAGACATCACTTATTAGGCCGACTGTACTGTACATTGCCGGAGAGATATTGTGTTTATACAAAATCTATTGGTTTAACTACACAACACATATTTAACAACAAAAGTAAATAAATAAAGAACGAATATAATCAAAATCAAGGTAGGCATATTCAAAATCAAGGTAGGCATATTTAAAATCAAGGTAGGCATATTTAAAATCAAGGTAGGCATA
Organism: Paralithodes platypus; assembly: GCA_032716605.1. Classification (NCBI taxonomy): domain Eukaryota; kingdom Metazoa; phylum Arthropoda; class Malacostraca; order Decapoda; family Lithodidae; genus Paralithodes; species Paralithodes platypus. The sequence goes on along the minus strand of CM064486.1, from coordinate 5,351,990 downwards.
TTTAAAATCAAGGTAGGCATATTTAAAATCAAGGTAGGCATATTTAAAATCAAGGTAGGCATATTTAAAATCAAGGTAGGCATATTTAAAATCAAGGTAGGCATATTTAAAATCAAGGTAGGCATATTTAAAATCAAGGTAGGCATATTTAAAATGATATATTAAAGGGAGCCCAGACGGTATTGTGCAGCATAATGTACTGGTTCGGCTCAATGGTTTAAGGAGGGGGTTTAGTTTGCTCTCTAAACCTCTATCAAACATAAAAAACACCCACAAGACACCTATTATAGACAAATGTCCCGGCCGAAGGCCGAGTTCTTTTCAAATACAGGCTCCTATTGCTCGCCAAGAAAAAATCAGCACCTAAATGGCACGAAAGGTCTTAATATTGGCAACGAAATGGGGCAAAAGGTCTAAAAATTGCCAAACTAATGGGGCGAATGTCTTGAAATCCCGTAACTAATAGGACTAAACATGAGGGAGGAGGAGGACTCGAAAAACCAACTGCCTCCCCTTAAGTAATTGAATAAAAGTCCTGTCACCAATTGCACTATACCATGCCACAGAATGTTGCAGACAAAAACATTATGCATGAGGCAACGTGTGATATCAAGCTTCTTTTATGAACAGATTTATCAATATTGTATAGTAAATTATATCGAAGAGTAATTTGGGACGACTATTCTATATAGTTTATTACTGGTTTTCAATTAATATACGTTTAATATATAATATGCAATCTCTTTGGACAATATAATAAAATGTTATTAAAATTATAATTCTTGACCTTTTATGATTTTCAGAATATGCATACACTGACAAACTCATCTCTGTAAACAAATTCCTATACATTGAATACTAACTCATGTGTTTGTAATGTATATATAGCAAAACACATCAATACATTAACCTAAGAACGGCGAAGGTCCTCAATTTAGTCTGTAGTGAGATTTTTTTTTTTTTTTTTTTTTCCCCATGTGAAAAAACAAAATCTCACTACAGACTCAATTGAGGACCTTCGCCATTCCCGGGTTAATGGATATATAACCATAGTGTAATTCATAAGGTGAGCTATAACCTTTGTGAGTGACTGTGCACTGTAAGAGAAGAGAGTGAGAGTGAGAGTGGAGGTGGAGGTGGAGGTGGAGGGGGAGTGGAGGTGGAGGGGGAGGGGGAGGGGGTGGTGGAGGTGTGGGCCATAAATCTACACCCCTATATGCGGGCACCACCACCACTACACGTAACGCCAACTACTGTAGATGTGGGGGCTGATATCTCACTTTTCACCCAGATTTAGAGATGGAGGGTCGGTGTTGCCCTGAGTTAAGGGGAAATGGGCAGTTTTTCTGGTCCCCCTTCTTCCTTGTATTTAGCCCCATTAGTTTTCAAATTATATGACGTTCGGTCCATTAGTTTGACGATTTTAAAACACCTTTCGTCCAATTTCGTTGTCAATTTTAAGACCTTTCGTGCCATTTAGGTGTCGATTTTTCCTGGCGAGCGATAGCGAGCCTGTAATTTTAAGAGTAACCGGCCTTCGGCCGGGAAATTTTTCTACCGAAAAATGTACAAATTTATCTTGAAGGGGGTCGAGGAGGTGTTTTTCTAAGATTGATAGAGGTCTAGGGAGGAAACTAATAAAAGTATAAAACAAATATATAAATGAGGAAATAAAAACGACTCATCTCCCCTTAAAGATGGAGGGTCGGTCCTACCCCGAGATAAGTGAACTATATGGTACTCACAGATTGAAGTGAAGATCGCTTTGATATGTCCTCAATTGACAACCACCCATTTTGTTCGTTTTCTGAATTGCTATTGAGGGAACAATGGCGTGTATATATATATATATATATATATATATATATATATATATATATATATATATATATATATATGTAACTCTTTCTGTACCAGCGACGTCGGTTATAATATATTCTCTAGCTATATTTAGACGATTTTATGCAGCTTAGGAAGGATCTGTGGTAGTTAAGAGGGTTGATTGAGATGGTTCGAAGCCATATATTGGTTAGAGAGCCTTCCTAAACTGAATTATATGGATTAGTAGTAGCCAGCATAAAATACAAAATGATGTCGACGGTACAGAAATGTCTAAGAAGGCAACCTAAATTGTTGGCACAGGAAATAGGGCGAAAAGTTTTAAAATCGCCAAACTTTTGGGGCGAACGTCTTAAAATCTCAAAACTAATGGGACTAAACCTGCAGGAGAAGGGGGTTCAGAAAAACTAACCCCTTAAGTGAGACTCTCCCCTTAACTCCGTCTGTACCTCGATGTATTTTTTAACTTTATTTTGGCTACTATTAGACAATTTTGTTCTCAGTTGCAAAAGGGCCTCCCAAAATTAACAAGCTTCGAACTATCCCACTTAACCCATTTTACTACCACAGATCCTTCTTAACCCTTTGAGTACCAGTGATATTTGGACGATATTTTGCAGCTTAGGAGGGATCTGTGGTAGTTAAAAGGGCTGTTAGAGATAGTTTGAAGCCTTATTATTGCTAGAGATCCTTCCTAAGCTGAATAATATCATCTAACATAGCATTTTGATCATTTAATTTGACTTTATATTGTCCTTGTCCCAATTTTGGTTTGTTTAGTTTGCAAGTTTTACATTTTAATAGTTGTCAGAATATGATGAAAAGGACGTCCCTGGTACCGAACGGGTTAAATGGCACAACATCGTCTAATTATAGCAAAAATAAAACACAAAAAGACGGCGCCGTTACAGAAGGGGTTAAGGCGAGATCTCCACTTAAGGGATTTTTTTCTTAACCCTTTTCTCCCTCACGTTTAACTCCACTGCTATTGAGATTTTAAGACGTTTGCCCCATTAGTTTGGCTATTTTAAGAACTTTTGCCCCATTTCTGTCAATTTTTAGATATTTCGTACCATTTAGGCGTCGATTTTTTCCTGGCGAGCGATAGCGAGCCTGTAATGTAAGAGGAAACGGCCTTCGGCCGGGACATTTTTCTACCGAAAAATGTACAAATTTATCTTGAAAGGGGTCAATGGAGTGTAATTTTTAAGCTTGATGGAGGTTTAGGGTACAAACTAAATACCTCCCCTTAATACCTGCCAGAGCACCGACTATAAACTGATATCAGAGGGATTAGCAACATGACAGACGGAATTTAAGGGGGAGGTTGCTGCCTTTTCTGGACTCCCGTCTTCTTCATGTTTAGCATATTCGTTTTTTGAGATTTTAAAACGTTCTTTACGTTAGTTTGGCGATTTTGAGACCTTTCGCCCCATTTCTTTGTCAATATCAAGACCTTTCGTGTCATTTAGATGTCGATTTTTTCCGGGCGACCGATAGCCAACCTGTAATTTTAGAGGGACATTTTTCTACCGACAAATGTACACATTTATCTTGAAAGGGGGTCTAGCTAGAGGGTGATTGTTTAAGCTTGATGGAGTTCTATTGAGGAAACTCAAAAATATATTTATAGATAAATACATAGACCAAAAAACAAGCACTACCCTTTAAGCAGTCAGGTCAAGTTCTCACATAAAAATATACTATAAATATATATAATGCGCAAGAACTTTCATCGTCAACTTTGTATTCACTAATATATTCTGGCAATATTGTGACTCTGGGTCTTCTCCTGGGTGACCTGGATGTGTGAGAGTTTGTGTTTTTTATCTGTGTTTATTTTTTGTTTTATGTTGTGTTTGTGTTTTCCCTGTTCTTGCTCTGTCTTGAGTCGGCTACCCCCAAAATGGGAATTGGGCCTGAGCATATAAATAGATAGATAGATAGATAGAATATTGTGACACTAGCTAGATCTATGCTATGTACTCAGGCCCAATCCCCACGTTTCCTATTTTTTCCCCCTCTTTTCCTTGTTTTTTCTTTTTTTTATGGGGTGGCCGACTCAAGACAGAGCCAGAATTGGGACAACACAACAGTGACACTAAATAGCACCGGTATTGATTTTTTTTTTAACCCCCTTCTGTATCGGTAAAGTCATTTGCTATTCTATTCTGGCTACTGTTAGACGAGTGTACGCAATCCAGCGATGAATAGCCTTCCAACTATCTCGTTTAACCCTTTTTACTACCACAGATCCTTCTTAAACCGCAGAAAATTGTCTGAATATAGCTAGACTATAATTAATAGACGTCGCCGTTACGGGAGGGATTAAGTGTACCTGTACGTGTAATGGTAGATGGCCTTTATTCTCAATTTCACTCAATAAATGCTGGTGTTCCCCAGGGATCAGTTTTGGCCCCAATTCTGTTCCTCATTCATATCAATGATCTCATATCTACCACTCATAATCCAATACATTCCTACGCAGATGACTCAACACTCCACAGTTCCTTCACATTTACCAATTCTTTCACCCAACCCGATCTTATAAATTCAAAAATAAACACTGCAATTTCTCTGAACCAGGACCTTTCTAGAATTAATGGATGGGGACAAAAGAATCTAGTTTCCTTTAATGCACAGAAAACCAAGTACATTCAATTTTCTAACCGACAGAATCTCACTGACTCCCATATATTTTTTAATGATGTAAATATTCCCACTTCCCCTAGTATTGACATTCTCGGTGTAACATTAACTACTAACTTGAGCTGGACACATTATGTTAGAAGCATTGCTAAGAATGCCTCTAAAAAACTGAGACTCCTGTACAGAGTTCGAGAATTCTTCACTGACGAGCAGTTGGCCGTGATATATAAAAGTCATGTGCGTTCTCAGATGGATTACTGTTCACCTCTGTGGGGTGGAAGTGGAGTGGTTGCATTGAGGCAGTTGGACAAAATTCAAAATAAAGCTATTAGATTAATCAATAACCCTGCAATCACACAGGACCTTCCTACATTATCCATACGAAGAAACGTTGCATCCCTTGCATTATTCTACAGATATTTTCACAGCAATTGTTCCGAGGAACTTGCTTCAATTGTGCCGCCTCTCCACATCTTTCCCCGTAGAACTAGGGCAGCTGAGAGTGACCCATGAATTTACACTTTCTCCTCCACAATGCAGGACTTCTGCTTATCAGAATTCATTTATCCCCAGAGCTACTACTCTTTGGAATTCACTTCCCTCGAATTGCTTTCCACAAACTTACAATCTACAAATGTTTAAATCCAGTTGTTACAAACATTTTATGAATGGAGGATGCCTTTAGGCACATGGACCTTTTTGTTTTATCTGTGTTTTTCCTTCCTCTGTTCATTGTCTCTTTAAAAAAAAAAAAAAAAAAAAAAAAAAATCAAAATCTGTACAAATGTACACATTTATCTTGAAAGGGGGTCTAGGGGGTGTTTTTAAGCTTGATGGAGGTTTATCGAGGAAACTAAAAATAAAGTTGATAAACAAATATTTAGGCCAAAAAACAAATCGACAATATAGAGTAAGGCCTTGCAAATTGACCACAACTATATATTGTGTTTCTCTCACCATTTCCCCATATTACGCTGACCAGAGAGAGGGAGTCGGGTATGTAAGGGTGAAAGTGCCATACGGATGAACGTAGTGGACGGCTCTACAGCAAAGGTTATTATATGGACATGAAAGGGTAACTTGTATATGGTAATGTAAGTGGTGTATGGAGATTGACCGTTCTCACTACACCCACCTCGCAACTGCTACCCTACACTGTTACATTACCGTGTGCAATATACACTTCGTAAACTGCAAAGAAGAGGTACATATGACTAGCATTTTTTTTTTTTTTTCTATGTGATTGAGGGAGGCAAAAGGCATAACTGCCTATAGCGAGTGCCTCCCCCATAGTTGAAAGAGTGACAGGGCCAAAATCAAGGGACGTTCGAGCCAAAATGCCTGGACACACTGAGTTTGAAGCAATTTAAGTCATAGGAAGAGGGAAAGACTGATTCTGGGAGAGAGTTCCAGAGCTCAGATGTTGAGTAGAAGAAAGTTTGAGAGTAACGTTTCACTCTTGGGTTGGAGAGTTGCACAGAGTAGGGGTGGGATTGAGTTGCAAGACGGGTACCACGTGCCCTACGTAAAGGAGGTGATATGCACTGGGACAATACATAATTTTGTGTTTTTTTAATTTTGGTGTGGAGGAATGAAGTGTGGTGTGCATGTTTAGTGTAGTGAAGTGGATAGGAGGAGGAGGTGTTTGTGAGAGCTAGCTGGATTGCTCTCAGTGTAAATGAGGCACAAATATATACTGTATATACTGTATATACTGTATATATATATATATATATATATATATATATATATATATATATATATATATATATATATTTTTTTTTTTTTTTTTTTTTTTTTTTTTTTTTTTTTTTTCTATATTCCAACTTACTTCCTCTCGGGCATAGGCTGAGAGCCTTAACATTCACCGCTTTACAATGAACAGTGAAGCCCGTGAGGTCTTGTTCCAGTCTAGGGAGTGAGACATGTGAAGCACGTAGAGTACAACGAGCACCTGCCATCTTGCCTTCACATGAGGCACGGTGCTCACTCATGGCCCGAAACGACCCCATCTCTGAAGCCATCTCGTTCCCGTGCTTCACTGTCTCACTACCTACACTCGGACTCTCACACCTACACACACACAACGTGTTCATACTATTAACAACGCATTCACCAAACAATAATAAGACCATGTTACTCTGAATGACCCTAGAGGTGAATTTTACAGAGTTATTGCACATTTATTATTCATGGATATCTAATCAAAGACACGGATAAATGACCCAAATACTGACACATGAGCTAATAACGTCTCTTAAACGCCAGACTCTGATACCGTATATTATCAGGTATACCCGTGCCCGTGTGACTTAGCTGGCTTTACAGTATATAGGGTGGGTGAGTATTTTAGCTTGCCAAGGGGAGATGGGTAGTTTTTCTGGCTCCCCCTTCTCCCTCATGTTTAGCTCCATTAGTTTGCAGATTTTAAGACGTTCGGCCCATTACTTTGGTGATTTTAAGACCTTTCGTCCCATTTATGACAATATTAAGACTGTTCGTGTCATTTAGGTGTCGATTTTTTCCTGGCGAGCGATAGCGAGCCTGTAATTAGAGAGGAACCAGCCTTTGGCCGGGACATTATTCTACCGAAAAATTTACAAACTTATCTTAAAAGGGAGTCTAGGAGTGTAATTCTTAGCTTGATGGAGGTCTAGAGAGGAAACAAAAAAATATCAAACAGATACATAAATGAGCAAATAAATACGCCCCTTAACCCTTTGAGTACCAGCGACGTGTGTTGTCTTTTATGCTAATTATATTTAAACGATAGTATGCAGCTTAGGAATGCTCTGCAGTAGTTAAAAGGGGCGATTGAGATAGTTTGAAGCCTTATTATTACTAGAGGTCCTTCCTAATCTGAATAAAATCATCAAATAAGTTGCCATAATAAACTGAAAAGGACGTCACCGGTACTGAACGGGTTGAGATATACAAGGAAAACTATTGGTTGTACTGACCTCTATGATGGGTACGGCGGCGTTGCTGGGAGAGTCTAGTTCTTGTGATCTCTGGGCTTCCACCTTGGAATGGGATCGTCGCCCTGCCCGCCGTCTACCCTTAGGTCTGCCTTTGACACCGCCTTCGCCGTTCACCACACGCCCGGGACCCTTGCTCTCACTCAGGTCCTCCTCGTCGTCATCATCTTCATCGTCGTCGTCATCGTCATCATCATCCTCGTCTTCCTTCTCCAGAACTCTGAAACTGACTACAGGCACATTTTCTTCCCCTTCATCTTCTTCTGCTGTGTCTTGGGATTCGCAGCGCAGGCGAAGTACGGCACTGCGAAGGCTGGACCGCCTAGGACTGACGGAGGGACTATCGAAGCTGGCTGCTCTGGTGAGACTTGGCCGCCGAGGCATTTCTCTGGTTGGTGTCCCTTGCACGGGTGATCTAGTTGGGGTGCCTCTGGGCGTTGAGTTCCGCGACGAAGAATCTCTCGACGGAGAATCACATTTACTTCTACTAGACAAATCTGTTATGGAGGGTTCGACACTAGCGTTATTGACTTTATGTGCAGGAGACGACGGTACTGTTGCAGATCCACGGGCGGCGTTAATACTCTTAGACAATAAGGTGGGCGTCCTAGGTACGGATATAGAACTACTCCTCTTCTGGTGCAACTGCGGCGACCTAATAGGAGAGGAAGAAGATGCCCTGGTGGGAGAGATGGCCGAGGCGCGCCGAGTCTGTTCCCTCCCTGACGCTGCTGCACTAGTGGGTTCTCTGGGTAGCTCTCTGGGGGCGGACCTTCTACGCCGTGAGCCCACACGTCGCCAGAGCCCTCGACCCTCCTCACCCGCTGATCCTGAGGCTGGCAGGGAAGGCACGCATTATTACTACAGCCACACTCAAACACATGACCAATATATATTCACTAACGCCAGCATAAAACCAAATCATACGACGTATTAAGGGGGGTCACCTTAACAAAAAACCGGTGACCCCCCTTAAACACATCTCTCACTACAACCTATTAACCCTTTGAGTACCAGCGACGTTTGTTACATTTTAGTCTAGCTATATTTTGTCGATATTCTACAGCTTAGGAAGGATCTGTTGTAGTTAAAAAGGTTGGTTGAGATAGTTTAAAGCCTTATTATGGTTAGAGGTCCTTCTTAAGCTGAATAAAATCATCCAATAGTAGCCAGGATATGATGAAAAGGACGTCCCTGGTACTGAATGGGTTAAAAATCGACAATGTTATTTATCTTACAGGTAACAGGCAAAATAGAATGGTATACTGAAAAGGTTTAGCAAAGCAGGACTAAGCCACTGACCTTCTTTTTTCGATGAGGTATACAGAACATCCTGCATGAATTCCTTGTTTTTCTGGAAATGGAAAGAAAATCTTTGTTAACTACCAGCATACATGTTGTTTGCTAAGAGAGAGAGAGAGAGAGAGAGAGAGAGAGAGAGAGAGAGAGAGAGAGAGAGAGAGAGAGAGAGAGAGAGAGAGAGAGAGAGAGAGAGAGAGAGAGAGAGAGAGAGAGAAACAGTTACTTAACACTAGAATATTATAAATATAAACACAATTATTGCGGTTACCCCCTAACTAACTCACATGATAACCTACAATTCAGGTTTTAATATATTACATTCTCAGGCTACATTCCTCACAGGCTTATTTCGGCAAGTAAAGAGAGAAAAAACTAGAAATTGCCACCCATTTCCATATTCCTACATGAAGGCATTGCACTGACATATCATTATTATAATATAGTCTATTTTGTTTACGGTAACGAGAAATTAACGTTCCCTCATCCTGACTATTCAGCTGTTTCAGGATTTTATAACGAAATAATGTGTTGATCATTAAAACTAGGTGTAAACAATTTACAGACAGCAATTTCTTATTGAGGAAGCTGTTAAGGGATTAAATTTTCCACCAAATTAATTAAATTAACTATTAGTGGTGACGACCTTAATTGGCAATAATCTACATTGCACTAACACCAGGTCTTAACATTGATAACAAAATGGGGCGAAAGCTGTTAGAATCGCCAAACTAATGGGCCGAACGTCTTAAACCCCTAAACCAAATGGGGCTAAACACGAGAGAGAAAGTGGTCCACAAAATCAGCCCACCTCCCCTTAAGAATAAGCTAATTTAACAGTGTTGGTTGAGTTGGCAATGGTTGAGAGCTACTGGTTGAAATGGCCTACTGTCCGGTCCTAGCTGGCCATGGATAAAGATGGATAGATCCGACGAGATATATGCCACTCACCTCTCCAGCGGAACGAACGAACGCACGCACGCACGCACGCACGCACGCACGCACACACACATACATATATACACATACATATACAAACACACACATACACATATATATACATACAGACACAAACATACAGACACACACACGCACATACGGACACACACAACCTCTTATTAACTTTATTCTGGCCAGCCATTTAACAGACTTCGAACTATCTCACTTAACCCTTTCTACTATCCCAGATCTTTGTTAACCCTTTGAGTACCAGCAACGTGTGTTATATTATTGTCTAGCTGTCTTTAGACGAGATTATGCAGCTTAGGAAGGAGCTGTGGCAGTTGAAAGGGTTGGTCGAGATAGCGTGAAGCCTTATTATGGCTAAACGTCATTCCTAAGCTGAATAAAATCGCGTAATTGTTGTCAGAAGGTGATGAACAGGACGTCCCTGGTACAGTACGGGTTAAACTGCACTGAATTGTCTAAATATAGCTAGATCAATATACATACAAGACGTCGCCGGTAAGGCGAAGCAAAAGGTATGTGTCGTGAAGGGGAGATATCGACTTGAGGGAGTTTTTTTCTGGACCCCTTTCTCCCTCGTGTTTAGCCCCATTGCTTTTGAGATTTTAAGACAGTCGCCCCATTAGTTTGGCGATTTTAAGAACTTTCGCCCCATTTCCGTCAATTTTAAGACTTTTCGTGCAATTTAAGTGTCGATTTCATCCTGGCGAGCGATAGCAAGCCTGTAATTTAAGAGGAACCGGCTTTCAGCCGGGACATTTTTCTACCGAAAAATGTACAAATTTATCTTGAAAGGGGCTCAAGGGGGTGTAATCTTAAGCTTGATGGATATCTAGAGACCAAACTAAAAACCTCCCCTTAAACTGAATATAATTGTCTAATATTAGCCAGCATAAGGTCAAAAGGACTGCACCGGTAGTGAAAGGGTTAAAATGCTATTGTTTGTTTTTTGGTTTATATATATATTTATTCATGTATTTTTTAGTTTCCTCGCTAGACTTCCATCAAGCTTAGAAAAACACCCTTTACAGATAAATGTGTACATTTTGCGGTAGAAAAATGTCTCGGCCGAAGGCTGCTTCCTTCTAAAATTAGAGGCTCGCTATCGCTCGCCAGGAAAAAGATCGACACCTAAACTAAAGGGCACGACAGGTCTTAATATTGACAAACAAATGATGCGAAAAGTCTCAAAATCGCCAAACTAACGGAACGAACGTACGTCTTAAAACCTCAAAACTAATATGCTAAACATGAGGGAGAAGGGGGTCCATAAGAAGCGAGTACTACCCCTTTAAGAGTATATATTTATGGCACCCCGAGCTCACCGACTCCCAAACGTCTGATGAGGGATGACTACTTTTTTTAAGACGGATTAAGGGGGGAAGAGGTGCGGGAGAGGGTACAACAGGGGAAGAGGGTTGTAGGAACGCTAAAAGCAGTAACAAGAAATAGGGTGGTCAGTATGGAAGTGAAGAAGTCCTTGCATGACAGTGTGGTAATCCCGACACTGACTTACGGAAGCGAAGCATGGACGTTGGTTGAGAGACTCAGACCAAGAGTGAGAGCAGTGGAAATGAATTACTTAAGGATTGCGTGCGGAGTTACATGGAGGGATAGACAGACTAATGAGGAAGTAAGAAGGAGGTGTGGTGTGGAGGTAGATGTGCTGGAAAGTGTGAAAAGGAACAACTTGAGATGGTTCGGCCATATGGAACGTATGGAAAGCGAGAGAATGACTAAGAGGGTGTACGAGAGCGAGGTGGAGGGACAGAGGGGGAGAGGTAGACCGAATATGAGGTGGAAGGATGGGCGAGGAACTACATGAACGAAGGCGGTGCTGGTTGGGGGGAGGGGCGTCGACTGACTGGGGACAGAGGTGCATGGGGGCGGTTCGTTCGTGGCCACCCCTTCGGGGATCACGGCGTCAGGCAATAGATAGATAGATAGAAGGGGGTAGTACTCGCTTTTTCTGGACCTCCTTCTCCCTCATGTTTAGCATAATAGTTTTGATGTTTTAAGACGTTCGTTCCGTTAGTTTGACGATTTTGATACCTTTCGCCTCATTTTGTTGTCAATATTAAGACCTTTCGTGCCATTCAGTTGTCGATTTTTTCCTGGCGAGCGATAGCGAGTCTTAGATTTTGGAAGGAATCGGCCTTCGGCCAGGACATTTGTCTACCGAAAAATGTACAAATTTATCTTGAAAGGGGGTCTACAGCATGTGGGTGTTTTTCTAAGCTATATGGAGGTCTAGCGAGGAAACTCAAAAATAAATAAATATATAAACCAAAAACCAAGCACTACAGCCTAAGAGGCTTTATGACATGTACTCGCGTTACCCAGGGGAGGCCATATAGGCATATGATAAGTAGTTGCTGGAACTACTGTTTAATATGCCTGGCTTCCCTCACTGTTTCCATTTGGGCCTCACCTACACAGAGAGAAATCCAGTTAGCTCTCACAAACACCTCCTCCTATTCTTCTCACTACACGTCTACTCTTCACAAGCACACCAGACAGCTTTCCAAAACATCGAAATTACCTATAATGTATCTTAATTTTGGCTCTGTCACTCTTTCAACCTTTGGGGGAGACACTTGTTACAGGCAGCTTTGCCTTTTGTCTCCTCCATACATATAAAACAAACTAAACTAAAATGTAAAACTTGCAAACCAAACAAACCAAAACCTGGACAAAGACAATATAAAACCTGGACAAAGACAATATAAAACCTGGACAAAGACAATATAAAACCTGGACAAAGACAATATAAAACCTGGACAAAGACAATATAAAACCTGACAAAGACAATATAAAACCTGGACAAAGACAATATAAAACCTGGACAAAGACAATATAAAACCTGGACAAAGACAATATAAAACCTGGACAAAGACAATATAAAGGCAAAATAACTCCTCAAAATCGCCATGCAGAAACAAAGCTTACCAAAACAGAATGCAGGAAATACAAGAACACAACCCATTATTTGCATTAGTAAAATTGTCTACATAAATTGTAAGAATAACCCGTAATTTTGACCAGTTATCGTATAGTTTTCTGAGACTTTCGGAAGACATTTATCAATAATACATGTGTTGAATGGCTGTCCGGGATATTCCAAACATTGATACGGTTTTGGTAGTTACGCTTGACTTGCATTGGTATTTAAGGGGAGAGGGGCCGTTTTTCTGGTCCCCCCCCCCCCCCCCCCTTCTTCCTCGTACTATATTATGCACTTCATTTACAAGGAGGTCATTAAGGTTATTGTCCTGCCTGTATTCTAAACAAGTTCTTACCATTGTTCCTCTTCAATGGGAGCTTTTGTACCTGAACCGTTAAGAGGGAAGCGCTTGGTTTTTGGTCTATATATTTATGTATTTATTTATTTTTGAGTTTCCTCGCTAGACCTCCATCAAACTTAGAAAAACACCCATTAAACCCTCTTTCAAGATAAATGTGTACATTTTTTGGTAATTTTTCGGCCGAAGGCCGCTTCCTTCTAACATTAGAGGCTCGCTATCGCTCGCCAGGAAAAAATCGACACCTAGATGGCACGAAAAGTTTTAATATTGACAACAAAATGAGGCGAAAGGTCTCAAAATCGCGAAACTAACGGAACGAACGTCTTAAAACCTCAATACTAATATGCTAAACATGAGGGAGAAGGGGGTCCAGAAAAAGCGAGTAGTACCCCCTTTAAAAAAGCGAGTAGTCTCCCTTAAAGCCGAACTGGGCAGTACAGTAACCTGGCCAGGAAGGAGTTCAATTCACAGTATTTCTTTTTTATAGCTAATTAATGCGTTCAATACGTATCAAATATTAGTTGACAAATTAAGTAACACCCCGTTCTTAAAATTAATCATCCATTACAAACCCCAATGCACTTGAATAAACTAATTAAAGCATATGGTCCTCCCGGGATTCGAACTCGGGACACCACACCCAGAACATAAGCATCTAAACCATCACACCACCAACACAGTTACAGTATATATATGGAATTCAAGAAACAACTGGTATAATATTCAGTACAACTATTCAGAAAACATTGCAAATCAACTTTACTTGTCTCCATGGCTATTATTACTAATCATTTTGAATACTAATAACTTTATCAACACCAACAGAATAATTAACATCAACATTTAGGAAACTAGAACACTACTAATGCATCTTCAAAACTAGAACACTACTAATGCATCTTCAAAACTAGAACACTACTAATGCATCTTCAAAACTAGAACACTACTAATGCATCTTCAAAACTAGAACACTACTAATGCATCTTCAAAACTAGAACACTACTAATGCATCTTCAAAACTAGAACACTACTAATGCATCTTCAAAACTAGAACACTACTAATGCATCTTCAAAACTAGAACACTACTAATGCATCTTCAAAACTAGAACACTACTAATGCATCTTCAAAACTAGAACACTACTAATGCATCTTCAAAACTAGAACACTACTAATGCATCTTCAAAATATTTAGCGTGTGTATGTTAAACTACATCAACCACCAAAACAATGGGCAAAGCCTAAGCAAAACTTAGGTAACTATAAGATAAATGTAGAGGTTGTAGTGTAGGGGATATACGATAGATGTAGTGTAGGGGATATACGATAGATGTAGTGTAGGGGATATACGATAGATGTAGTGTAGGGGATATACGATAGATGTAGTGTAGGGGATATACGATAGATGTAGTGTAGGGGATATACGATAGATGTAGTGTAGGGGATATACGATAGATGTAGTGTAGGGGATATACGATAGATGTAGTGTAGGGGATATACGATAGATGTAGTGTAGGGGATATACGATAGATGTAGTGTAGGGGATATACGATAGATGTAGTGTAGGGGATATACGATAGATGTAGTGTAGGGGATATACGATAGATGTAGTGTAGGGGATATACGTAGTTCAGGGGTTATAGGTTACTGTATAGTGACAAATGTAGTGTATGGCATAAAGGTGTAAAATAAGAAATAGGGATGTAAGGAAGAAAGGGTCTGCCTCGTATGGGCCTATATTATTGGCCTTCTGCAGATTACCATATTTCTTATGTTCTTAAAACTTTCCTTGCCAATTATATAACATAATTTAGTTTGCTTTAGTGCTCCCCATTTGCTTGTGAAGAAAATAATTGATCTTTGCTATGAATAATTGATCTTTGCTATGAATAATTGATCTTTGCTATGAATAGACCACCCATTGTCTTTCTGCATAAAGACTGCCGAGTAATCCATTCCGAGTTAAATAAAATACCGAACCAAAATAACACCAGTTCGTGACCGGAATAAAATAGTTCGACCTGCTATTCATCACGGCATTTTCTGTCTCGGTGGCAATCATACTAGGAATTCCTCGTCAGCCTGAATGTGGTATTTAAATTAAACATATGAATTATGCCGAACTTGAGAAATGAAGGAGATGGGCGTAATTATTTGCTCAGTTATATAGGCCTATATTTATATTATTTATATTATTTATATTATTTATATTATTTATATTATTTTAGTAGTTTCCTCCCTAGACCTCCATCAAGCTTAAAAATCACCCGCCCAAGATCCTCCTTCAAGATAAATTTGTACATTTTTCGATATAAATATGTTCCGGCCGAAGGCCGGTTTCTCTTAAATTACAGGCTCGCTATCGCTTGCCAGGACAAAATCGTCCCCTAAATGACACGATAAATCTTAACATTGTATATATATCTCAAAACAAATGGGGCTAAACACGAGGGAGAAGGGGGACCAGAAAAGCGACTCATCCCCCCTTAATCATTCTTTAACCACGTACTGCCCCTCTGATATTTCATACACCCTTCACTTCAATATTTAGGCTCCAAAGTTTCCATGTACTGGACACTATGTGACAAATTAAAATGTTCACGTCCGTTTTTTAATTAATGACACACATATACAGAGAGAGAGAGAGAGAGAGAGAGAGAGAGAGAGAGAGAGAGAGAGAGAGAGAGAGAGAGAGAGAGAGAGAGAGAGAGAGAGAGAGAGAGAGAGAAGAGGAGAGAGAGAGAGAGAGAGAGAGAAGAGGAGAGAGAGAGAGAAGAGGAGAGAGAGAGAGAAGAGGAGAGAGAGAGAGAGAGAGGGGAGATAGAGAGAGAGAGAGAGAGCGAGAGAGAGAGGGAGAAGAGGAAGAGAGAGAGAGAGAGAGAGAGACGAGAGAGAGAGAGAGAGAGAGAGAGAGGAGAGAGAGAGAGAGAGAGAGAGAGAGAGAGAGAGAGAGAGAGAGAGAGAGAGAGAGAGAGAGAGAGAGAGAGAGAGAGAGAGAGAGAAAGATATAAAGAGAGCGAGAGCGAGTAAGAGAGAGAGAGAGCCTGAGCCTACTTCCCCTCCATGCCACTCGCGTTGAAACATTCAAGGTCCGGACAGGGGAGGCGACTCAAGCCACCCAAATGGACAAATCCCGTACTGTCCCTTCAACCCATAGATACCAACGACTATATTTAAGTTGGGCGCAGACAGGGTTTCCTATTTTGTCTGGTTTTTTCTTTCACGTCAATGCTTATCAAGAATATGCCTTCTTTCTAGACTTACGTTTGGCTCAGACAGTTGTCCCATGTTTGTGTCCTATATGTGTTCAATCCTTATCAAGAGACAAGCCTTCTTTCTATACTTACATTTTCTCAGACATTTTTTCCTATTTTGGGTGTCCTTTTTGTTGTTAAGGGGAGGTTTTTAGTTTGTTCTCTAGATATCCATCAAGCTTAAGATTACGCCCCCTTGAGCCCCTTTCAAGATAAATTTGTACATTTTTCGGTAGAAATTACAGGCTCGCTATCGCTCGCCAGGATAAAATCGACACCTAAATTGCACGAAATGTCTTAAAATTGACA